>OX451737.1:114633211-114975897 GCA_948472305.1 Vicia faba
CTCCAGCATCAGTCATGGATTTATTTTCCCAGACGCGGGCATACCCCGATAGCATTTTGTGAACATACATCATGACATGCGCATACATATCATACACAACATAATCTCATTTATTTTGAGAACATCATCTCACCCTGCATTTCATGCATCACATATGATTAACCCTGATATCTTTTCAGGAAAAGACGATTAGCTTCAACAAATCCAGCAGTTATACAGGTCACGTCTGCAGACGACTAATGGAAACTAAACTCCCTAAACTGAACGGGTCAACTAACCTACACTATTGCTTTGAAGTAACCCTACTGTGATACGGTGGGAGAACTAACTTGAAGGTTTTGCATTTTATCACAAATGTTGTGGTTAGCAAGAGTCACCACCGACTTTTCTTTTATCCAAAAGGAAAGGTGAAAAAGCACAGGAAAGACCTTTGAGATTGTTTCTTGAGTTCGGGGGGTAGATTATGAAAAAGGAGGTATTAGCACCCTTTTCATCCATGGTTTTCCATGGGCTCTTAGTTACTTGCTAGATCACTTGCTTTTGTTTGAATGTGCTTGTGGTGTGTGTTTTGAAAGTATTTTTGAAAATGGAACTTCGTAATGGTTCTCGTTTCTATAAGAACGCCTACAAAGTGTTTGTTTCGAAAATAGTTTAAAGGTGTGTTTGTGAGATGTGTTTTTGAAAGTATTTTGAAAATGTAACTTTGTAATGATTCTCGTTTCTATAAGAATGCATACAAAGTGTTTGTTTCAAAAATAGTTCAAAGATGAGAGTGTGGGTGTATAAATTTTTTTTATTGTGAGCAAGCGAGTAACTAGGAGCGAATCTACCTACTCGAAAGGTCTTAAATGTGCTTTTCCTCCTCCTTTAGTTGTGGCTATCTTACCATTGGTTTGGTAAGAAGCCCCATCGTTGGATGTGAAGGGACGGGCGTTGGGACGTTTGTATAGTCATAGAAGGCAACATATGAGACGTTTTAGCAATGTCGTTTTAGGGACTAGATTGTTTACCGAAGGCAACATCGAGGGTCATTGAGGGACTACGATCTTTTATCGAGGGTCTTTGCTAAAACGCCCATGCTCGAGGGACATGACTATTTTCCGATAGGCAACAAGTGGAATTACCCTAAGATTGTAAGTGTGCAAATGTGTTTTATTTACATGCATTTAGTCTTGATTAGGGTGATCTACTTGTTGGTTTTATCTTTCCATACAAACCCTAATTTACTGGCATTGATATGAAAGCGATAAATTGCAGAAAGTAAAATTACTACGCTATTACATCACTTGGGGATGGGGGATATAAATTTACAAATGGGGATGACAAGTAAAGTAAACCCTAATTACTATTACAAGGCTTTGACAATTACATAATTTATAATGCAAAAATAGTAAAATATGCAAGAAGATGTAAAGTGAGAGAAATTGTTTTTTAGGGTTTTTTATAGCAAAAGGTTTTGTAATTAATTTCATTGAAGAAAAACCTAAGTCTAAGTTAATTGTTTAGAAAATTGTTTTTAAGGTTTCATTTGAACAAAGAGGTTTTATAAAGTTAAGTCACTTCCAAGCAATGCAATATGTCCAAAAGAACCTAAAAAATCTCCAAAAATCAAGAAATTTGGTGCCTGAGCTGACACGGGCACCCGTGTCAGGACCTGTCCATGACTTTTATGCATTTTTTTGGTCCCAGCCATCCTGACACGGCCGTGTCACCTGACACGGGCACCCGTGTCAGCCCCTGTTCATCCTTTTTTGCTCATGTACGCACCAGTAACATTGACATGGGCCATGTCGATTGACACGGGCACCCGTGTCAGCCTCTGTAACTGTATTTTACTATGTTTTTCAACCCAAATAAGCTGACACGGGCCGTGTCGTGTGACACGGGCACCCGTGTCAGCCTCTGGTCTGGCTTTTTGTTAGTTTTTTCTCTTTGATCTTTCTTGTTATATCTTTTGAGCGCAAAAGCAAATGATGTATGAACAATGAGATCACAGTTTTAGAAAGTTTACCTATCAAAGCGGAAGCTTTAGGACACATACATATGTTTTCGGGTGTAAAGTGGTGATTGATCGAGCTCCTTTGAACCTTCTTGAAGTAGCTCCAACCTTCGTTTTATGCTGAAAATGGTTGAACCGCTCCAACCTAGTCAAGTTGCAATGTATGCTTTTGAGTTTTGAAGATGGTGATAGTGATGTTACAAAAATTATCTTATGTTTGAACAACTTCTATATGGTGTATGTGAAGTATTTGGATGGTTTGTTTGGAGAAAACTTGCAAGGTATAAGATTCAAAGATTTGGACTTCAAAGCTCAAAAATGGAAGTTTTGTGGACAAATCTGGTTTTTGACAGGAAAAATGAGTTTGAGTGTTTGTTTCTCCTTCTATTTTTTCTGGCCTTTCTCTCTATTTTCTCTAACCTCCTTTCCAACCTCCCTCTATTGCAAATGCTTCTTCTATTTATAGGCAAAGGACTTGTGAACAAAGGTTGAATAGGTTTACAAGACAACATGTTATGGTTTGGTTGGGATGTAAGTATCAAACTATGTCAAGTACTCCATGGTTCCAAGATGAAGTACCAAAGTTGCTGGTTTAGAGAGGTTGATTTCAATGTTTTATGATGGAGTAAAATCAGAAACCAAGAAAGTATGGGCTCAAGACAAACTTTGTACAAAAAGCTTGCTTTTCAAGAATAACGATGGTGCCTTTATGCCATAAATGGAAAGATCCTTTGGACAATGGCTTAAACACTTGGGTAATAGCTCAAAAGTGGGTGCAAACATTAAACTATGTAGAGATTTGCAAGAAAGAAGGCCTGCAACATAAGATTATGCAGCATAGCATAAGGGTTTTGTTGTGTGTTCTTCAATAGAATGACTTGCAAATCAAGGGTGGATGCCCAACTTCATGCCCTTGAATCTCCTAGCTCAAGTATGATAAATTCATGCTCTTGGATGTTTTGGAAAGCTTGAAACTCCCTCTACAACTTTCACGTTGGCCATTTTGACAAAATCATCTTAGAACTATGTGAAAAAATGCCAAGAAGTTGGGATAAAATCCTGACCAAAATCTGTTGGAAATTTCCCTAAGTCTTAAATGAAAATGCCATGACTTCATGAACTTATAACTTGAGATCCAAGCATATTTAGGAGAAGTTGTGTAAAGCAATGTTATAGATATCATGGAGATCTACAACTTTTATGTTGAAAGTTTCCCTTGAACCGTCTTGCATCTTGGTGAAAGAATGGCATGAAGTGATGAAATTATCATGTATAAAAACACTTAGAAAATTTCTAAGTCATGGAAATCTTGACTTTTCAAGTTGACTTTTGACTTTCTTAACTTCTTGATGATCAAGCTTGATATTTTTTAATGTCTTGATGAAATTTGATCTTTGAAACTTAGTGTTGACCAAAAAGTAAAAGTTTGACTTTCCAGTATGCAATTGACCATTTTGCCCTTGTGCCAATTTCAAGCCTAAATTGATGCATCAGTACTGCAAACTTGATATCATAGAAGATCTTGTGAGCCAATACTTGACAAATGAGAGGGCAAATTTTGGGGTACAACACCTACCATCCAGGTTCCTTCTCACAACCCTACTATCCAGGCTTTCATTTCGAAGTAACCCTACCATCCAAGTTTCTTCCTATAAGCCCTACTATCCCGACTTTCATTCCGAAGTAACCCTACCATCCAGGTTCCTTCTTACAGCCCTACTATCCTGGCTTTCATTTCGAAGTAACCCTACTATCCAGGTTTCTTCCCATAGGTCCTACTATCTAGGCTCTCGTTTCGAAGTAACCCTACTACCCAGGTTTCTTCCCGTAGCCCTACTATCCAGGCTCTTGTTTCGAAGTAACCCTACTACCCAGGTTCCTTCTCATAGCCCTACTATCCAGGCTCTCATTTCGAAGTAACCCTACTACCCAGGTTCCTCCTCATAGCCCTACTATCCAGGTTTTCATTTCTAAGTAACTCTACTATCCAGGTTCCTTCCCTCTTATCTCCGGACAACAGTTTACAACACGATAAGACCTAGACCCGACCAATTACGGTCGATTTCACCTTTCCCCAATAAGTCGATGTACAACCTGGACCCTGACCAGATATGCAGTTCACTTCCATTTCCCAAATCAGGAGTTAATTTTCTAGTAAAGTAATGGGAAACCAAATCTCTTAGCCTCTAAACGTGAATCAACATTCTCCAGCAAAGTCCTCCTCAACGACAGGGTACACGAATTCTCGCAAAAGGAATTTTTCATGCAACTGGTATATTTTCTGGATGGCATCGTTAAGCCCATCTCCGGCGATTCTCTATCAACTTCAAAATGGCATCTGTAAGCCCATTCCCAATATCACCAATCAGTATTACTTCATGCGAGCGCAAATTTCTGGGCACTCTAGTGTTCAATCATCTCCTACCTTCAGATCACGAAAGGCAGACCGACCAATCTACATCCCCAGGTTTAAGAAGATTGAATAGGGGCAGCTGTTGTACCCCAAAAATTTGCCCTCTCATTTTACTCAACATATGTTCATTGAGATACTCAACTTGTTCAAAGATGCCCAAGAGTTGTCCAGATAAACTCCCTCCTAAAGCAATCAACCTCCAATTAAGGTTCCCATTCTCATCAAGATGGATGAACTCTAAAGGTATCATATTATTTCCATGGTCCTAATATTTTCTTAAGACCCCCCATGTCAAATTTAAAGCCTTGCACAAGAAGTTTGCTTAGTCAACTGCTCAGATGCTTGAGAATCGACTGTATTAGGTCAAAAGTCAATTGTGGCCCACATACAGTCAAACTTCAAGATTTTTGGTCAACACCAAAATTTTGAAGTGAAATTCATTATTTGATCAATGTTTGATCATGACTCCCCAAGGAATGCTCCTAATTCATCAAAACTCAAAAGTTGCTAAATTAAGGTTTCTTAGGAGAAGTCAACCAAACTTTGACCAAGCATAACTTCCTCATACTTTATCAGAAATTTCTCATCCAATGCTCATTTTGAAGGGAATCCAATTTCCTACAACTCATCTTCAGCCCTCAAGTTAAAAAAGGTCACCCATAAAAGATATGAATTTCTACATTATAGGTCCTTTTGAGAAGTCAACAAAAACACCTTTTGGGTCAAAGCTTCTTACATGAACATGGAAGATAAAATTGAGATGAAACCAAAGAGGTTGCTTAGGGGAAATCATAATATTTCTAAAAAGTCCTAAATCATCATCATAAGATAAAAATTGAACAAGTTATGGCTTGCCCAAGTTGGGAGAATTTTGGAAATTTCAAGAATGGTGTATTGGGCAAATTTCAAGAATGGTGTACAGCCAAAAGAATCTCTGTCACTTTGCAAAAAAACCATAGAAATTGTCAAATTCAAATTCCTAGATCCAACTAGTTTCAACCCCAAACAAAGGTTCAACCGCATTCCTACTAGTCTCCTGGATCATTCCCAATCATTATCAGGTCTTAAGGCAGGCGAAAGCGTACCCCAACCATACCACAGTTTGCACAATCTCTTTGATCCTGATTGCTCTGAATTTTATGATATCAATGCATTCTCATCATTTATCCTTAATCTCTCATATGTTTGCAAACTTTTGGGATGGTTGAATTGAAGTTTAGGGACAGGTATAATCATTTGCCATGGCTAGGGTTCAGACCTCCAATTTGGGGTTTTCCGTATAAGGAAAAATTAGTCCAAACAAAAGGTCCTACCCTTTTCTGGGGGATGAGAGTAATTAAGCCATGGCCTCAAAATGAATTTATTATGCGTTTTGTTATTGTTTTGAACGCAGGTTTTTTAGTGACGGATGTAAAACTGTCGCTATAGGTACAATGACCTAACTCGACGGACAAAGATGGAAGATAACTGCGTGGAAACCTCCCAATGGCTCGTTTAAATCAACACGCCATTTTTTTATTTCCATAATATTGACCCTTTTTTATATATATTGTATTTGTTTGATTTGAAATAACAAAAGACCATCTAGCGCAGTTGGTAGGAGGTCGCTTTGTGAAGGGAAGGGACCTGTGTTCGAGTCTCAGGTCTGTCATTTTATTTTTCTAAACAATTGCAGATTGTAGATCCAGTGTATGTTAATTATGCCAGCCTAGCATGTGCTCTCCAGATCATAGCCATCAGATCTTGATTAATCCAGATCAAGAGGCGTTAAACGTGCAGGCGCACCATGTACTCCTGAGGTTGATCCTCATTATATTAGGCCAGCTGATGGGCTTCTCCTAAGTGGGCCAAACATTTTTAGCAGAATATCCCCCCATTTACTAGTGACAGCCAAGCCCATTTTCTATATTTTTGTTTTTTTCTTATTTTTTTTAGTTATTATTTAGTAGTTTTCAAAAAAATCTTTTTTTAATAATGATAAAAGAAAAAAATGAAAAAAATAAATAAATAAGTTTAGGTTTTTTTTTATAAAATTAATTCAATTAATTAATTACCTTTAATTTCATTTTATTAATTTTAAAATCAATTAGATCTAGATCCCCTTTTATTTGAATTGTTTTCATAATAAAATATAAAAAGAATTTAGAATTAGGCTAACTTTATTTCAAATTTATTTTCCTTAAATTGAATTTAGGTTTTAGATTATTTCTTCTTTTTCTAATAAATTAATAAACAACCAAAAGGATATTATTGTTTACTTAGATTACTTTTTAGGTTTTTCCTCTTAGATGTCTGATCTCGTCTCGCGCGTGTTATTTTATTTCCCGCATTTTTTTATATACATATAATGTAACTGACTATGGGATTTAATAGGCTAGGTTTAAAATCCCGCTTTTTATTTCTTGTATCTTTTATGTAAATGCCCCAAAGCCATGTAATAGCGTAAATTTACAATTCTCACACTTTATTTTCTCATATATATTAACTGTTAGTAATTAGGCATGTATGATAATTTTGTAAATTAAAACGTTAGCCCACCTGATAAAAAAGAAAAAAACAACTGAATCAAACACCCTTGCAAATGTTCACTTCTAGGGTTTACCCCACTCGGTTGCCTCAGAAATAATGGTTGTGTCCCTCGAACATAGGGATACCTTAGTAATGACCCGCGATTCAAAGTTGTCATAAAGATTATAGTCCCTAATTGTCCCTCGAGTTGCCTACAAATTGATCTTATGACGATTAGTCCCTTCGAAATGCTAAGGTATCTTTACTTGTCGCTTTCAGAGACCACTTCGTCCCTTCAAACATCCCTTTTAAACTCCAACGATAGTGCTACCTATTCCTTAATAATAGGATATCGCTGTGTAAAGGAAAGAAAATAAACCTTTTTCGAGTAGGTAGATTAGTTCTTAGGTACTTGCTCAAACAAAGCTTTTCACATAAACACTTTTCAAAACAATTTTCAAAACAACTTCATCACACTCTTGAGGACTGATACAAGGGTTATCATGAAGTAAAACTTCTTCAAAACAAACACACACAAGCAATTTTAAAAATGAACAAAGTACCTAAGAGCCCGTGGAAAACCACAAATAGAAAGGGTGCTAACACCTTCCCTTTCTATAACCTATCCACCGTATCACACCTTCTAATGGTCCAAGTGCATGTTCTTCGAATGGACCATATTGTATGTCCTTCGAATGATCCAAATGCATGTTCTTCGAATGGACCATATTCATCTGAATGTACCATTCGAAGCAGGTTGCTCGAAGGAAGCCAATGCCCAGTCGAAGCTTTGTGAAATCAAAGCAAGCTTGAAGGAAGCCAAAGTCCAGTCGAAGCTTGGAAAATTGAAGCAAGCTTGAAGGAGGCCAAAGTCCAATCAAAGCTTGGGAAATTGAAGCAAGCTTTCTCTTCATCGATTTGATGCTTGAAAGCCCAATGTGATGCATGGGAACTATATGGGGCATTTAAATGTCCAATTGTACTTTTGCAAACTTGAGCTTTTGAAAATCTTTGTTAGAAAAGTCTTGAAAAGAGATAGGGAAAATTTTGGGGTACAACAGTACTGCTTATAGAAAGCAGCAACCAAGTCTTCCCATGTGTGAATATTGGTTCCCTCCAGCTGATAGAACCATTCCAGTTGAGTGCCAACCAAACTTTCTTGGAAGAAATAGACCCATAACTTCCAGTCAACAATATGAGCCTGTATTTTCCAAACATACGACCTCAAGTGGAGTTTAGGACAAGAGACCCCATCATATTTAGAAAAGACAGGGACCTTGAACTTATGTGGGATGACTACCCTCGGGACCATACCTAATTCACCAAAATCCAATCCAGGCACCTTCTGGATTTCTATAGCCTTGAGTCTGTCCTCCAACTGCTTATATTTTTCATCCGCAGGAGGATACTGTTCGTCAGAAAAGTCTTCATTCTCATAAGTATTCTCATAACCCTAATTGTTCATGCATTCATTCTTAATGCTTCTACCATCTTCATCATGGTTGTCATCTTCTTCAGAGGAGATATCTTCCACTTGGATGGGTTGAGAAGGACCTTTGAACCTTCTCCCTATACCGGGGACAACTGCTGGCTTCTTGGTCTTATTTTTCTTGGCGACGAGCGCCAACAGCTCTTTCTGCCTCTGTGCTAGATTCATGAGAGTCTCTTGGAATTGCGTATGTTGAGCCTGAAGATCCTTGACAATTTGTTCGAGGGCCATTTTTCTGCTGAAGTAAACAGCGAGAAAATGAGAAACATGTTACGAAATGATGCATGATATGCAAATGCAATGATTTTAAGGACCTTAGGAGATTCAACTTTTCTTAACTAAGAGGAAAAATAAACAAATATTTTATTAGTGAATTTAGAATTACAGAATGCCTTTTAGGCTTACAATGAAAACAACAAGGTCTCAAAGAGACAACAAAATGAACTCCTAAAATCCAAGACTTAATTTCCCAAGGAATTTTCCTCTTCGTGCTAATGTATTTTCATTAAAACTCTACTCTTCGTGAAGTTGCTTTGTGAGATCCAACACTTTCTTCTCACTAGCATAGAATTGAGTCTCAAAGTTGTCTCGTTCTTCCTTCAGTTGAATCCAAGACTTATGCAATTCTTCAAGGTCATTAGGCATGTCTGGGTGGAGGATGGTGCAAGAAACGTCTCCTTCGGCAACAAGCTCTATGATCACTGGTAAGATAGCTGGATATGGCATCATGAGGTTTTGAGCACGAGCTCGTACCCATTTGAGGTAAGGCTCCAGAGGGATGGAATTCTTCTGCCCTAAATTCTTACTATCAATCTTGCTTACCATGCCCCAAGCACGTATAAACCTCTGACGATAACCTTAGAGATCACTTTCATAATAAAACATAATACCCTGGATAAGTGCGTCATGAGGACCATCTCTTCGAGCGTAACCAAACTGACGTAGAGCCAATGAAGGGTAATAAGTAATACCTCACCTAATGCCAAAGAGTGGAACATTATTGAATTCCCCACAACAATCAATGATAGTGATATCCTCATGATATCGAGGACACCAGTAAATATCTGCATGAGAAAGTGACATTATTGTTTGCGACCATCTCAAACCTTGTTCATTTTTCATTACCCAGCGGGAAGGTGCGAAATAAACCACCTGGATAGCAGAGGAATGCAACACATAAGAGTTCTTCACCTCTTCATGGTACGAGTGTGAAGAGAATGCAGAATATCTCCGAGCAAGGTAGGCACATGATTACGAGCGAGAAAAATCTTGACGGCGTTCACATCTATGAGTTGGTCTGGATTAGGGAATAGTACCAACCCATAGATTAGAAGAGCCAAAATATCCTCAAAATCCTGGAAACTCATAGTATCTAGGAATAGTTGAGCGTTTTCCAATAGGAGTTTATCCAGAAAACCTTTGACTCCACTTCTCGTTTCCCAGTTGGATACAATGTCGGACAGCTTCAGATGTAAAGCTGCTGCAATAACTTATGGTTTCAGAGCTTCCTCTAAACCGATGAAGGGAATCTGATCAAGAACATGTACTCCTAGTAATTGAGAGAACTCTTCCATAGTGGGTACCAACTGATAATCGAGAAAGGTGAAGCAGTGACGTGCAAGGTCAAAGAAGTGGGATATGACACTCATCATATCTTCCTCAAAACCTGGAGTAACCAAACTGAGAAGTAGACCATGCCTCTTGATAAATAAAGAACTTTCAGGAACCCTTGAGACTGACTCTTTAAGTTGAGGGGGTACCCTTACAAAGTTGACCTGGATAGTGTTTCTGCAAGCGAAGGCCATAGTCTGTAAAACAGAACAAAGATAAATTCCCTGGTCCTTGAAATGGTTAGTAGAAATGAAATGGTATGAATTTTATGATGCATGATGTTATGTTCAAACAATTTTAATAGTACACAAGAAAAACACACTAGGCCTTAGGTTAAAGCTTGCATGGAGTTGTAGGTAAGTACCCTCTTGAAGTTTTTAGTTTGCTTAACCTGTCCTAAAAGAAAGTAACCGGGTTCTAGGAGTCTCAATATCACCAATCTTTCTCTTGGGCATTGTTTCAGCACAAGCATCTAATTTACGACCGAAATATCCCAAGAGTCTGACCTCAATGAGTGTAGCATCAAGTATTGTTGTACCCCAAAATTTTCCCTCCCATATTTCTCAATACATGTCAAGTAAGGTCTTCAAATTACTCAAAGAAGTTCAAAAGTTGACTAGATAAACTCTCTCCTAAGGCAGTCTATCCCAAATTATGGTTTCATTTTGCATCAAGATGTTTGATCCCAAAGGATCCCAAATGCTCACCATTGTCCTAATATGTTCTCAAGATCATCCATTTCAAGTTTCAAGCCTTGAAGAAGAAGTTTTCTCAATCAACTGCTCAAATGCCTGAAAATCAACTGTGCTAGGTCAAAAGTCAACTGTGGCCCACATACAGTCAAACTTCAAGATTTTTGGTCAACATCCTAATTTTGAAGTATCATTCATCATTTGATCAAGGTTTGATCATGATTCCTCAAGGATTGCTCACAATTCATCAAAACCCAAAAGTTGCTAAATTAGGGTTTTGTAGGAAAAGTCAACTCAACTTTGACCAAGCATAACTTTCTCATACTTAATCAAAAATGACCCATCCAAAGCTCATTTTGAAGAGGATGTAATTCTATACAATTCATCTTCAGCTACCAAGTTCAAAATATGCACTCACAAGAAGATATGAATTTGGACATTATAGGTCATTTTGAGAAGTCAACAAAAACACCTTTTAGGTCAAAGCTTCATACATGAACATGGAAGACTCATTTGATATGAGACCAAAAGGGTTACTTAGAGGACATCCTAAGATTTCTAAAAAGTCATGGAACACATCTTTAGGGTCAAAATTGAAAGAGTTATGCATTGGCCAAGTTGACCCTTTTTGCAAAATTGCCAAAAGTCAAATGTGTCCAAAATGGCATTTTTTGCTAAATGGAACCTACTTTTTATGCTTGCACTGAGTTTGTAATGTGATCCAAGACCCATGACCCCTTCCACTTGTCATTGTTTTATTTTTGTTATTTATTTTGATTTTATTTCATTTAAATCAAATAAAATCAATATAAAATAATAAAAATATCAAAATCCAATTAAACCTTGATATTTTGTGCATGATTAGGGTCATTATACAGCTGGAGACAAGATCAAATTGTGCAAGGCTTCATATGGACAAAAAAGATTGAAATTGCTTGTTTTGGAAAGATTTGATGCAAGGATGAAATCATTGATCAATCTTCTTAATTGGAAAAGATTTGATACAAACTTTAACCCTAATGCACTCTAGTATACATAAGAAATGAAGACAAACCAAAGAAAGAGGTTGGAGGCGTGCAAAGGCAGAGAACCAATTGCAAAAATTCAAGGAAAAAAGTGCAAACCAAATTCTAAGTTGCAAGCCATCTCAAGCCGTTCTAACCATATCAATCATTTACTGGACGTCCCAGGATCGTGTTTCAATCGTTAGCAAGCCTCCCCACACTCAGAATCACCCTGTAACATTCACACGGTTTGCCTATTTTCTTGAATTCGAATATATTGATTCTGGCATATTTAGCATGATTGATTGGCATATTTATAATCTTTGAGATGTTTGCAAGCTAATGACTATATTCAATTGCATTTTTATTGACTAAACGTAAACATGCCATGGCTAGGGTTTGTTCTTTGTTTTTAGGGGTTTCTTATACAGGAAAAATTGGACATTGATAATGGTACCATGATGCATGTGAGGTTGAAACGAGTTGATTGGTACCATTGGTTTTCATTTATCATGCACGTACAAGATTTTGGAATGAACATGGGCTATACCTACGCTTGATGTCCGTAGGTAAAAGTCCTTTTACCTAAAACGACAGAATCAATGGAGAAGACAATGGCGTGGCAGTGTGTGAATGGCTCGTTTGAATTTCCGTGTATTTTGAGAGGCGTGGCACGTTGTTTGCATTATATTCCATTTATTTCATTATTATCACAATTGACATGTTAGCGCAGATGGTGAGGATGTTAGCCTTTGATGCACACGTCCTGGGTTTGATCCCAGGCGTGTGCATTTTATTTTCTCAACAATTTCAGGTCAATCCAATGCTTCCCATTCTCAAGCGTATTCCATGTACTCTCAACATCAGCCATCTGATGGGCTCCTGGCCAGATCCAATGTGCCCACAATAAAGGACCACCATGCGCCCCGGTCAAGCGTGTACATGGGATTGGGAAAAGTCAAACAGACCAGGAGTTGTTAGGCCAAGAAATCAGATTTATACCCCCCCTTTTGCTAGACAATCAGGCCCATTTTTCTGTCTCTTCTATTTATTTCTTTTATTTAAATTAATTTGCTTAATTATTTTTTCACAAAATTAATCAATTTTTTTATAAAATCATAAAATCATAAATCATTAAAAAAAATTAGAAATAGTTTTTCTTTATCAAATTTAATTTAATTTAGTTTAACTTAATTTAGATAAACTCTAACTTTTTATTTATAATTAAAACCAATTAGAAAAATTAGGGTTAGACTCTTGATTTAATATTTATTTCTTTCTCAAATAAACAAATACAAAAATAGGTTAATTTAATTATTTTTCTTAATTAAAATTAATTAGTAATTAGTTTCTTTTTATTTCAATCGAGCTTTATTTTTTTCAAAACAACAAAAACAACAAAAATGATTTTCCCTTTAAATTACAAATAGATATAGTCGAGGGTCAAAACCCTATTTGTCTCGCATACGATTCATCGCGCGTGTTTATTATTTTTTGCAATATTGATGTAACTGTCCCCGGTATGTAATAGTTTAATCTAGGACTTTCTTTATTTATCATTTTTTACGGGTTTCTTGGCTATGTAATTAATCCCTACCCCGAAGCCTTGTAATAGCGTAGGTTTATTTTCTCGCATTTTAATTCTCACAAATATTAACTGTTTAGATGTATGTTGATGGGATTGTATGACAATATTGCATGATAATTTAAAACGGCTAGAAAACCCTAATGTGCAAAGATAATAATTGAAATCAAATTACTCACACATATGCACTCCTAGGGTATACTCTCACTTCGGTTGCCTTCGGTAAACGATCATGAAGTATAGGGTGTCATAGTGGTTACCCTTCTATCTAAAAAAGATCAAATGTCCCGTTCGAATGTTTCCTCAGAAATGTTGCCTCGGAGATGTTGTCTCGAATATGATCTCAAGACTTTAGGATTATTACTAAGGTGTCCTAACATTGCTTTAATAATCGTACGTCCCTTACGAATTGACCCTTACAACTCCAACGACGGTGCTACCTATTCCTCAATATTAGGATAGCGTTGTTTAAAGGAAACCAGAATAGAAACGATCTATTTTCGAGTAGGTAGATGCTAGTAGATACTTGCTCAAATCGAATATTTTCACACTTACACATTTCAAAACAATTTTCAAAAACAAACTTCGTCACACCTTTGAGGACTGATACAAGGGTTATCACGAAGTCAAACATTTTCAAAACAAAGCACAAACACAAGCAATTTTAAAAGATGATCAAGTACCTAAGAGCCCATGGCCGTACTCAAAAACATCTCGAAAAAGGATTTTTTTCTGTACTTTTTTCCTTTCCGATTGGATAAAATAAAAGTCGGTGGCGACTCTTGCTTACTGCGACATTTTGCGAACAAAAAATGCAAAATGCAAACCAACATTTTCAAAACAGTTAGTTCTGCCACCGTATCACAGAACTGGCGACTCTGCTGGGGAACTAATAAGTGAGGTATACCTTAGGATCTAGTTCATCATAATTGCTTCTCTTGATTGCTTTGATTGCTTTACTTTTAAGGGATTTTTTTTGGGAGTTACTATAGATCATAACCCGGATCTAGGGACACCTTTTAGGTAAGTAGCAATAAACTGTGAGGGAACTGTACAGTGTAGACCGATACGGTTGAAACAGTAGCTATGTTGATGTGGCACATTGGTTGGTACCGGCATCCCTTGTGGAGAAACGAGGAGAATACGGGTCCGCTGCGTGGTGTCATTAAGCATTAACTGACCTCAGAACCTTTAAATCGACCAACTTGGCCATTAGAAAGTAGTGAGATAGCCGGCCTCGGTGTAAAGCTGAGAACTGGTTGATACTCGATGCTACACTCATTGAGACCATACACTCGAGATAGTTCTGGTCGCAAGAAAAGATTACGTAAGCTGAAACCATGACCAATGGAGGATGGCCAGTGATATTGGGATCCTCTAGAACCAGGTTACTTTTTCTAGGACAGGTTGAAACCAATTGAACTTCAAGAGGGTACTACCTTTGACCTCATGCAAGCCTTAAACTTAAGGGCTTTGTGTGACTTGTTTGCCTTTGCCATGCGTGTTATCTGCTATACCTGTTGTTTTTTTATCATGACATCATGCATCATAACATGGCATTCATACTTCATTATACTAACCATTTCAAAGACCAAGGGAATTTATCTTTGTTCTGTTTTGCAGATTGGCTTCCATGCGCAGAAATACCATCCGAGTTAACTTTGTGCGAATACCTGCTCAACTTAAGGAGTTAGTCTCAAGAGTTTCTGAGACTTCTATGTTCATTAAGAGACATGGTCAACTTCTTAGCCTGGTTACTTCAAATCTTGATGAGCAGATGATGAGTGTACTTTTCTAGTTCTTCGATCCTGTGCATCATTGCTTTACCTTTCCAGATTACCAGCTGGTTCCCACTTTGGAAGAGTTCTCTCACTTATTTGGCATATCCATCCTTGAACAGGTACCCTTCACAGGTATAGAAGAGGTTCCTAGACCAGAAGACATTGCCTCAGCTCTGCATCTGAAACGGGCTGATGTAGTATCTAATTGGGAAACACGAAGCAGGGTCGAAGGTTTCCCTGCCATGTTTTTGATAGACCAAACTCAACTATTCTGGGATAATTTGGATTTTCAGGCTTTTGAAGATATCTTGGCTCTCCTTATCTATGGGTTGGTCCTCTTTCCGAATCCAGATTCTTTTATAGATGTGAATGCTGTCAAGATTTTCCTTTCTCGCAATCCTGTGCCTACTCTACTGGGTGATATCTTGCATGCCCTCTACACTCGTACTGTGCGAAGAAGAGGAACTCTCATGTGTTGCATGCCGTTGCTGTCTAGGTGGTTTATTTCGCACCTCCCCAAGTCTGTATTGAAGAACGAAGAAGGTTTGGGATGGTCCTACAGAATAATGTCACTTGCCCATACAGACATTCTTTGGTGTTCCCGGGCTATGGAAAACACTACTGTTATTGATTGTTGTGGGGGATACCCTAATGTCCCATTGCTTAGAATCAGAGGGGGTATAACTTATAATCCTTGCCTAGCTTTGTGACAATTTGGTCGTGCTCGGAGGGATGGTCCCCATGAGCTACTTCTTGAGGATATTGCATTTGACTATAAGGAAGACGTTGAGGAGCATCGCCGGAGGTTTATACGAGCTTGGGGCATGGTGAACAGATCTGACCCCCAAGAGCTGGGATCGAGGACTTCCCTTCCTATGCAGCCTTATCTCCAGTGGGTCCGAGCTCGTGCCCAGAAGCTTGGAATGCCCTATGAAGCCGTATTTCCAGTGATTGTAGAGCCCACCAATGAAGAGGGAATTCCTTACACGGTTCTTTACCCTTATATGCCCACTGATCCTGGGGAGTTGCAGAGGTCTTATATTCAGCTAAAGAATGAGAGGGATACTTACCGAGAAAAATACCACGAGCAAGAAAGGAAGATCTTGAAGCTCACCAGGCATCTCGAGGAAGAAAGAGTGATCAATGACTACATCAGCACAAAGAGGAAGCGTCCATGGGACTTTTGATTTTGGTTGTTCTTGTTTTAGATTTGTTTTCTATTTTACTTCTTTGTAACGCCTTAAAGGCATTGTTGAACCTTTTACAAGTTAATCTAATAAAGTTTGTTTATTTTTTGGTTTGCAAATTTAAATCTCCCGAAGTCTTTGAAATCATTACATACGCATCCCATTATCATGCACACAATTACAGGTACCATTACAGGTCTCTCATCTTCTTCGCTGTTTATTTCAGCAGAAATGTCTTTGATCAAGCCATCAAAGATCTTCAGGCACAAAACACCCAATTCCAACAGATGTTCTTAAGCTTGGCTAAAGGGAAAGAAGATTTGAAGACCCTGATTCTGAAAGAGAAGAAGAAGAAGAAGGTTGGTATTCTGAACATGAGTAGAAGATTCAGAGAAAGGATAAGACAATCAGCTGATTTGACCTCCTCATCCAAAGACGAGGAGAACCAATAAAGGACAAAGGACCCTAGTCCTGCAGTTTCTGATAACGTTGCAGATTACGATGATGAGCAATATCCTCCTGCTGAGGATAGGTACAAGCAGTTAGAAGACCGTCTGAGTGCTATGGATATTCAGAAGATCCCTGGTTTGGATTTCGGAGAACTGAGATTGGTATAAAGAGTGGTGATCCCTCATAAGTTCAAAGCTCCGGTTTTTGCCAAGTACGATGGAGTAACCTGTCCAAAACTTCATCTCTGCTCGTATGATAGGAAAATCCAACCCCACACTGCTGATATAAATTTGTGGGTACACTTCTTTCAATATAGTCTGTCGGGGACTCAACTTGAATGGTTTTATCAGTTAGAAGGAGCCAGTGTCCGAAACTAGGAAGACCTTGCTGCTGCCTTTTACAGGTAGTATCAGTATAACGCCGTCCTTGCTCCCACTCGTACTCAACTCCAGGGTATGTATATGGGTACAAGTGAAGGTTTTAAGGACTATGCTTAAAAGTGGAGAGACTTGGCTGGAAGAGTCCAACCCCCTTTGTGTGATAGGGAGTTCGTCGACATGTTTCTAGGGACGCTATCTGGTCCATTTTTCAATCACTTGATCGGTAGTTCATCATCTGGGTTTACTGAGTTGATTTTGATTGGAGAGAGAGTAGAAGCTGGTATCCGAAGTGGTAAAATACAGAAGGATGCTTTGTCAAGTGCAGAAAATAAGCCTTTCACCGGTAAGAAGGAAGCTAGTGCAGTCTATGGCCCGAGGGGCCAAAGCCGACCTGAACACCGTCAAACGGTAAATGCTGTAGTGATATCAAGACCCGCAGTTTCTCCACAATGCAACAATCAACAAAGGGTGGAAAGACCACAACGGCAGTTTACCCGCATCAACATGACTTTGGCTGAAGTTCTGCCTCATCTATTAAAGTCCAACTTGGCAACCTTGAAAGAGGCTCCCAAGAATCCCAACACTGCTTCTCCCAGATACAATCCCAATGCCCGCTGCGCCTATCACTCCAAAAGTCCAGGTCATGATACAAACGATTGCTTGACTCTTAGGAATAAAGTGCAAGATTTGTTGGAAGCTAAAGAGATTAAGTTTGATGCTCCCGAAAAACCCAACGTTATAATTGCTCCTATGCCCAAGCATGGTCGTGGGGTCAATGCCGTGGACACCGTTTCATTTGTAACCTCTGTGGAAGAAATCTCTACTCCTTTGTTAACGGTTAAGAAGAATTTGTTGTTGGCCGGTTTATTTCCGGGTTGTGGTGAAGGTTGCCACATGTGTTCAAATCTTCCTTCCGGTTGCTGTTTATTGAAGTCAGGTGTTCAGCGCCTGATGGATAATAAGGAAATTTTGTTTGAGAAGACTATGATTCCGTTTGAAGATGTTGCCATTATCACCATTTCCGCCAACCCTTCCAAGGTTTCCTCAAGAAAACCTGTTAGGGTTACATCCATTCCAAGAATTGCTCCGTTAATAATCACCACTCCGGGTCCCATCCCATATACCTCAGATAAAGCAATCCCATGGCATTACGGTGCTGACGTATATTACCATGGTGTTAAACAAGATTTGAGGGCTGAAGAGGCCGATATGGACATCAGTAATATTGTTGGGACAAGCAAGGTCACCAGAAGTGGAAGAATCTTTTCTCCTGAGATCTCCCCTCCGACTGTTCACAAACCTATTATCATTCCATCTGCTATTACACCAACTACTGTCCCGGTTCCTGCTCCAGTTATCACCCCTGTCGCCGAGCCATCTGGGACTCGGGGCAAAGAAATCATAGGTGAGTCTGCCCGGACGGAGGCACCTAAGAAGATCATTGTAGAAACCTCAAAACAAGAGATAGAATAAATTTTGAAAATAATCAAGAAAAGCAACTACAATGTAGTCGAGCAGCTGGGGTAGACCCCGTCAAAAATTTCCATGTTATCCTTGTTATTATGTTCTGAAGCCCATGCAAAGGCTATAATTACATTCCTCAAGACCGCACATGTGCCGCAAGAAACTTCAGCCGATCAGTTCAAAGATTGTGTGGCTAGCCTAACTGCTGACAATGGGTTAGGATTTTCAGATGCGGATCTGACTGTTAAGGGGAGAAATCATAATGATGCTCTGTACGTCTCGATCGAGTACATGAGCACCACTATGGCCCATGTACTGGTGGATACCGGGTCTTCATTGAATGTTTTGCCAAAGAAAGCATTAGACCGTTTGGACTATGAAGGTTTGATTCTAAAGCCGAGCAATATTATGGTTAGGGCTTTCGACGGGTCAAAGAGAATGGTGCACGGGGAGGTGGACATCCCTGTTAAAGTTGGCTCTCAGACTTTTGCATCCACCTTCTATGTGATGGATATCAAACCATCATATTCTTGCTTGCTGGGTCGTCCTTGGATTCATAAGGCTGGGGCAATGACTTCCACACTCCATCAAATGCTGAAATACCCAGTGAAGGGAAAGATCATCACGGTACAAGGTGAAGAGGAGTATATGGTGAGTCATCTCAATTCCTTCTGCTACGTGGAAATGGATGGGGAATTCATCGAAACCCCTTGTCAGAACTTTGAAGAGGTCCCTCAGACTTTAGCGTCAATTGAAGTTGCTACCGACAAACCTCCGATGAAGATGGCTTCTCCTAAGGATGCCAGGGCTGTAGTTGAAGAAGGTGGGTGTACCAATTGGGGTCGGCTCCCTGATTTTACTCACAAAACTGACAAATTTAGTTTGGGCTTTACTACAGGGGCTCAAAGGGCTGTTAAGCACACACGGATTGGAATACCTCCTCTGCACATCAACAATCAGGGAGTTAATGCAATCGAGGATAATGAGGAGGATTCAGACATCGACAACTGGATCTACCCTACAACCAATGGTGGACTAAACAACTGGACGGCGAAGGACTTCATACCTGTTTCTTTTATTCCGCAGTAATTGACTTTTTATTTTAGGATTTGTAATAAACAAGTTTGAAACTTTACGGCCCGGTGCCTTGCCTGAGGCACCTTGGCTTTGCTTGTGAGGGCTTATTATTTGTCATTTCATATATCATTAATAAAACATTGGATGTTTCTTGCATTACAAATTTTGCGCTCTTTGTTTTTTTCTCTGTCTCTCGCTTTATCAAAACAGCTATTCTCTTACACACACTCACGTATCATAATGCAGATCCATATCCACTCTGGATCCCATTGATAACAACTCTGCTACTGCCAGTTATGACTTCGAAAATCCGATCAACCAAGCCGAGGACGAAGGTAAGGATGATTGTGAGGTGCCTGGAGAATTTTCTAGACTGTTACTACAGGAAGAAAGGGCCATAGAGCCTCATGAAGAGCCAGTTGAATCAGTGAATTTGGGTACAGATGAAAACATGAAAGAGGTTAAGATATGTGCGAATCTGGAGCCTAGTGTCAAACAACAGTTGATACAGATGCTATGCGACTATGTTGAGATCTTCGCCTAGTCCTATGAAGACATGCCTGGTTTGGACACTGACATTGTGGTACACCGCCTACCAACCAAAGAAGACTGACCTCCGATAAAGCAGAAGGTTCACCGTATACGCCCTGAGAAGTCTGAGAAAATCAAAGCTGAGGTCATGAAACAGTTCGACGCGGGATTTTTAGCTGTCACTTCTTATCCGCAGTGGGTTGCCAACGTTGTTCCGGTGCCTAAGAAGGATGGTAAGGTGCGAATGTGTGTGGACTATAGAGATATGAACAGGGCAAGCCCCAAGGATGATTTCCCACTTCCTCATATCGATGTTCTGGTCGACAATACCGTGCAACATAAGATCTTCTCCTTCATGGATGGTTTTTCCGGCTACAACCAGATCAAGATGGCTCCTGAGGACATGGAGAAGACAACCTTCGTTACGCAATAGGGCACCTTCTATTATAAGGTAATGCCTTTTGGGTTGAAGAATGCTGGGGAAACTTATCAGCGTGCCATGGTCGCTTTGTTCCACGACATGATTCACCATGAGATTGAGGTTTATGTTGATGATATGATAGCCAGGTCCCAGACTGAGGAAGAGCACCTAGATCATCTCCAGAAATTATTTGACAGGTTGAAGATGTATAAGCTGAGGTTAAATCCGAACAAGTGTACCTTCGGGGTAAGGTCTGGTAAGCTGTTGGGTTTTGTTGTCAGTGATAAAGGTATTCATGTGGATCCTGCAAAGGTGAAAGCGATACAAGAGATGCCTGTACCCCGCACAGAGAAAGAAGTTAGAGGTTTCTTGGGACATATAAATTACATTGCCAGGTTCATTTCACATCTGACTGCTACTTGTGAGCCAATCTTCAAGCTACTGAAGAAAGATCAAGTCGTAAAGTGGAATGAGCAATGTCAGACCGCTTTTGAAAGAATCAAGGAATACCTCCAAGAGCCACCAATTCTGATACCTCCAATTGAAGGAAGACCTTTGATCTTATACTTGACAGTACTAGATAGTTCAATGGGGTGTGTGCTGGGGCAGCATGACGAGTCTGGACGAAAAGAGCACGCTATTTACTACCTTAGCAAAAAGTTTACCGACTGTGAGACCCGATACTCATTGCTCGAGAAAACTTGCTGCGCTTTGGCATGGGCTGCTCGCCGGCTGAGACAGTATATGCTGACTCACACCACCTTATTGATATCAAAGATGGATCCGATCAAGTATATCTTTGAAAAGCCTGCCCTGTCTGGAAGAATAGCGAGATGGCAGATGATCCTAACCGAGTATGACATCTAATACACCACCCAAAAAGCAATCAAGGGGAGTGTATTGGCGGATCGTTTGGCACATCAGGCCATGGATGACTACCAATCCATGAATTTCAAGTTCCCGGATGAGAACATCATGTTGGTGACCCACTGTGAAGAACCTGGACCGAACGAAGGACCTAAGGAAGGATCCCGATGGTCTATGTATTTTGATGGAGCATCAAATGCATTGGGTAATGGCAGTGGCGCTGTAATTATATCTCCTGAGGGCTGTCATACTCCGTTCACCGCCCAATTATGCTTTAACTGCACCAACAATATGGCGGAGTATGAAGCATGTATCCTGGGTCTTCGAGCTGCCATTGACCCGAGGATTAAGTTCTTGAGTGTATTCAGAGATTCTGCTCTAGTGATCAGTCAGATCAAAGGCGAGTGGGATACGAAGCACCCAAATCTTATTCCTTACAAAGAATATGTACTGACATTGCTCCCACATTTTGAGAAGATAACTTTTGAACACTTCCCGAGAGAGGAGAACAGTTAGTGGACGCGTTAGCTACCGTGTCTTCTATGTTCAAATTCAGGTGGGACAATGAAGCTCCCCAAATTACCATTGAGAGGTTGGATGAACCCGCACATTACTGTGACATTGAGACTGAAGAGGTAGCAGATAAACCATGGTTTCACGAGGTAAAGAGGCATCTTGAGGCTAAAGAATACCCCGAGGGGGAATCTGTTAATGATAAGAAGTTTCTAAGAAGGTTCGCTGCAAAGTTATTTCTTAGCAATGGGATCCTTTATAAGCGTAACCATGATTCAACCTTACTGCGATGTGTGGACAAAAGCGAGGCAGAAAGGATCATGGAAGAGTTAGATGAAGGTACCTTCGGAACTCATTCCAATGGACATACCATGGCAAAGAAAATCCTACGGGCAGGATATTATTGGTCCACTATGGAAGCCGATTGTTATCAGCACTCTCAGACCTGTCATAAGTGCCAAGTCTATGCTGATAAGGTGCATGTACCTCTAGTTCCTCTGAATGTTTTGATAGCTCCTTGGCCTTTTGCAATGTGGGGCATCGACATGATCGACGAGATCATACCTACTGCGTCCAACGGGCATCGTTTCATTCTGGTAGCCATTGATTACTTTACAAAGTGGGTCGAGGCAGCTTCCTTTGCTACAGTAACCAAGAACGTCGTGGCGCGATTCATCCGACACAATCTGATCTGTCGATATGGTGTACCAGAGAGGATTATTACTGACAATGGTACAAATCTCAACAATACAATGATCACCGAGCTTTGCAAATAGTTCAAGATACAGCATCACAACTCTTCTCCCTACCGGTCGAAGATGAATGAGGCTGTTGAAGCAGCTAACAAGAACATCAAGAAGATTGTACAGAAGATGACGGTGACCTACAAAGATTGGCATGGGATGTTACCATTCAATCTACATGGGTACCGTACCTCAACACGGACGTCGACCGGGGAAACACCCTACTCTTTGGTTTATGGCATGGAGGCGGTCCTACCTATCGAAGTCCAGATACCTTCTCTCAGGATTATGAAGGATGCGGGTTTTAGCGAAAACGACATGATCCATACCCGACTTGATCAGTTGAATCTAATTGATGAAAAGAGGCTTACTGCTATTTGTCATGGTCAGACGTATCAAAATCGAATGATTAAGGCATTTAACAAGAAAGTCAGACGCGAAGAATATCAAGTCGGGGATCTAGTGATCAAATGCATCATACTGCCGCAAGGTGATCCCAGGGGCAAATGGACCCCCACATATGAAGGGCCATTTGCGGTTAATAACATTTTCTCGGGAGGAGCTATGATTCTAACCACCACGGATGGTGACGACCTTCCTCACCCCGTCAATGCAGACATAGTGAAAAGATACTACATATAATCAAAGACCCGCTAGGTTGACTGGCCTAGGCAAAAATAAGGGCTTCACGGCAAACCAAAAGGGTTCGGGCAAAAGTAAGGGATGAAAATGAAAAATCTGTACACCCGGCAAGTCGAAAACCTGAAAAGGCGGCTTGGGCAAAAAAGGGTATCCCGGTGGGCCGAAAACCCGAAAGGGCGGTCCAGGAAAAAATTAGGGATTGAAGCGTAACACTATGTCTCGTTGGGTCATATTGTAACCAGACTTTGGTATTGACTATCAAGCTCGGATGACCCCAATCAATCTGATCCACCGTCGTCCAAGCGACAAAGTGATGAGATTGCTTGAAGATATAAAGGCAATAGCAGAGTGGGAACCCAATGGGATTGTTTCACATAGCTGTTTTTCTTTCTTTTCACAAATTGTATAATTTCTATCTTTCGGCGGAGTTCTCTTACTAGGACGTCAGCCTCTTGTACAAAACGCCTATTACAGGTCAACTTCAAAGATCAATACAATTCATTTTCACAAGAAATTTCAAATTGTTTTTCTTTTTCTGTTTTGTTTTGCAAGAACGTCCAATGATTCATTTTTGATATATGCATTTGAAAATAATTGTTGCTCATAAATATTTGCATATGAAACAAAAGACAATTACTCGTAATTCCAGGAAGGGGGACAAATAAGAAGTGCCCGCACTTTGCAGTTATTCTACCCATCAAGTACCGGGATAGAGCCAGCTCGAGAACATGAGTAGTGATACATACACTCCCCACAGAGTAAAAGGTATCCAAAGACAGTGATGTTAGCTTTCCTGAATAGGACACCACTCTCCCCAGCCAAGGTTCACAATCATGAATAATTCGGCAAAACTTTCCCCAAGCAGAGTGTGTTTATCACCAGCAAACATAAATTCATCCCCAGCCGAGTTATTTCTCCAAGTCCGCATGATCTATCGACAGAGTATCCCATCTCCAACAGAGTTATTCCCCGCAGAGTTATCCTTAGGCAAGGTCTCTTCCGGCAGAATATTTACCAGCCAAGGGGCAAATCCCCAGCACGGTCATCTTTGTTCACCATCCCCAATAGAGGTGGAGGAACTATGGTTTTCATGGCAATTAGGGATTTATTTTCCCCGATTCCGATTATCACGTCAGCATTTCATATTCATACATCATGACACATGCATACACCACATATAATATGGTCTCATTTATTTTGAGAACGTCAACACACAATACATCTCATGCATCGCATATGACTAACCCTGTATTTATTTCAGGAAAGACATTATTATTAACAAATTCCAGCAAGCCCATGATCAACACTCGAAGCTAAACAGAGTAATCATCGGCGCAAAAAAAGCAGCCCTACTACCCAGGCTTTCCTATCGAAGTAACCCTACTATCCAGGTTTCTTCTCACAACCCTACTACCCAGGCTTTCATATCGAAGTAACCCTACTATCCAGGTTTCTTCTCACAGCCCTACTACCCAGGCTTTCATATAGAAGTAACCCTACTATCCAGGTTTCTTCTCACAACCCTACTATCCGGGTTCTTCCTCTCTTATCCCCAGACAGCAATCCACAACACTGTAAGACCGGGACCCGATCAAACACAATTGATTTCACATTTCCCCAAAAAGTCGCGGTGCAACAGATACCTCGACCAGATACACAGTTCACCTCCGCTTCTCAAACGGAATTATTCTCCAGTAGAGTAACAGACAACTGAAGCTCCTAAAACTCTATTTCTCTTGACAAAGACCAACATTCCCCAGCGAAGTCCTCCTCAACAGCAAGTATACAGGTTCTCGCAAAGGAATCTCTTATGCGATCGACACTTCTTCGGATGGCATCCTTAAGCCCATCTTCTGTTATTGACTTCCAAATGGCATCTATAAGCCCATTCCCGATATCGTAAGACAAGTACCACTTCATGCGAGTGCAAATTTATGGGCACTCTAGTGTTCAATCATCTCCCACCTTCAGATCACGAAAGGCAGGCAAGCCAATCTACACCCTCAGGTTTAAGAAGATTGAACAGGGGCAGCTGTTTTACCCCAAAATTTTCCCTCCCATATTTCTCAAGACATGTCAAGTAAGGTCTTCAAATTACTCAAAGAAGTTCAAGAGTTGACCAGACAAACTCTCTCCTAAGGCAGTCTATCCAAAATTAGGGTTTCATTTTGCATCAAGATGTTTGAGCCCAAAGGATCCAAATGCTCACCATTGTCCTAATATGTTCTCAAGATCATCCATGTCAAGTTTCAAGCCTTGAAGAAGAAGTTTGCTCAGTCAACTGCTCAAATGCCTGAAAATCAGCTGTGCTAGGTCAAAAGTCAAATGTGGCCCACATACAGTCAAACTTCAAGATTTTTGGTCAACATCCTCATTTTTAAGTATAATTAATCATTTTATCAAGGGTTTATCATGATTCCTCAAGGATTGCTCACAATTCATCAAAACCCAAAAGTTGCTAAATTAGGGTTTTGTAGGAAAAGTCAACTCAACTTTGACCAAGCAGAACTTTCTCATACTTTATAAAAAATGACCCATCCAAAGCTCATTTTGAAGAGGATGTAATTCCCTACAATTCATATTCATCTCCCAAGTTCAAAATATGCACTCACAAGAAGATATTAATTTGGACATTATAGGTCATTTTGAGAAGTCAACAAAAACACCTTTTAGGTCAAAGCTTCATACATGAAAATGGAAGACTCATTTGAGATGAGACCAAAAGGGTTGCTTAGAGGACATCCTAATATTTCTAAAAAGTCCAAGAACACATCTCTAGGGTCAAAATTGAAAGAGTTATGCATTGGCCAAGTTGACCCTTTTTGTAAAATTGCCAAAAGTCAAATATGTCCAAAATTGCAATTTTTGCCAAATGGGCCCAACTTTTTATGCTTGCACTGAGCTTGTAATGTAATCCACGACCCATGAGCCCTTCCACTTGTCATTCTTTTATTTTTGTTATTTATTTTGATTTTATTTCATTTAAATCAAATAAAATCAATATAAAATAATGAAAATATCAAAAACCAATTAAACCTTGAGATTTTGTGCAAGATTAGGGTCATTATACAGCTGGAGACAAGATCAAATCGTGTAAGGATTCATATGGACAGAAAAGATTGAAATTGCTTGTTTTGGAAAGATTTGGTGCAAGGATGAAATCATTGATCAATCTTCTTAAATGGCAAATATTTGCTACAAACTTTAACCCTAATGCACTCTAGTATACATAAGAAACAAATGCAGACCAAAGAGAGAGGTTGGAGGTGTGCAAAGGCAGAGAACTAATTGCAAAAATTCAAGGAAAAAAGTGCAAACCAAATTCCAAGTTTCAGGCCATCTCAAGCCGTTCTAACCATACCAATCATTTGCTGGACGTCCCAGGATCGTGTTTCAATTGTTAGCAAGCCTCCCCACGCTCAGAATCACCCTGTAACATTCACACGGTTTGACTATTTTCTTGAATTCGAATATATTGATTCTGGCCTATTTAGAATGATTGATTGGCATATTTATAATATTTGAGATATTTGCAAGATAATGACTATATTCAATTGCATTTTTATTGACTAAACGTAAAACTGCCATGACTAGGGTTTGTTCTTTATTTTTAGGGGTTTCTTATACAGGAAAAATTGGACATTGATAATGGTACCATGATGCTCGTGAGGTTGAAACGAGTTGATTGGTACCATTGGTTTTCATTTATCATGCACGTACAAGATTTTGGAATGAACAGGGGCTATACCTACGCTTGATGTCCGTAGGTAAAAGTCCTTTTAACTAAAACGACAGAATCAATGGAGAAGACAATGGCGCGACAGTGTGTGAATGGCTCGTTTGAATTTCCGCGCGTTTTAGGAGGCGTGGCACATTGTTTGCATTATATTCCATTTATTTCATTATTATCATAATTGACATGTTAGCGTAGATGGTGAGGATGTTAGCCTTTGATGCACACGTCCTGGGTTCGATCCCAGGCGTGTGCATTTTTTTCTCTCAACAATTTCAGGTTAATCCAATGCTTCCCATTCTCAAGCGTATTCCATGCACTCTCAACATCAGCCATCTGATGGGCTCCTGGCCAGATCTAATGTGCCCACAATGAAGGACCACCATGCGCCCCGGTCAAACGTGTACATAAGATTGGGAAAAGTCAAACAGGCCAGGAGTTGTTGGGCCAAGAAATCAGATTCATACCCCCCCTTTTGCTAGACAATCAGGCCCATTTTTCTTTCTCTTCTATTTATTTCTTTTATTTAAATTAGTTTGCTTAATTATTTTTTTCACAAAATTAATCACTTTTTTTATATAAAATCATAAAATCAAAAATCATAAAAAAATTAATTAGAAATAGTTTTTCTTTATCAAATTTAATTTAATTTAGTTTAACTTAATTTAGAAAAATTCTAACTTTTTTTAATAATTAAAACCAATTAGAAAAATTAGGGTTAGACTCTTGATTTAATATTTATTTCTTTCTCAAATAAACAAATACAAAAATAGGTTAATTTAATTATTTTTCTTAATTAAAATTAATTATTAATTAGTTTCTTTTTATTTCAATCGAGCTTTATTTTTTTCAAAACAACAAAAACAACAAAAATTATTTTCCCTTTAAATTACAAATAGATATAGTCGAGGGTCAAAACCCTATTTGTCTCGCATACGATTCATCGCGCGTGTTTATTATTTTTTATAATATTGATGTAACTGTCCAAGGTATGTAATAGTTTAATCTAGGACTTTCTTTATTTATCGTTTTTTACGGGTTTCTTAGCTATGTAATTAATCCCTACCCCGAAGCCTTGTAATAGCGTAGGTTTATTTTCTCGCATTTTAATTCTCGCAAATATTAACTGTTTAGATGTATGTTGATAGATTGTATGACAAGATTGCATGACAATTTAAAACGACTAGAAAACCCTAATGTGCAAAGATAATAACTGAAATCAAATCACTCACACATATGCACTCCTAGCATATACTCTCACTTCGGTTGCCTTCGGTAAACGATCATGAAGTATAGGGTGTCATAGTGGTTACCCTTCTGTCTAAAAAAGATCAAATGTCCCGTTCGAATGTTGCCTCAGAATGTTGCCTCGGAAATGTTGCCTCAAATATGATCTTAAGACTTTAGGGTTATTACTAAGGTGTCCTAACATTGCTTTAATGATCGTACATCCCTTACGAATGGACCCT
The DNA here is from genome assembly GCA_948472305.1 of Vicia faba. Lineage (NCBI taxonomy): Eukaryota > Viridiplantae > Streptophyta > Magnoliopsida > Fabales > Fabaceae > Vicia > Vicia faba. The sequence goes on from OX451737.1 coordinate 114,661,771, forward strand.
TACAACTCCAAAGACAGTGTTACCTATTCCTCTATAGTAGGATAGCGTTGTATAAAGGAAACCATAATAGAAACGATCTTTTTTCGACTAGGTAGATGCTAGTAGGTACTTGCTCAAATAAAAAATTTTCACACTTACACATTTCAAAATAATTTTCAAAAAAAAACTTCGTCACACCTTTGAGGACTGATACAAGGGTTATCACGAAGTCAAACATTTTCAAAACAAAGCACAAACACAAGCTATTTTAAAATATGAGCAAGTACCTAAGAGCCCATGGAAAACCATGGATAGAAAGGGTGCTAATACCTTCCCTTTCTATAATCTACCCCCCGTACTCAGAAACATCTCGAAAAAGGATTTTTTCTGTACTTTTTTCCTTTACGATTGGATAAAATAAAAGTCGGTGGTGACTCTTGCTTACCGCGACATTTTTCGAACAAAAAATGCAAAATGCAAACCAACATTTTCAAAACAGTCAGTTCTGCCACCGTATCACAAGTATCAACCATTTTCAGTCTGCACCAAAGTCGTCTATCTTGTTACTTTCTAATGGCTTAAGTTATGTCAACTAAGGTTCTATGGTCAGTTAGTGCTTTATGACACCACACAACAACCACCGCTTTAACTGTATCGATGTACGCCGTACAGTTTTCACGATCTATTGCTACTTATCTAAAATGCCCCAGATCCGGGTATAGGATCTATACAAGAATAACCCAAACAACCCTTTAAGAATAAATAAGGCAAGTCAAACAATGAAAGCATTTAAATGTGAACTATCTCTAAGGTAAACCCACTTTAGTGTAGTCCCCAACAGAGTTGTCAGTTCTGTAATACAGTGGGAGAACTGACTTTACTAGTTTTGCATTTTATCGCAATTGTTGCGGATAGCAAGAGTCGCCACTGACTTTTATTTTTTCCAATAAAGGAAAGGGTGAAAAGAACAGGAAAGACATTTCGAGAATTTTTCTAAGTAAGGGGGGAAGGTTATGAAAAGGGAAGGTGTTAGAACCCTTTTCATCCGTAGTTATCTACGGGCTCTTAGTTGCTAGCTCACTTTGAAAATGCTTTTTGTATAAGTGTATTTTTGAAAATAATTTGAAAAAGATGCCTTAGTGCAGAAAACTTTGTAATGATTCTCGTATCTTTTGTACCCCAATTTTTTCTCCTAAGATTCCTCTATCATCTCATACCATCACAACACAACAAGATCACACATTAGGGTTTGGGTACTTCGTCTACTTCATCCTATCTTTAGGTTTGTTCATAAGGGATCATCAAGCACCTTTAATTGTGTATCTTGTACATATATCCTTTTGACTAACATCAAAATATGTATATATGTCTCTTTGAATGTCATCTTGTAGGTAATGGCACAATTGCATGTATCTCACCATCTCCTAGCATAGAGGATCAAAAATAGGGTTTGAAATTTAATCAGGAAATATCTGAATTTTTGGGTAATACTTGATTCCATGCTTCACTACATGTTCATGAACATCTATGATTAGAAGCTTGATCATCAATTTTGGTTTGGAAAGGTTCAATTGACAAAAAGGGGTAAATTGGTCATTTTGTCAAAAGTCAACCAAAGTCAATTGTTGACCAAGGGGACTTTTGGTCAACTATCATTTCAATGTCCCTATTTTCACATTTCATGGACATTGGTGGAATAAAATCAAGAGGAAGTGTGAATTGGAGATAGCTTGTCAAGGAAGTTATTTGAAATCTTAGATTTTTTTCTAAGTGTTCATAGTGCTGAACTTTGATTGGTCATTAATTTCTCAATTTTTATTGAAAATGTACAAACCTTACATGCCTGGAAAGAGGATACAAAATTCTTCAACATTGTATTAGAGGCCTCAAGTCCAAAAAGTGAAAGGAGAAAAAGTTATGGAACTTGGAAATTTATGGACACTTAGTGAAATTTCCAAATATGTACAAAAATCTTCTTCATGGCTAATTTTGAATGTTCATTTGGGCTCAAATCAAAAAGTTGGAAACATCAAAGTTGGAGTTTGAAGTGTTATTGTTGTACCCCAAAATATTTCCTCTCATTTCACAAGGGATCACCCTGGATCCCAGGTTTGCTTCTATCAAGTTTCCAAGCCTTGAACTGCAAAGTTTCCAAGAAAATCACTCACAAGGGCAAAATGGTCATTTGCACAATGAGAAGTCTAACCTTGACTTTTAGATCAACATCAAATCTCAAAAATCATATTTCATCAAGACATGTTGGAATATGAAGACTGTTTCATCATGAAATTTAAAAGTCAAATTTTGCTTTGGAGAGGTCAAACTCTAAGTACTTAGAAATTTTTCTAAGTGTTTAAGAATTATGGCAATTTCAGAAATTTCTGACCAGATTATCACCATAACGCTCAACAAATTCTGGATATTCTCAAGAACAGAGTTTGGTCAGAACTTCTGGGTAAGCCATCCACAAAAGCTTCAGTCAGAGTTTTCCAGGGTAAATCAAAGAAGATTAAGAAGCGTGCTGCAAGCTTTCCAGAAAGCCTGAAAGCTCCTTCAGAACATGCTGGAGTCAGAAGATAAGAGGATCAGAAGATGAGATGCTACGCTGAAGCAGAACTTCTAATCCAGAGTCAAGCAAGGATGCAGAGTTTCACATGGCAGGATTTCTGATCGTTATTTAATGCTTACAACCACTTGTGAGTTGTTATCCAAAGGATTTCCCCCGCGTGTACCCCTACTGTCTTGGGAAGACAAACTTCTGTGAAAAGTATGCTAGACCCATGCGCTGCTTCTACTTTTCCTTAATTCACGCTGCCAAATCCAACTTAGGCACTGTTAACCATCCAACTTGATACATTGAACCACACTTGTTTAAGCTTACTTCTAGAGTAAGTCAGCATCTGGCATATGATGTTGGTGCCACTTGAACGCCCCAAACTGCAAAACCTTTGCCTACAAATAGAACAACTCTGGCCATTGAAAAGAGGTCAGAAAAATTTGAGAGAAAGGTGTGAAATATGAGAAATAAAAGCCTTGAACCCCTGCAAAAATTCCAAGAATCCAAAAAGATTACAAACACAAAAATACAAAACTTTAGCATTTGATTCTTGCATTAAAGCTCCATCTTTCTCAAAGTCGTTTCCTGAACAAAACCACCCATACAGTTCCTAATACATATTCAAAAGCCATCCAAAATTCTGTAATCAAACAGTAACACATTCTCCACCAATATCCATTTTCAAAGGATCAGAACTTTATCCCTTGTTTGTTCCAGAATCTTCTAATCATTTACAATCTAAGCTGAAAGTTTCCAACCTGCTGAAAATGTGAGGAAGCTGTTCAGAACACCACAAGTGGTCAGAATCAGATTCCAACTCCCAGAATATTTCCCAGCTGCAAGGTAAGTTCCTGCTGACTCTCATCATATTATTTAGGCATTGTCAGATTTTTGCATATTTAACACAATGTAGATATTCTGATTCTGATGGTGTACATATTATGAGATTTCATGCATCTGTCTGCCTAAATAGAGGGAATTCCAGTTCAGAGTTTCATAAAGAAATTAGGACTCAGAATTAGGATTAACAAATTCATGTTGCTTCTGATTTGTGTTTCTGATATTTCTTGAAACTTGTCATAACTGTCATGTATGCAACTTCTGTTATGTTAAAGAAATGACTAAGTTGCAGATGTTCTGACTAGCATGGAGAGAGGCATAGTTCTGACAGTTGCATTAGAACTTCTGAGAAACTTCTGAATTCCCAGGAGATCCATAACTTCTGAACTTCCATATTTTTACTAACATGTTTCTGTTTGTACAGTACGTCAGAGTCAAAACTTCTGACCTCTTCTATTCTCATGCATTTGCGCTGATTTTGGTTTTCTTTCTCTTTTATTATTTTTGCCATCATCTTTATTTTTCATTAATCAAAAGTACCAAACTATCTCATATTCATATATTTTATTTTATTTTCTTTTAACATGAAAAGACAAAAAAATATTTTGTTAAACAAAACTTATTTCTTTTCTTAAATAAATAAGCATTTTACATTTCCTGTACATTCTTGTCTATTACAATATGGTTGTAATAGTAACTTAGAATTTCAATTTTTAACCTCCATCCCCCTAAATATTGTAATAGTGTAGGACTTTACATTTCTGCACTGTTATTGCTTTCAATATATGCTAGTAATTAGGGTGTGTATGACAAGATATGAAAATTGACAAATAGATCACCCTAATAAAGACAAAATTATGCATGCAATCAAATACACTTGCACACGAGCACCCCTAGGGTGATTCTACTTGTTGCTTTACGAAAATGGCCATGTTATGCATGTGGGATATCTTAGCACAAACGATCGAAATATAAGATCATAGTCCCTCGATGACGCTATAAATGTTGCCTTTCAAAATGATCTTAGTCCCTAAAAGAAAAGTTCTAAGTCATCTCACAACATTTCTATCATGGTCATACGATGACCCAATGCCCGTCCCTTCACATCCAACGATGGGTCTTCTTACCAAAACAATGGTAATATAGAAATGTCTAAAGGAGGAGGAAAAGAACATCTAAGACCTTTTGAGTAGGTAGATTACTTTTAGTTGCTTGCTCAATTTCAAAACAAACATCCTTGCTATTTAAAAAAAAACAATCACATACACTTTCAAAACACTTTCCAAACGTGAAATATTTTCAAAAGTTCAACACTTTGTATACGTTCTTACGAACTAGAACTATTACAAAATTTGCCTAAACGATGGCACATTTTTCAAAATACTTTCAAAAACCACACACAACACATTTTTCAAACAAAAGCAAGTGATCTAGCAAGTAACTAAGAGCCCATGGAAAACCATGGGTGAAAAGGGTGCTAATACCTTCCCTTTTCATAATCTACCCCTCGAACTCAAGAAAACATCTCGAAAGGTCTTTCCTGTGCTTTTTCACCTTTTCTTATTGGATAAAAGAAAAGTTGGTGGCGACTCTTGCTCAACCGCAACATTTGCGACAAAACACAAAACAATCAAGTCAGTTCTCCCACCGTATCACAGAACTGGCGACTCTGCTGGGGACTTGTTAAAAGTGGGGTTACCTTAAGGTTAGATCACATTTACTTGCTTATACTTGTTTGATTTGTTGCTTTACATTTTGGTTCCTTGTTTGGGTTTGTTATTAAATCCTACACCCGGATTTGGGGACACCTTTTAGGTAAGTAGCAAAAAGCTGTGAGGGAACTGTGCGGGGTATATCGACACGCTTGAAGCAGTAGCTACATTGATGTGGCACTTTGTTTGGTACCGGTAACCCTTGAGTAGTCAAGGAGAGTACGAGGCCGTCACGTGGTGTCGTGAAGTATCAACTGACCTTAGAACCTTACTTGACCAACTTGGCCATTAGGACGTAGTGAGATGACCGGCTTTGGTGCGGTCCGAAGTTGGTCGATACTCGATACTACACTCATTGAGATTTGGCTCCCGAGCTTTGTTTGGTGGCAAGTCAGTTGTCAATTGAAACAAAGTTTGTGGGAAAGATTAGTGATATTGAGATCCCTTAGAACCCGATTACTATTAACTAGGACAGGTTGAGCCAACTAAACTTCAAGAGGGTACTTACCTATGAAACTCCATACAAGCCTAAACCTAAGGACTTGTTTGCTTTGTATATATACTTGTACATAACATCATAAACATCATAATCATCATAAACATCACTAACCATTTCAAGGATTTTTGGATTTATCTTTGTTCTGTTTTGTAGGACATGGCTTCCACTCGTAGGAACACTATCCAAGTCAGTCTCGTGAGGATACCTTCATAACTCAAGGATTTAGTATCAAGGGTCCCTAAAGATTCTCCATTCACCAAAAGATATGGTCGACTCCTTAGTTTGGTTACCTCAAGTATTGAATAAGATATGGTAAAGGTGCTTGTCCAATTCTTTGACCCTTTGCATCATTGCTTCACTTTTCCTGATTACCAACATGTGCCCACTTTGCAAGAATTTTCTCAACTCATGGGGATCCCTATTCTTGATCAGTTACCTTTCAACGGTATTGAAAGAGACCCTAAACCTGAGGAAATTGCTCGAGCTCTACATTTGCAACCATCTGATATAATAGCAAATTGGGTAACAAGGAGTGGTATCAAAGAGTTCCTAGCAAAGTTTTTGTTGGAAAAGGCTCAAGAGTGTTGGAATACTTTGGATCTACAAGCCTTTGAGGAAATTTTGGCTCTTCTAGTCTATGGGTTAGTACTATTTCCCAATCCTGACCAACTTATAGATATAAATGCGATCAAAGTTTTCATATCTCGTAATCCGGTGCCTACATTGCTTGGAGACATCTTGCATTCTCTTCACTCTCGCACTTTGAAGAAAAGAGGGAATTTGATGTGTTACACTCCCCTTCTGGCTAGGTGGTTTATTTCACACCTACCTCGACCCGTGGTGAAGAATGAACAAGGTATGAGGTGGTCTAAAATATTGATGTCACTTTCACGTGCTGATATCCATTGGTATTATCGCTCTTTGGAAGACATTACCATCATTGATCGTTGTGGGGAATTTCCTAATGTCCCTATACTTGGAATTAGGGGAGGCATTACTTACAACCCTTGTTTAGCTTTGCGACAATTTGGATATGCTAGGAGAGATGGTCCTCATGAGGTACTCATCCAAGGAATTGCGTTTGACTACGAAAGCGATACCCAAGGTTACCATCAAAGATTTATGCGAGCTTAGGGTATGGTTAACAAAATTGATAGCAAGACGTTGGGACGTAAGAATTCAATTCCTTTGGAACCTTATCTTAAATGGGTGCAGGCTCGCGCTCAAAGTCTTAAGATGCCTTATGAAGCTGTCTTACCTGTTATCATGGAGCCAGTAGTTGAGGGAGACGTTCCACATACTATCCTCTATCCTGATATGCCTACTTCTCTTGAAGATTTGCAAAATGCTTGGATTCAGTTAATAAGAGAGCGAGACACCTTTGAAGCTAAGTTCTATGAGGGCGAGAAGAAAATATTAGAGCTTACAAGGGAGCTTCATGAAGAAAGGAGTTTAAACACCTATGTTGCACCAAAGAGGATGCGCATAACTTTTCTATCTTAGGAGTTTACTTTATGCTTATTGTTGTAAGCCCAAAAGGCGTGTTTGTATTAAAATTAGAACTCTTTAATGCAAGTTAACATTTGTTCACTCTTTGTCTATACAAATTTAAATCCTTTAAATCCTTGAAATCATTTGCATATACATATTCATGCATCATATCATAAGTAAGCATTTCATAAACAGGTTTCCTCATCCTTCTACTGTTTATTTCAGTGAGAATGGATCTCGAATAGATAGTGAAGGACTTGCAAGCTCAGAACATTCAGTTCCAAGCCACCTTGATGACCTTGGCCAAAGGACAACAAGAGCTAATGACAACATTGACAGCTAAAAAGAAGACCCTCATCAACATGGGGAAGAGATTCAAAGAACCGATTCGCCAAGTGTAAGTAGTCGAAGACTCATCTGAGGAGGATGAGAACCAAGCATAAGAGGCAAGAAGCACCCGTGCTGAGGGTGTGATTGATCAAGCTCATGAAGATGGGGATCACTTTGATGAACAATACCCGCCTGCTGGTGAGGAAAAGTACAAAGAATTGGAGGATAGGCTAAAGGCAGTTGAAATTCAAGTTGTGCCTGACTTGGATTTTAGTGATTTTGGCCTAGTTCCTAGGTTCGTCATTCCTTATAAGCTCAAGGCACCAGTCTTCGCCAAGTATGATGGGGTATCCTGCCCCAAACTACATCTAAGAGCTTATGTGCGCAAAATACAACCACACACTGCTGACAGAAAACTGTGGATTCACTTTTTCCAAGAGAGTCTAGTTGGAACTCAGCTAGAGTGGTTTTATCAATTAGAAGGTTCCCTCATCCATATGTGGGAGGATTTGGCAACTGCCTTCTATCACCAGTATCAATACAACACTGACTTGGCACCAACGAGAGTTCAGCTTCAGAATATGACCATGGGAAGTAACGAAGGATTTAAAGTATATGCTCAAAAGTGGAGGGACCTGGCCAGTAGGGTCCAACCACCTTTGACCAAAAGAGAGCTAGTATATATGTTTATGGGTACGTTAACTGGTCCATTCTTCAACCTGTTAATTGGAAGTTCTTCGTCCGAATTCTCCAAGTTGATTTTAACTGGTGAAAGGATTGAAAGCGGTATTAGAAGCGGAAAAATTCCTATGGCATCTGGTTCCACATCCAACTCCATCAGAAGGCCCGTCACTGGGAAAAAGGAAACAAATGTTGTGTATGGGGCAAGATACCGTACCAAGAAGGACCATCATTCATCTATAAACGTTGTGTTAATTTCCAACCCTCAACCTACTCAAAGGAAACCCTCCAATAATCAAAGACCTGAAGTTCACCGACGACAATTTACAAGAATAAGCATGTCATTATCACAAGCCTTACAACATCTTCTAAAAGCCAATTTGGTGGCTCTGCGCAACCCACCATCCAACCCTGATGTTTCCTCACCTAATTACAAACCGAATGTGAAATGTGCATACCATTCCAACAGCCCCGACCATGAGACTAATCAGTGTTGGGCCTTGAAAAACAAAATTCAAGATTTGATAGATAATAAGACAATTGAGTTTGATCCACCCGCTACTCCAAACGTGATAACCGCGCCAATTCTAAAACATGGAAAATGGGTTAATGCCATTGATGATGTTACTGTTATCACCTCTGCCGAAGACTTAACAACTCCCTTGACCATTGTGAAAGCTAATTTGCTAAAAGCTGGTGTGTTTCCTGGATGTTCCAAAAATTGTGCCTGTTGTGATCAATGAGAAAATGGATGCGAGCTACTGAAGAAAGGTGTGCAACACTTGGTAAATAGCCGTGAGATTCTATTCGAAAAGATTCCCACCATAAAAAATTCAATCGACAATGCTGAAGATTTGGCCATCATAACAATTTCAAACAAACCTCTCAGGATCTCATCCAAAGGTCCTATCAGGATTTCGAACGAACCGATCATTGCTTCTCTCATAATCACTGCTGTTGGACCTGTTCCATACACCTCTGATAAAGCAGTACCATGGAATTACGGAGCCGAGGTTTATTACCATGGGGTAAGAAAAGATTCTTGGATTGATAATAATGAAGCTGGTGTTACTAATATTACTGGTTCTAGTAAAGTCACAAGAACAGGAAGGGTCTTTTCTCCTATTATCTCACCACCAACCACTACCACAGTTCCAGTCCGCATAACCAATGACAATTCTGGTGCCAGTACCAAAGGGAAAGGGAAAGAACGTGAGCCTGCTAGGGAAGAGTCACCTTCTAAAAAGTTTTTTATGGAAGAACCATCCACTCAAGAGATGGAGGAGATTCTGAAGATCATCAAGAAAAGCGACTTCAAAATAGTAGAGCAGTTGGGGCAAACCCCTTCTAAAATATCAATGTTGTCCTTATTGCTATGTTCTGACGCCCACGCACAAGCTTTGATTAAGTTTTTGAAAAAGGCTCATGTGCCTCAAGAAACCACAGCCGACCAATTTGAGAACTGCATAGTAAGTCTGACAACTGACAACGGTCTAAGGTTCTCCGACGCAGATTTGACTCCCATGGGAAAAAATCACAATAAAGCCCTGCACGTTTCTGTTGAATGTAAGGGGACCACTCTGGAATATGTTTTGGTTGGCACAGGCTCATCTCTAAATGTGTTACCCAAAGGCGCTTTAGATCGGCTAGACTGTGAAGGTTTGGTTCTGAAGCCAAGCGATATTATCGTGAGGGCATTTGATGGGTCGAAAAGGATGGTTCATGGAGAGGTGGATCTCCCAATTAAGGTTGGTTCACATATTTTCAACTCCACATTCTATATAATGGACATACGGCCTGCGTATTCTTGCTTTCTTGGGCGCCCATGGATCCATGGAGCAGGTGCAATCACTTCTACTCTCCACCAGAATTTAAAATATCCAGTCCAAGGGAAGGTTGTCACTGTTTGTGGCGAGGAAGAATTTATGGTAAGCCATCTCAATTCTTTCAAGTACGTAGAAATGGATGGTGAGTTCATAGAAACTCCTTTCTATACGTTTGAAGTTGTGGCCGCCACCAAAATCTCCTCCGACGCTCCAAGAGCTGATAAAGTTATCCCCAAGATGGTTTCTCTTAAGGATGCCCGTGCTGTGGTAGAAGAAGGAAACAATGTGATGTGGGGTCAACTCCTCGATATCCCATCCAAGGCATACAAGTTTGGATTAGGTTTCACCTCCCAAGCTCAGAAAGAAGTTAGAAGGGCTCGTGATGGAAAGCCACCTCTCCACCTCAAAAATCATGAAGTGAACACTGTAGAAGACTCCGACGATGAGTGTGCTTTTGAAAACTGGATCTACCCAACAACCGAAGGAAAGCCCAACAATTGGCATGCAAAGGATTTCACTCCTGTTTCTTTCATTAAGGAGTAATTACTGTTTACTTTTTCTGTCAATTCAAGAACTCTATGTCTATAATATTATTTCCAAACAACGACTTTTAAGCCATGTGCCATGCCCGAGGAACTTTGGTCCATTTGTTAAGGGTTTTGCTCATGTTTCATCTATCATATGATCATTTAATATAAACCATTGGACCTCTTTGCATTCAAACTTTATGTTCATTGTCTTTCATTTCCTTTATTACATTTTTCAATAGCCATGTATCTTACATGCGCGCGCACACACACACATTTGCAGATCATCATCCACTCTGGATCTTATTGCCAATAACTCTACTATTATCTACTATGAATTTGAATATCCTATCAACCAAGTCGAAGATGAAGGTTAGGAAGATTGTGATATACCAGGAGAACTAGACAGACTTATATTACAAGAGGAAAAAGCTATTCAACCACATGAAGAGTCAGTAGAGGTTATCAACTTGGGTACTGAGTCAGATAAGAAGGAAATCAGGATCGACGCTAATTTGGAAAGCAGTGTTAAGAACATATTGGTTCAGATGTTGTGCAATTATGTGGAAGTATTTGCTTGGTCTTATGAAGATATGCCTGGTTTGGATACCGACATCATGGTTCATCGTCTGCCAACTAAAGAAAACTGCCCTCCTGTTAAACAAAAAGTTCGTCGCATGAGGCCTGATATGTCTGAAAAGATCAAAGCTGAAGTAATGAAACAGTTTGATGCAGGGTTCCTAGCTGTAACGTCCTATCCTCAATGGGTGGCCAATATAGTGCCAGTGCCAAAGAAAGACGGGAAAGTTTGCATGTGTGTAGACTATAGGGATCTGAATAGGGCAAGCCCCAAGGATGACTTCCCTCTACCACACATTGACGTCTTAGTCGATAATACTGCTTAACATAAGGTCTTCTCATTCATGGATGGCTTCTCAGGCTCTAACCAAATAAGGATGGCTCCCTAAGATATGGAAAAGACTGCTTTCGTTACGCAATGGGGCACCTTCTGCTACAAGGTCATGCTGTTCGGATTAAAGAATGTAGGGGAAACATATCAAATGGCTATGGTTGCTTTATTTGATGACATGATTCATCATGAGATAGAGGTATATGTGGATGATATGATTGCCAGATCACAAATCGAAGAAGAATATCTCGGTCACCTGCACAAACTATTTGAAAGACTAAAGAGGTACAAGCTGAGGTTAAACCCTAACAAGTGTACATTTGGAGTATGCTGTGGAAAGCTTATAGGTTTTGTTGTCAACAATAAAGGCATTAAAGTTGATCCTGCCAAAGTAAAGGCCATCCAAGAAATGGCAGTCCCTCATTCTGAAAAAGAAGTCATAGGATTCTTGGGTTGTCTCAATTGCATTGCTCGTTGTGATACGGTGGGAGAACTAACTTGGAGTTTTGCGTTTGTGTTCGTAAAATGTTGCGGTTGAGAAAGAGTCTCCGCCGACTTTTCTTTTATCCAATAAGGAAAGGTGAAAAAGCACAGGAAAGACCTTTCGAGATGTTTTCTTGAGTTCGGGGGGTAGATTATGAAAAGGGAAGATATTAGCACCCTTTCCATCCATGGTTTTCCATGGGCTCTTAGTTACTCGCTAGATCACTTGCTTTTGTTTGAAAATTGTGCTTTTGTGTGGTTTTGAAAGTATTTTGAAAAGGTGCCATCGTTTAGGCGAACTTTGCAATGATTCCCGTTCATAAGAATGTATGGAAAGTGTTGAGCTTTTGAAAATATTTCAAGTTTTAGAAAGATGTATGTGATTGTTTTGAAAATAGCAAGGATGTTTGTTTTGAAATTGAGCAAGTAACTAAAAGTAATCTACCTACTCAAAAGGTTTTAGATTTATTTTTCCTCCTCCTTTAGATGTTGCTACCTTACCATTGATTTGATAAGAAGCACCATCATTGGATGTGAAGGAACAGACGTGGGTCATCGTATAGTCATGTTAGCAATGTTGTGAGATATCTTAGCATTCTCTTATAGGGACTAAGATCACTTGTAAGGCAACATTTGTAGCGTCATCGAGGGACTATGATCTTGTATTTGTGATTGTTTTTGCTAAGATACCCCACATGCATAACATGACCATTTTTATAAGGCAACAAGTAGAATTTCCCTGAGGGTGCATGTGTGCAAGTGTGTTTGATTGCATGCATTTTGTCTTTGATTTTTGGGTTGTCTACTTGTTGATTTTATCTTGCCATACAAACCTAATTACTTAACATTTATATGAAGGTAATAAAAGAGTGCAAAAAATAAATCCTACACTATTACAACCATATTGGATTGCATGAAAATATAAAGGCGAAAATAAGGCAAAAGCAAGAAAAAATGGATCTTTCGACTTAGGGCAGCAAACCCTCCGATTCTGCCATTTATGGCTCTCTTCGACCTTACCTGAAAAGGGGTGAAGGAATGAGTCTCGATTGGGGCCTAAAAGCCAACATATTTTGGATTTCGATTGGGGCCTGGAGGCCAGCATGTTGTGCCTTTCGACTGCCTCTTTTGTTTGGCCTGAAGGTTAGTATGGAAGCCAGAGGCTTCATTTCTAACTTTTCTGTCTGCTATTTCTTTCATTTGAGTTTGAATAGCAACATGGCCCAAGGCCATGCCAACATTACCTTAGGGCCAAATTAGTTCTTTACAGGGTATTTAAATGTACCAAGAGCAAAAGCCAAGAAGATTGTTAACCATGACACATATTAAGAGAGTGAAAACAAAAAGAAGAAAATAGTATGTACATGCTTTAAATAAAAAAGAAAACTTATTTACATGCTATGCTGGAAACGAAGGGCCAAAGGTTAAAAATGACTTACCTTGCTGGAGGTTGGAGCATGTTCTGGACTTTGAAGCGGTTGCTTTGAATGCCTCTAGATTCGAAGGAAAAGACCCAGGGTAGGCCTTCGACACTGGATTCGAAAGAGCAAAACAAGTGAAATATCCTTCTTTGCTGGATTCAAAGGAAGGAACAAGTGGGATGCTCCTTGATTCGAAGGAAACTGGAATGTGTTGTTCTTCAGAAACAAGTGTTGAAGTGTTTGAGAATTTTATGGCGTGTGAGAATTTTGAAGATACATTCCCTTCCTCTCTCCCTTTTTTTCTTTCTTTGTGCAAATGAACTCTCTATTTATACAGAAAGGCTTTTGGGAAGCTTGGGGAGCAAAAATAATAAAATAAGACTCAGCTGGAAAGTAAGTGTCCACTTGTGCCATAAAAGCAAGATGAATGGTTCAGATGGGTTTCTTCTTTTTGAAGGAAAACAGGCGCAAGGCTCAAGACATACTTTTCTAAAAGGTAGTATTATGCTATTAAGTGCAAGTGGTCTTGGACAACAACTGGGTAAAAGCCTATTTTAACTTGCATAAACAATTAAGTATATGGTGAGTCATAGGTTTAAGGTCTGAAAAGGGAAAACACGTAGCCTAGCCTATAGGTCTAAATGTTCAACTTGATCTTTTGAGTCGAATCCTCCATCTTTCTACACCTTTCGACCAGATTAGAACAACACAACATTAATTTTCACCAGTTGTGTGTCCTTCGAATGAACCAATTGTGTGTTCTTCGAATGGCCCTTTTTAGCTGAATATGCCATTTTTAGTCTTCTTACTTTTAATAACTTAGGCCCAAACCTTCGACCAGACTCCAAAGTAAGAACAATTATTCCCCAAACTATGGCAAGTCCTTCAAATAGACCACCAAGTTATGTGTCATAATGCAGGACTATGGCGTATTGAAGGGTTTACAGATGGATTCAAAGGTGATATGAAGGCGCATTCGAATCATACATGAAGATGAATTTAAAAGTTACAGGAAGGTAGCCATTCATCTAATCGAAAACTTATGAATCCAAGGAAAACAAGTGAGGGGCGAATGGTGCAATCGAATGACACTTTTCAGAATGTTATTAACTTCTGAATCGAAGGAAGCTTTCAGAAGATTATTGACTTTTTGAATTGAAGAAAACCAAAAGGAGGCCTTTACTTCCTGAGTCGAAGGACATTCCTGAGTCGAAGGACATTGTTTCAAAGGGAAACAAAAACTCAATTGAAGCTTGTAGGAAGATCATTTTCTTCTGAATTGAAGGAAGCTTTCAGAAGATTATTGACTTTTTGAATTGAAGAAAACCAAAAGGAGGCCTTTACTTCCTGAGTCGAAGGACATTCCTGAGTCGAAGGGCATTGTTTCAAAGGGAAACAAAAACTCAATTGAAGCTTGTATGAAGATCATTTTCTTCTGAATCGAAGGAAGCTTTCAAAAGATTATTGACTTTTTGAATTGAAGAAAACCAAAAGGAGGCCTTTACTTCCTGAGTCGAAGGACATTCCTGAGTCAAAGGGCATTGTTTCAAAGGGAAACAAAAACTCAATTGAAGCTTGTATGAAGATCATTTTCTTCTAAATCGAAGGAAGCTTCAATACCCAAATGAAAAATGTAACCCAAGTGGCATGAAGCCATTGCTCAACTAAAGCTTGCATGTAGGCATGGCCAGAGATGAATGCCCAAACAAAGGCTTATATGCAGATATGCAGGAGGTGAATGCCCAAATGAAGGCTTGTATGCAGGGGGTGAATTTGGCCACCAGATCACGACCTTCGATTGCAAGCATGCATGCAACAAACTTGTCCAATCGAAAGGCTTGCCTTCTAGGGGGCACTTGTGGCAGAAAATTTGGTACTCAAAGCAAACATGCAGGCAGTGGAAGACACAAACGAAGCCTACAACAAAAAGTCACATGTCCAGACGAAAGAGGCACGCTAGCAGCAACTTTTGAGCAATCGAAGGAGGTGCAAAGTCCAATCGAAGGGGGCTGAATCGAAGGAGACCTATTTTCCTCCAAATTTGTCAAAATGTTATTTTTATCTGTTTTCTCCCTTTTTTTAATTCTGGTGTTGGAAAATCCTAATGTACTTGTGAAAGCTTGAATTTTGAGAATCATTGTGAGAGATGCCTTAAGAATTGAGAGGGAAAATTTTGGGGTACAACACCCGTTTCATATCACACTTAACTGCTACTTGTGAGCCAATCTTCAAACTCTTGAAGAAAGATCAAGTAGTCAGGTGGAACGATGAATGCCAGAATGCCTTTGACAAGATCAAATAATACCTACAAGAACCTCCTATTCTCATGCCTCCCGTTGAAGGAAGACCCTTAATCATGTACTTGACAGTACTAGAGAATTCTATGGGGTGTGTCTTGGGCCAACATGACGAGTCTGGCCGAAAAGAGCATGCTATTTATTACCTGAGCAAAAAGTTTACCGACTGTGAAACCAGATATTCACTGCTCGAGAAAACTTGCTGCACTCTGGCATGGGCTGCTCGCCGGCTAAGACAATATATGTTGACTCATACCACTCTGTTGATTTCTAAGATGGATCCAGTCAAGTACATCTTCGAGAAACCTGCCCTTTCTGGACGGATAGCCAGATGGCAAATGATCTTAACCGAGTAGGATATCTAATACACGACTCAAAAAGCCATCAAAGGAAGTATACTAGCATATCATTTGGCCCATCAAGCCATGGATGATTATCAATCAATGAATTTCGACTTCCCGGATGAGAACATCATGCTGGTAACTGACTGTGCGAAATCTTGACCGTATGATGGACCTGAGCAAGGATCCCGATGGACTATGGTATTCAATGGGGCTTCCAACACTTTAGGTAACGGTATTGGTGCCGTGATCATCTCTCTTGAAGGTTGCCACACTCCTTTCACTGCCAGACTATGTTTCAATTGCACAAACAATATGGCCGAGTATGAAGCATGCATCTTAGGTCTGAAAGCTGCTATCGACTTAAGGATCAAACATTTGGATGTGCTAGGGGACTCCGACTTAGTGATCAACCAATTAAAAGGAGATTGGGACACTAAACACCCTAATCTTATCCCTTACAAGGAACTTGTGCTATCCCTAGTTCCTCACTTCGAAGAGATCACTTTTGAGCACCTCCCTAGGGAAGAAAACCAGTTGGCTGGCGCCTTGGCAACCATGTCTTCATTGTTCAAGGTCAGATGGGATAACGAAGCCCCTATGATAACAATTAAAAGATTCAATGAACTTGCACATTGCTATGAGCTCGATACCGATGCGGAAAAGCCATGGTACCATAAGGTGATGAGATACCTTGAAACACAAGAGTATCCAGAAGGGACATCTATCAATGACAAAAAGTTCTTACGAAGATTTGCAGCCAAATTATTCCTAAGTAACGGGATATTGTACAAGCGCAACCATGATTCAACTCTACTCCGATGTGTAGGCAAGAGGGAGGCAGAGAAAATCATGGAAGACATGCACGATGGTCTCTTCGGTACTCACTCAAGTGGACATACGATGGCTAAGAAAATCTTAAGAGCAGGTTACTATTGGTCAACGATGGAGACTGATTGCCATCGACATTCAAGAACCTGTCACAAATGCCAAATCTATACTGACAAGGTCCATGTGCCTCCTATCCCTATAAATGTCATGACCGCTCCGTGGCCATTTGCAATGTGGGGCATTAACATGATTGGAGAGATCAAGCCTACGGCTTCCAACGAACATCGTTTCATTCTGGTCGCTATCGACTATTTTACCAAATGGGTCGAAGCCGCCTCGTTTGCCTCTGTCACCAAGAATGTGGTAGCCAGATTCATCAGACACAATCTCATCTACCGTTATGGTATCCCCGAAAGGATCATCACCGACAATGGGACTAACCTCAATAATGCTATGATTACTGAGCTTTGCACTCAGTTTAAGATTAAGCATCACAATTCTTCTCCATATAGACCAAAAATGAATGGCGCGGTCAAAGAGGCCAACAAAAATATCAAGAAGATTGTGCAGAAGATGGTAGTAACCTATAAAGATTGGCATGAGATGTTACCATTTGCTCTACACGGTTACCATACTTCAGCTAGAACCTCGACTGGAGCAACT
Organism: Vicia faba; assembly: GCA_948472305.1. Classification (NCBI taxonomy): domain Eukaryota; kingdom Viridiplantae; phylum Streptophyta; class Magnoliopsida; order Fabales; family Fabaceae; genus Vicia; species Vicia faba. Next base: position 114,679,159 of record OX451737.1, read on the forward strand.
CCCTTTTCTCTAGTATATGGCATGGAAGTTGTCCTGCCAGTGGAAGTTCAGATTCCCTCGCTGAGGATTATGATTGAGGCAGGCTTAGGCGAAGACGAGTGGATTCAAACGAGATTGGATCAGCTGAACTTGATTGATGAAAAATGATTAGCTGCTATTTTCAATGGTCAGACGTATAAAAAATAGATGGTTAAGGCTTTTAACAAAAAGATCAAGCCTCGAGTATATCAAGCTGGTGACTTGGTGATAAAACGCATCATTTTACAACAAGGTGACCCCAGAGGAAAATGGACTTCCACCTATGAAGGGCTGTTTGTTGTCAAAAGAGTTTTTTCTGGCGGTGCCATGATACTTACCACCATGGACGGTGAAGATTTACCACATCCTATAAATGCAAACATAGTTAAAAAATACTACGCATAAGAGACCCGTTAGGTTGACACACCTAAGCAAAATAAGGGAGTCCTGACAAACCAAAAGGTTTGGGCAAAATTAGGGATATATGCAAAAGATTGTACACCTGACAAGTTGAAAACCCGAAAGGGAGACTTGGGAAAAAAAGGGTATCCTGGTGGACTGAAAACCCGATAGGGCGGTTTAGGAAAAAATTAAGTATTAAAAGCGTACGACTATGTCCCTTGAAATCAACACAGACAATTTTATCACCAAGGTCCAAGTTCAAATGGTCTAGGATCAATCCAATCACTTTCGATCAACGACAAAGGATGTTCGAAGACATTGGAGCAATAGTAGAGTTGGAAGGCAATGAGATCATTTCACATGGCTATTTGTTTTCATTCTCAATTTTGTTTTCCTTTTGGCAATTTCCTCTTACTAGGATCTCCGTCTCTATGTACAAAAACGCCTATTCATGGGCAAAATATCAATACAAATACACTTTGAAGTTGCAAAATTTTCTGTCTTTATTTTGAATGCAAATTTGTCCGATGACTAAAATTGAATGAACATATGCATATGAACATAATTAAAACCATTTGGCACACGTGTCCTGCTAAGCAGCAACATCAACAACAGAGCATCAGCACACAACAACATTAAACATCCCTTTAATATATATGAAATAGCCCCACAGAGTTATCTCATCATCATCATCCCCACAAGGATGGCAGCAAGAAACCCTTCCCCAACAAAGTTGCCCACAAAGTCTCTTTGCATAGGAAAGTCCCTGACCAAAGTCTCAACCTCTTGGCCGCTTTCTCCCCAGCTAAGTCAATTTTGACCAGATTGAAGCCTAGGGAATTCTTTCCTAAAGGAAATTCACCTACCCCAACAGGGTTTATTCCCCAACAGAGTTATTTCCCCAGCCGAGTTCAAAGGCCTCAACATACAACACTTAAGACACCACAAATTGCCCAGCTGAATCCATCATCCTCAGTTGAGTACATCTTCTCCAACCAAGGCTATTTTCTCCAAACAGAATCTATCCTCCCCAGATGAGTTATCATCCCCAGATGAGCCCATCATCCCCAGATGAGCCCATCATCCCCAGCTGAGCCCATCATCCCCAATTGGGTGTATCCTCCCCAAGCTGAGTCTACCTTACCCGACTGAGTCTATACCCTCCAGTTTGAATCTGAAAATCACAGGGCCACAACCCCTAATTCCCAATAAAGCCATCATCAAAGCCTTTACTATTTCCAAAATGCTATGAAGCCTGGATCCGACCAGATATTAGCACCATTTTCAAGTTATTAACCTGGACCCGACCAGATAACAGTTTGAATTTCTGAAGCCTGGACCCGACCAAATAACAGTTTGAGTTACTGAAGCTTGGACCCGACCGGATAACAAATGATCTCAAAATTCTATGAAACCTGGACCCGACCAGATAATAGCCTAGCTATTCAAGCATATAGAAGAACTTGAACTTAATCCAACCAAGTTTTAACCTCTTTTCCCCAGTAGAGTTGCCTCCATATCCCCAATAAATGGATGAGAAACCTGAACCCGACCAAATATCAGTTTTCATTTCCATCCTTTCAAAAAAAGTCATTGTGAAGCCTGGATCCGACCGGATAGCAATCAACCTCAGAGATTCATTGTGAAACCTGGAAACCGACCAGATAACAACTAAATCCCCAAGCAGTTTATTGTGAAACCTGGACCCGACCAGATAATAATTGACCGCATCAAACCCCAGAAATTTGCAAAGCCTGGACCCGACCAGAAAACAGTTTTCAAACAGTTTATTGTGAAGCTTGGACCCGACCAGATAACAATTGACCTTATCAACCTCAGAAATCTGTAAAGCCTGGACCCGACCAGATAACAATTTTCAAGCAGTTTATTGTGAAACCTGGACCCGACCAGATAACAATTGACCTTATCAACCTCAAAAATCTGCAAAGCCTGGACCTGGCCAGATAACAGTTTTCAAACAGTTTATTGTGAAACCTGGACCCGACCAGATAACAATTGACCTCATCAAAGAAATCTGCAAAGCCTGGACCCGACCAGATAACAGTTTTCAAACAGTATATTGTGAAGCCTGGACCCGACCAGATAACAATTAACTATGATCCCCAGAAAGACACTATGAAGCCTGGACTCGACCAGATAATAGTACAACTTTCCAAAAACCATGAAGCCTGGATCCGACCAGATAGTAGTTGCCATTCCAAATTACTGCGAAGCCTGGATCTGACCAGATAACAGTTAACTTCCGTATCCCCAACAAGTTGTTGTGAAGCCTGGATCCGACCAGATAACTATTCAATTTCAAGGAATTTTCTGTAAAGCCTGGGATCCGACCAGATAACAGTTAATTAATCTCATCCTCCAGTAAGTTGTTGTGAAGCCTGGACCCGACCAGATAGCAGTCAACTACTTCATCCTCAGCAACTGCGAAGCCTGGATCCGACCAGATGACAGCTGACGTTGGAGCGATCTTCCCCAGCGAAAGCATCCTTTCAACAAAATTTGAAGATATGCATATTCTTCATCTCCAACAGGCAATCAGGGATTCAATCTCCCAGAATTTCCTCAGCAGTAGTCAGGGATTTATTTTCCCGAACAAAAACACACACTTCACATTCATACATCATAGCATGTACATACCATACACATTTGGCATGATACCACATCTGGTGAACATCATGCAAACATCTGCATTTTACCAACTCTTTTTCTCACAGGTAAAACATCAAGTTTTAGCATGAATTAACAAGAGATTTGTACTGATATTTCTTCCAGTGTTTACCACCATTCCTCTAAATGGCATCTGTAAGCCCATTCACAATTCATCTTCGAGTGCAAATTTCTGGGCACTCTAGTGTTCAATCATCTTTCACCTTCAAGTCACGAATGGCAGATCCGCCAATCTAACTCTTCAGGTTCAAGAAGTTTGAACAAGGGCAATTGTTATACCCTAAAATTTGCCCTCTCATTTCACAAGGGATCACCCTGGATCCCAGGTTTGCTTCTATCAAGTTTCCAAGCCTTGAACTGCAAAGTTTCCAAGAAAATCACTCACAAGGGCAAAATGGTCATTTGCACAATGAGAAGTCTAACCTTGACTTTTAGATCAACATCAAATCTCAAAAATCATATTTCATCAAGACATGTTGGAATATGAAGACTGTTTCATCATGAAATTTAAAAGTCAAATTTTGCTTTGGAGAGGTCAAATTCTAAGTACTTAGAATTTTTTCTAAGTGTTTAAGAATTATGGCAATTTCAGAAATTTCTGACCAGATTATCACCATAACGCTCAACAAATTCTGGATATTCTCAAGAACAGAGTTTGGTCAGAACTTCTGGGCAAGCCATCCACAAAAGCTTCAGTCAGAGTTTGTCAAGGTAAATCAAAGAAGATTAAGAAGCATGCTGCAAGCTTTCCAGAAAGTCTGAAAGCTCCTTCAGAATATGCTGGAGTCAGAAGATAAGAGGATCAGAAGATGAGATGCTACGCTGAAGCAGAACTTCTAATCCAGAGTCAAGAAAAGATGTAGAGTTTCACATGGCAGGATTTCTGATCGTCATTTAATGCTTACAACCACTTGTGAGTTGTTATCCAAAGGATTTACCCCGCGTGTACCCCTACTGTCTTGGGAAGACAAACTTCTGTGAAAAGTATGCTAGACCCATGCGCTGCTTCTACTTTTCCTTAATTCACGCTGCCAAATCCAGCTTAGGCGCTGTTAACCATCCAACTTGATGCATTGAACCACACTTGTTTAAGCTTACTTCTAGAGTAAGTCAGCATCTGGCATATGATGTTGGTGCCACTTGACCGCCCCAAACTGCAAAACCTTTGCCTATAAATAGAACAACTTTAGCCATTGAAAAGAGGTCAGAAAAATTTGAGAAAAAGGTGTGAAATTTTAGAAAGAAAAGCCTTGAACCCCTGCAAAAATTCCAAGAATCCAAAAAGATTACAAACACAAAAATACAAAACTTTAGCATTTGATTCTTGCATTAAAGCTCCATTTTTCTAAAAGTCGTTTCCTGAACAAAACCACCCATACAGTTCCTAATACATATTCAAAAGCCATCCAAAATTCTGTATTCATACAGTAACACATTCTCCACCAATATCCATTTTCAAAGGATCATAACTTTATCCCTTGGTTGTTCCAGAATCTTCTAATCATTTACAATCTAAGCTGAAAGTTTCCAACCTGCTGAAAACGTGAGGAAGCTGTTCAGAACACCACAAGTGGTCAGAATCAGATTCCAACTCCCAGAATATTTCCCAGCTGCAAGGTAAGTTCCTGCTGACTCTCATCATATTATTTAAGCATTTTCATATTTTTTCATATTTAACACAATGTAGATATTCTGATTCTGACGGTGTACATATTCTGAGATTTCATGCATCTGTCTGCCTAAATAGAGGGAATTCCAGTTCAGGGTTTCATAAAGAAATTAGGACTCAGAATTAGGACTAACAAATTCATGTTGATTCTGATTTATGTTTCTGATATTTCTTGAAACTTGTCATAACTGTCATGTATGCAACTTCTGTTATGTTAAAGAAATGACTAAGCTGCAGATGTTCTTACTGGCATGGAGAGAGGCAAAGTTCTGACAGTTGCATCAGAACTTCTGAAAAACTTCTGAATTCTCAGAAGATCTAGAACTTCTGAACTTCCATATTTTTACTAACATGTTTCTGTTTGTACAGTACGTCAGAGTCAGAACTTCTGACCTCTTCTATTCTCATGCATTTGCGGTGATTTTGGTTTTCTTTCTCTTTTATTATTTTTTCCATCATCTTTATTTTTCATTAATCAAAAATACCAAACTATCTCATATTCACATATTATATTTTATTTTCTTTTAACATGAAAAGACAAAAAAATATTTTCTTAAACAAAACTTATTTCTTTTCTTAAATAAATAAGCATTTTACATTTCCTGTACATTCTTATCTATTTTAATATGGTTGTAATAGTAACTTAGAATTTCAATTTGCAACCTCCATCCCCCTAAATATTGTAATAGTGTAGGACTTTACATTTCTGCGCTGTTATTGCTTTCAATATATGCTAGTAATTAGGGTGTGTATGACAAGATATGAAAATTGACAAATAGATCACCCTAATCAAGACAAAATTATGCATGCAATCAAATACACTTGCACACGAGCACCCCTAGGGTGATTCCACTTGTTGCCTTACGAAAATGGCCATGTTATGCATGTGGGATATCTTAGCACAAACGATCGAAATACAAGATCATAGTCCCTCGATGACACTATAAATGTTGAATTTCAAAATGATCTTAGTCCCTAAAAGAAAAGTTCTAGGTCATCTCACAACATTGCTATCATGGTCATACGATGACCCAATGCCCGTCCCTTCACATCCAACGATGAGGCTTCTTACCAAAACAATGGTAAGATAGCAACGTCTAAAGGAGGAGGAAAAGAACATCTAAGACCTTTTGAGTAGGTAGATTACTTTTATTTGCTTGCTCAATTTCAAAACAAACATCCTTTCTATTTTAAAAAAAAAACAATCACATACACTTTCAAAACACTTTCCAAACGTGAAATATTTTCAAAAGCTCAACAGTTTGTATATGTTCTTAAGAACGAGAACTATTACAAAGTTTGCCTAAACGATGGCACCTTTTTCAAAATACTTTCAAAAACCACACAAAGCACATTTTTCAAACAAAAGCAAGTGATCTTGCAAGTAACTAAGAGCCCATGGAAAACCATGGGTGAAAAGGGTGCTAATACCTTCCCTTTTCATAATCTACCCCCCGAACTCAAGAAAACATCTCGAAAAGTATTTCCTGTGCTTTTTCACCTTTCCTTATTGGATAAAAGAAAAGTCGGTGGGGACTCTTGCTCAACCACAACATTTGCGATAAAACACAAAATAATCAAGTCAGTTCTCCCACCGTATCACAGTTATCTTCATTTTTGGTTCAGGAGTCATCTTAAATGGTCAATTGTAGAGAGAGATTCAATGCTTAGGATTTGGAACCTAGAGATGGAATTTTTCCCAGTCACGCGCACGCCAAGCTAAGCATTTCATCAAATAGTTCACGACCATGCCTTCACCATCATTTTTCTCCTTGAAATATTGATTATTTTGAAAAATGTCCAACATCAAAGGTCAAGGTCTATGTGTTATAAACAACTTTGCTTCAAGAATTTTCTCAAAATAGTACCTACATTTCAAGATATGATCATGGGAAGTATGTGACATGTAAGCTAAATTTTGCCCATCAACAAGGAATGACACGCGCACGAGTGAGGCCAGTCATTCCAACAAACACATGAAGTGCATACATTCATGGTTACTTATCTCATTGATTCAAGCTTTGTTTTGAAAATCTTTGAACATGAAGGTTGGAGTATGTTACGTCCTCTTCAATTTTGATACAAATTTTGTTTCATTCCATGAACTATGGAGAGAGATACGATGAGTTGAAGTTGTGATCATGATTTTGGCTAATCCTGCATGGAAATGCATGGGTTTTATATTAACCAAGACACCAACCTGCCATCTCACGCCCCTGCTATGTTCACTTACTCAAAACGACTTCCAAGAGTTCAAAACAGAAGCAAAAACATAGAACCACCTCACCACCTCATTTTCTTGCCTCTTTTACCCTCACTCTCTTTTCCTCACTCTATAAAAAGAATCTACATTCAGCATAGAGGACATACATAAAATCTCAAGAGCATTTCCTATCTCCCTCACGAAACTCCTCTCTCCCTCTCTCTCTCCATTGAAGCTTGAAGAAGAAGTAGTAGCGACATTCTCTTCTAGAATAGAGGCATTGAGTGGATTTATTTTTCACTCATTAAGGTAGATTTTCAAATCCATTTTCCTTTCATGCTAGCTCCAATCCTGCATTAAATTTTGTTCATATTGGATTTAGCTGGCCAGATCTTACATCTGAGGTATATTCATGCGTGCATTTGTTGCTTGATTTTTGTTCCATGAGGTTGCTCAAAATTATGTTCATGCTACTGCCTTCATGCTCAGTTTATGATCAAATCGTGCTTTATTTGATGAATTCATGCATGTTTTGTTGTTCTATGCATTGAGAGGATGGATTTTGATGTTTGAATCAAGGGAAATGGTTGAGAATTGAATGAGAAATTTAAGTTAGAAAACTGTTTGTTGAATTGCTCAACTTAAAATCATGTTCATACAACAATATTTGCATGGAATTTTCTCTATGATCCATGCATCTTTTGATAAAAAAATTTATTCTATCGTGTTCTACTCATTTCCATCTTGAAATTTGATGTTTACATCTTGGGTTTTCATGGAGAAACGCGTGAGATATCATGATTTGAACATTTAGTTTCAAAACTGCAAAAATAGAAATGTTAGGGTTGGTTCACGCGGTAGGGATGAATACATGGCATTTTTTATTGAACATGTTCTAATGGTTCTTTTACATCGCTTTTTGTTAATAACTTGGGTAATACACCTTAATTATATTTTAATTTTCTTTGTTTTCTCTAATTTTGTTTAAATACATTTCTTAATTCAAAAATCACCACAAAAATATTTTAAACTCTATTTTCAATATATTTTCATTTTCTGATTTTTTATTTCTTAGTTTTATCATTTTTTTCATGATTAAATAAATTTAAGTAGTTTAATTAGGGTTGTAATCATTCTACATGTTGTAGAATTTTATTTTCCCATTTCTACTGAATCGAAAAATCCTAAAAAAATGTTTTTTAAGTGTTCTTCTGAGCCTTCTTATTGAAAATAATTTTTGTTCAATTTTACAAAATTTGTGGGATGCCAATTAAATCATTTGTTTGGTTATATCTTTTTTTTCTTTGTTTCCTTTTGATATATTGCGTAAATAATTTTTATTAAATTCATTTTTTTGGATAAAATTCAAGAAAAATGTATTTACTGATCCTTAGAATTTTATTGAAATTTAGGGAGTCTTAAACTAAATTTATTTGAATTTTTTAAATTTGGTTGATTATTCACATTGATTGCTTGAAAATTCTAACTTCCCATGCTTATAAAATCAGAAAATTTGTTTAGAGTGCTTGTACAAGTTGAGGTCATAAATATCATTTTCCTTGAATTTTAAAATGTGATTTCATAATTTTTACAAATTGTTTTTCAAAACACCTCTAGTTTAAGCATTTTGCTAGCTAGTTTCAATGTTTGCATTTTTTAATCAAGTATCCACCTCAATCCAAGAACCCTAAACCCCATTTCTGACTTTTACAGATCTTTAAGAAGTAAGGGTTTAATTATTATGATTTTTACAATTCCCTTTCTTTAATAACCTAATTTTTGACTTAGAATTATATTTAGGGTTTTGCTTTTGATCAAGGTTTGTAATTGAGAACTTTTGTAAATAATTTTTGTTTAATTCTTGGCATGGCATGTGATACTGACTTGGAGTTTATTTTGGTAAAAATTCTTCAACATCATTGGATCTTTGGTGTTGATAGGTTGAAAAACCAAATCCACTGAGATGGATGAATGATGTTGACGATATTTGAAATTAAAATTTCATCTAACACATCCCCTCCCCTTTGATCTTATCCATTTCTCACTTGTACTATATGTTGTTGGAGAATGATCTATATATCATTTCTCTAAACATGTGGCACAAAGATTATTATTGACCAGCCTCAAAATAGGTGCAACTTCTACATAAGTCCACTTATGATTGCTTAACATAGCGCTAAATTTTGTCCCGATTCGAGAAATGATCATTTGTCCCAAACCCATGTTTGCAAGCCCAAATATGTCAAATTGAAACCTTTGATCCAATAAACTTGAGATTCATTGTTAGGAGGCTTTGGTCTTATCAATCCTCTAATGAATCTTCATATGCTTTGGTCAAAGTGAATCACTTAAATATCGTTGATCATTTATTGTTGCCTTAAGATTTTGAATTGAATGATATACTTGAAAAAAAGAAAAAGAAACTTGTTGTTGAGAGGCTTTGATTTTATCAATATTCTAATGAGTTTTAAATGCAAGTTTCAAGATGGTCATTCAACTAACTTCTAAATTCCAACTCATTAACAGTTGACTTTTGTCTTTGGGTTTTTAATTTATGTCTTTACTTTTATACACCATTTATTTTAGCATATATATTTCATCTTTGCTCAATTGAGTTTTTCATTTTCTTGTTAAAGATACCTAATAATCAACTTGAACAATAAAAGCTTTAATGTTACTTGGACTATTTGGTTATTATCCTTGGCATTTTGGAGTTGTGGACTTCTTAGACTTAGGATTAGAAGCCTTGACCTACCTTGGGACCTTGTGACTTCTATTGTTATTTTGTATGGAGTTCTTGGGGTTTACCCCAAGACATTGGGTTGCTTGTTTTCTTTATGTACAGGTTGTTTTGATTACATGCTTCATCTGTGGTCGAGAATTCATCTGTATACAGCCGTTACTCTGCCCAAATTTTGTGAAGACTTAATGTTTTTGAAGCTTGGTTTTCTTAAGAGGTTTATTATCTTTGCTTGTTTGGTTTCAATCCAAACGATGGGGATTCTACATTGACTCATTGTGTCAAGTGTTAGCTTCTTGTTGGTTAGACGGTTCTTTTCTCTAGCTCTTACTTTATGCTTTAGGATAATCCCTTCATCTCCTCCTATCTTCTTTAATTTCAAAAATCTTCTCCCTCCTTTCAAAACTATTCTTGTTTTCTAAACTTGAACCATTTTCACAATAAACTTGGACTTAGGTCCATGCATTTGCAAAATATTTTCTTAATCAAACTTCAATTAACTTAATAATACCTTGACATTTTTTTGAGAAGACTAAAAGTCAATCAATCTCATTCAAACTATTTTGCCATTTTAGCTTTTATTTTAAAACTTTTCTTAAAATATTAGACTCTTGTAAATCCTTGTTGTGATGCGAGCTACTATACTTCTATGATATGTAGTGAAGTGAGATATTTTCTACTTGGATGTTGAGTGACGCTTTATTGATTTTAAAATCCAAGCTATATCATCCACTTTAAAATGATGTAAATTCTCCTTTCTCATAATCGTGGGTAGTAAGTATGTTCTTCCACTCGGATAAGACGATGATGTCTCGTCTCTTAAAATTAACCAACACACTTGTGCTTTAATGTTTTTAAAGGTGAGCTACGAGTACCATGATCCCCTATTGCACAGAAGGTGGTACGTAGGCACTAAAGGTTCATAACTGCGGCGGGTGCAAAAATTGTAAAAAATATTTCTTTCCTCATCACCTCAATCTATTTTTGTATACAACACTTATAGCCAAAATACACGGATTTTCCAAGAGGTTTCTGCGGAGTACCATATATATTTAGGATACTAATACCTTCCCTTTGCAAAACCAACCCCCGAACTTAGATTCTCTCCCCCTCTTTATGGGTTACTCTCTTTTTTCCAATTCCTTTGGATACAATAAAGCACAGTGGCAATTTTAATTTGATCTGTGCGAATAAAGTCAATCCAATGGCTTAGTCTCAATATTTCTACAGCTACAGAAAAAATGGCGACTTCACTGAGGACAGATCAACCAAATGATGGTTCATCCCTAAGTGGGTTGAGCCTATCTTTGTTTATCTGTGTATGCATTGTTGTTATTTATATGTTATATATATGTTTGTCTGAATTTTGCGGGTTTTCAGGATGCTTGGTGATTTCTCATAAGTCCTCTACCCAGACTTGGGAAAACTTAAGATATGACAGGTGGTATAGTCATGTTAACTTTGAGGGAGTAATCCCAAAAAAGAAGACATGAGATCTCCACTCAGTGGAGGCCTCTTTGACTGTAGTGTCATTTACCGAGTAATCGGGAAGATGCGTTGCTTTCGACCTGGGAGCCTGCTAAAACTGAGGACCGTAAAACCTTTAACCCATCTTGGCCTTTTAGATGTAGTGCAGAAACTATGACAGTAATCCGAAAATGGTTGTCACACAATACTACACTCAAACGAGTTTTTCCTGAGAATATTACTAATTACCGAGTCAATCAGGATATTGGTAATATTTGAAGGAATGATGTAGACTCTCGGAACCTCTTAGAACCTTGTTCGGCAGGTGATAAACTTTTAGACCATACCTTGTGGGTAGTACCTTTGACCTCATCTTCGTGACGTTGAACCTATGAACCCCCCATGTTTGTGATCTTATGTGTGATTGTTGCATCATGCATTCATGCACCCATGAGCATCTGTGATATGGTGGGAGAACTGACTTGATTGTTTTGCGTTTTATCGCAAATGTTGCGGTTAGCAAGAGTTGTCACCGACTTTTCTTTTATCCAAAAGGAAAGGTGAAAAAGCACAGGAAAGACCTTTGAGATTATTTCTTGAGTTCGGGGGGTAGGTTATGAAAAGGGAAGGTATTATCACCCTTTTCATCCATGATTTTCCATGGGCTCTTAGTTACTTGCTAGATCACTTGCTTTTGTTTGAAATTGTGCTTTAAGTGGTTTTTGAAAGTATTTTGTAAAGAGGCCATTGTTTAGGCAAACTTTGTAATGATTCTTGTTCGTAAGAATGTATACAAAGATGTTGATCTTTTTGAAAATGTTTTCAAGTTTGTAAGATGTCTTGAAAGTGTAGGTGTTTGTTTTAAAAATAGCAAGGATTTTTTGTTTTGAAATTGAGCAAGTAACTAGGAACATTCTACCTACTCAAAAGTCTTTCATGTTCATTTCCTTTTTCCCTTGACATTGTTATCTTACCATTGATTTGGTAAGTAACCCTATCTTTGGATGTAAACGGGAAGGGCGTGGGTCATCGTATAACCATGATTAGCAATGTTGCAAGATATCTTAGCATTCTTTTTTAGGGACTAAGATCATTTGAAAGGCAACATAGATAGCGTCATCGAGGGACCATGATCTTATATTTTGCTTGTTTTTGCTAAGATACCTCACATGCGTAACATGTCCATTTGTAAGGTAACCAAGTGGATTTACCCTAGGGGTGCTTGTGTGCAAGTGTATTGTTTTTTCATGCTTGGTTTTGTCTTTGATTAGGGTTTTCTAGTTTATTGGTTTTAGTCTTTCCATACAAACCCTAATTACTAGCATTTGTATATAAAGAGATAAATTGCGGAATTTAAAATTACTACGCTATTACAATGCTTGTGGGCGGATGTCTACAAATTACAAATGGAGATTGCAAGAAAATAAAGCCTAATTATTTATTACAACCATATTGAATTAGGATAAATAATATACAAAAATGAATAAATATACAAGAATGTAAAATGGAAAGAAAATGGACTTTTATTTGGATTTTTAGGGAAAATGGGTTTTGTTTTAACCTAATTAACTAAAAGAAAAATAATTAAGTAAATTAGAAAAAAGTAAAACCTAAATTTACTAGGAAAAGAATTTAAATAAAACCCTAATCTATTAATTGATTAAAAAAAGAAATTACGTTTATGAGAAGAATATTTTTGGTATTTTTGTCTTAAAAATAAATTATAGTATTATAAAATTTTTTTGGTCTTTTTTTGGTTTTAAAATAATATATTTTAAGAAAATAACTAAAACCCTAGTTTTTAATTAAATTTACAAACCAATTAGTAAAATAAATAAAGTATGATTAAATAAAATAATTTTTGTGTAAAAAAATAAATAAACTATATCAAAATATAAATCTAATGTTTTTATATTTTTTCTGATTTTTTAGTATTAGATAAAATATTTAAGAAAACAAATAAATAAAAATGGAAAAATAAAATAAAATGGGCCAGGGTGTGAATATCCAGCAAGGGGGTCCAGAAGTGAAAAAAACATAAAGCCCAAGGGAATGGGGCCCAGCGCTGCCAAAAAAAGTCAGAATATGTGAAAAAATATAAAAAAATTCCAAAAGGGTACCACTGGGGCTCGAACCCAGGTCCCTATAGTCACAGGCGCGCGCTTCTACCACTGGGGTGGCTATACATCAGTTTATTAATATCAAACCATAAATATATATGGTAAACACATTCTTGAGGCCAACTTCATCTTCAACCTCACGCCCAGCCAGAACCTCTGTATCTTATTCAATTCTCAACAAAAATGAAAAATGTAAACATGAAACTTGTGGAAAATTTCCTCACGATTTCAGAAATGCAAAGCAATAAAATTATATATCAAAGACAGACATGAATTTTAATGGCCCTAATCTGAACCCTAAAAATTTCAGAAACTTCAATCTTAAAATTCTCTAAGCTCAAGCAATATAAATGAAAACTATGGACATGGTTAGCTTTAGGGCAATGATATCTACATTTTTTATTCACAAATAATAAACCATTAATGATGCTTGTATGAAAAGTTCAAAGTTGAGATAACTTACCTTGCAAGAGGGTATCGTGTTTTGAGTTTGAGTAGCTTTTAGTGAGTTCTAATGATTGGATTATCTTCCTCAAGTTCCTAGGAAGCTAATGTGATGATTAGCTTGAGCTGAAAGTGCCTTAGGAGTTCTGGAGAAGTCAAGGTGCAAGGTGCTGTTTTTGAAAATGGTGGATGATGATGGAGGTGTTACAGTGGTGTTGTAGGTGTTGGAATTGTTTGTATATGTTATTTATAAGCTTTTGAAAGTAAAAGGCCAAGAAACGCACGAGCAAATTTAGAGATTGGATTCAAAACTCAGAAATGGCAAGTTTTGAGGTGTTTTTGGTGATTCCGTGTTCTTGGTATTTTTAGGGCTTAAGCATGCGTGGGATTTGTGGCAAATAACTTGTGTATATATAAGAAAAAGGTCTTGAGTTCTTTGGAGAGTCAGAAGTACAAGTTACAAGCTAAATGCTATGTTACTTGATTTTCAAGAAAAGTGGGAAAACAAGTTTCAAGAGGAAGTACAAGCATGGGTTGAGTGATTGTAAGTGTCTAGACAAGCTTCTTTTGAGTTATTGGAATTTTATGATAAGAAGAGAACAAGTGCAAGGCTCAAGAGTTTTATGCAAAAAGCTACTTTATCAAAATGGCATTGTGCACTCTCTTCCCAAAATGGATATAAAGCATGGCCTTGCATTGAATGCTTGAATTGAAACCTCTAACAGATGTGCAAGAAATTAATTATGGAGTGCCTAAAAAGTTTGAGGCCTGCAAAGTAGAGGTTATGTAGCATAAGTTTGAATTTTGAATCTTGTTCATCACAAAATGACTTGTAATTCAAGTGTGAAAACCCTAACTCCATCTCTTAGATTCTCCCTACTCAAAAATGATCTTTAGGAGTTCTTGGACATTTTGGAAAGCTTGTAATGTGATATTAAACCCTCTTTGAATTAATTTTGAAAATTACCCTTGGAACTATATGAAAAAGTGCCATGAAGTTAGGTCAAAATCCTGACCAAATTAGGGCAAAATTTCACTAAGTGTTTTGTTTCATGACCATGTGTTCTTAAAATTATAATTTGAGATCCAAGAAATTTTGGAAGGAGTTGTGTAAATCAATGTTGTATATTTAATGGAGATCTACAACTTTAATTTTGAAAGTTTCTTTTGAAATCATCTTGCATCATGGTGAAAATTTTGCTCAAAGTTGTGAAAGAATAAGAAATTTCCAACACAGAAAAATTTCTAAGTTTAGAAATTTTAACCTTTCAAAATGAAATCTTGAATTTTTTGTTTCTTGATGAATAAGTTTCATATTTTGACATGCTTTGATGAATTGTGATCTTTGACATTTGATTTTGACCAAAAAGTCAAAGTTTGACTTTTCAGCATACAGTTGACTTTTAATCAGTTGACTGAAAATTCATCTGTCAATCCATTGGACTTGAGCAATGTTTTGAGCCATGTCATTAGATAAAAATGATGCAATTGGAATCTTGAGATCATGCCTTAAACCAATTGATCATTTTCTAGGTCAAAAATCAGAAATTGCCCTTTCCCAGTCAAAACCTTAATTTTGACCATTTTGCCCTTTTGAAGATTTGATCAAACTTATTAAGGGATTATGGTCCAAACTTAATCAAATGATACATATGAGTTTGAAATGTTGATGTGGATAAAAAATTATGAAGTTTGGCTATAAATTGGCCATAGTTAACTTTTTCCCCAATACAATTGATTTTTAGGTCAACTGCTCAATTGACTGAGAAAAAGTGTGATCCAAAGCTTGAAACTTGACATGAGTAATCTTGAGGGTCCATAATGATCCATGAAAGTAATATGGGGCATTGTAAGTTCAAATATCCTTGTGCAATCTCAAACCCTAATTTTGGTCATCAGTGCTTAAGGAGGTGTCTTGAGCTGATCAACCCTAATGCAGTCTTGAGCCAAAGGAGATCTTTGTGAGAAAATAATTGATAAGTGAGAGGGAAAATTTTGGGGTACAACAGCATCCTTTAAAATATTTTGTTTCAAGGGACTTAAAGTTGACTCTTTGTGAATATCTCAGGTACTTTTGACCATGGATTCTGGAAAAAGAAAGATTCGAAAGTACAATTTCAAAGATCCCAAGATAGATGAGTTGGCGAGTCTGATTCTCGATATTGAGAGTTTTACAGATTTTCGAAGGAAGTATGGGCCCATCGTGTCTCTTATGAAGCTTAGGATGAAGGAGGGTATTCTCTAAACTTTGTTCCAGTTCTACGATCTGATGTATCGATGCTTTACTTTCCCTGATTATTAGTTGATGCCTACATTGGAGGAATATTCTTATCTACTAGATTTACCTATTACCGATCGTGTTCCTTTCACCAGTTTGGAGGGGGGTCCAAAGTCCCATGAGATTTCTGATTTGGTTCATTTGGGGAAATCTTAGATTGAGGCCCATGTGACTACCAAAGGAGGGATCAGAGGATTACCCGCTCAGTTTTTATTGGAGAAAGCTCGCGATTTTGCTAGGATGAAGAGTATGGTTGCTTTTAAGGCCATCTTTGCTCTACTTGCCTATGGGTTGTTCTTATTTCCTAATGTCTACAAATTTTTTGATATCAATGGAATCATGATCTTTTTGATTGGGAATCCAATACCTATATTATTAGGATATGCTTATTACTCCATTCATCATCAGGATTCTTATCATGGAGGGATGATCATTTGTTGCACGCCTTTGTTGTATCAGTGGTTTATTTCTCACTTACCTCGGTCCGATGATTTTTGGGATGTCAAGAAGGAACCTCGTTGGTCTCCGAAGATTATGGCCCTTACTCATTCAGATATTGTTTGGTATCATTAGGTTTACTATGACGTGGAGATTGTCGGTAGTTGTGGTAGTTTCCCCAATGTACCTCTTCTTGGTACAAAGGGAGGAATTAACTACAATCTTGTTCTTCCTTAAAGAGGGAGAGGATCATAAGGAACTAAAGAGGAGATTGCGAAGGCTTGGCGTCATATTCACAAGAAGAGTAGAAAGGACTTGGGACCTAGAGGAGTTGTTTCTCTGGAGCCTTATCTTCAGTGGGTACAAGCAAGAGCCATTCAATGGAAGATGCCATATTCCCGTGAAGAACCCATGCCTGATATGTTTGTGAAGACCACTCCTCCCCTATTAGATGATGTGGAAGAGCTTCATCTTTCCCTAATCAGGATGCAGCAGGAAAAAAAGGTTTGGAAGAATAAGTGTCAGACTTTAGAGGTGTCCTACCGAGCAGACCTGAAGGAGAAAGATGACCTAATTGAGATTCTTGAGAGCCGTGATGTAGAGATGATGGAGAGGAAAGGGGATTTAGTTTCCCCTAGAGCTCAATCAGGACCTAGTTGCTCACTTCTCAACTCTGGTGATTGGAAGAAGGTCACCGACAGGTATGTAGAAGAGAACAAACAGTTGAAGGCTCAGATTGCAAGATTCACAGGGAAGCGCCAGTGTGTGAAGGGATCTTCATGAGCTTTATTTTTTTATGATATTAGGTTTTTATCCTATATTATACTTGGGATTATTGAAACTTGTACTAAAAAGTTGTATTTCGTTTTGAGTTATTATAATAAGATTTTCAGTATTTCAAATGTGTTAGCACTTTAGTATTTGCAAATTGTCTATAAATATTTGAGTTCCTTGAAATGTTATAATAATAAAATAAATCATATGAATTGTATATCATGCATCATCTTGTACATATTTCTTGCATTTTTGTTCATACCCAAGTGTCTTACTGTGTTTCTCTACTTCATTCAGAAGCAAGTTGTCTCACCAGTATAATACTCTGGCTAGTTCTAGAAAGAAAATGGAGAATCTTGAACAAGAGAATCGCGAGCTACACGAAGGAGTTACTGCTCTGAAGGCCGGTATGGCCAATCTGACTACTTTGATGGAATCTTCTATGGCTGCTCAGAATCATCCACCGCTTGCTCAGCCTCAACAGATAATAGTTGCTTCTGAAACTCCGACAGTTCCCGTTTCTGTTACTCCAGTTACTGTTGTTCTGAATCATATGCCTCAAGGTTATCTGTGGGGAATGCCAGAGAACTTCATGCTAGAAGGTTACAATCTTGATACTCAAGTTGCGCCATTTTCTCAAACTGCTGCTGTTTCTGCACCTCCAGTAGTGCATGTTACTCTTATGGCTAGAAAAGAGATCCATTATACTGCACCTCCTTCAGTGAATGCTATGCCATTTGCTAATGATAAAGTTTATCATCCTACACCTCCACCGAGTGAAAGTATGAGTTTCTATGACTATTTAAGTGACTTTCAAGAACAGTTCAATGAGATGCAAAAGGAAATGAAGGCCCCTCGAGGAAAAAAATTGTTTGGACAGAGTGTCAGTGAACTCTGCCTAGTTCCTAACGTAAAGGTCCCAGCGAAGTTTAAAGTGCCGGAATTTTAGAGGTACAAGGGAAACTCTGCCCTCGTGACCACCTTGTGATGTATATCAGGAAAATGTCTACCCATACTGATGATCAACGTTTGCTCATTCATTTCTTCCAAGATAGTTTAACTGGTGCTGCTCTGAAGTGGTATATGAGTCTGGATAGTAGTAGTATTCGTACCTTCAATGACCTGAGGGAAGCCTTCATCAAACAGTATAAGTACAATATGTTCATGGCACCTGACCGTGACCAGTTAAGGGCAATGGCTCAGAGAGACAAGGATTCGTTCAAAGAATATGCACATAGATGGTGCGAGATAGCTGCCCAGGTGGTTCTACCCATGGGAGAGCAAGAAATGACCAATGTTTTCCTAAAAACCCTTGGATCATTTTTATTATGAAAGGATGGTCGCCAGTGCTCCGAGTGATTTTAACGAAATGGTAAGCATGGGTGTTCGTTTGGAAGAGCCTGTTAGAGAAGGGCGTTTGACTAAAGATGAAGGGATGAAGAAGTCATCATACGGGTTTTCTCAAAAAAAAAAGAAAGTGAAGCGAATTCTGTTATTGGGGAAAGAAATATTAGGCCACCTATAAGACATCAACGATACCAGCAACAGGTTGCTTTTGTGACTCCTGTCGTCAATGTAGCTCCAACCACTATTGCCTATGAAAGACCACCTTCTCAAGGAAATCAAGGGCAAAGTCAAAAGAGAGAGACTTTTGACTCCATTCCAATGAGCTATACAAAGTTATTCCCGACTTTGATTCAGAAGAAGTTGGTTCAGACCAGGCCGCCTCTTGTTATACCATCACCTTTACCCTGGTATTATAAGGAAGACCAGACGTGTGCTTTCCATCAGGGAGCACCAGGGCACAATATTGAGAAATGTTATCCTTTGAAATCTGAAGTACAAAAGATGGTGAGATCTGACCTTTTATCCTTTGAAGATGTTGGCCCTAACGTGAAAGATGATCCTTTGCCAAAGCATGGAGGAGAAAATGATGTAAACATGGTTGCTGGTTGTCCAGGGGACTTCCAAATTTTTGATATCAACCTTGTTAGAGGAGATTTGGTAAAGATGCATGTTGACCACTACGAGTTCAGTTATTATACGCATGACCATGCTGGTTGTGGTATTCGTAGTACTGATATCCAAGGACGTGATAAAATAAAAGTTGATCTTCAAGTAATGACGGACAAAGGCCTCATTCATATAATCAGGCCTAGGGCATAATACGAGGAAGATGTAAATATGGTCTACGGGTGTCCCAGTGAATTCCAGATCTTTGACGTGAACCATATGAATGATGAGTTGGTGCAGTTGCACGCTATTTTATATCACATGGATGGTGAAGTAGAACACAATTATGGATCTTGCCGGATCTGCTGCAGAGATTCTCGTGGTTGTTCCTATCGTGAAAAGGGATATTCAGTTGTTATTGGATAATGGTACTATTAAGGTTTCAGGAAATAAAGATGATTACAATGAGATTAATATGATTGAAGATTGTTTGGCTGAGAATGTGTCAGATGATGAGTATGCTTATACAAATGAATTCTTTTCCTCTGATGAAGACATTGAAGATGTGAAAAACACAAGAAGGGGGTTGAATTGTAAAATTTAAATCAAAAGCTTAGACAACACTGTATTTTTATCCTAGTTCGTTTGATCTAAAACTACTCTAGTCCACCCGTCAAGGTGATTTCGCCTCTCTCCAACGAGGTCTTAATCCACTATATTCAACGGATTACACAGCTACTTTAACAACTGTTAAAGCCTTCTTGAGTATAACCACAAACCGGTTTATCTCAAGGAATTCTCTTACAAATAATAGAACAAGAATGTGTTTGACGTTTTCTAATAAAACAGTATATCACAACTGTGATAATTACACAAATGTAAGCTTAGAATAAAACTGAATTGCTAAAGCATTTGAGTGAGTGTGGTTTTAAGGATTGGCAAATTCTATGAGTGTATGCGTGTGTGGTTTTCTCAAGCAGACTTGTTTAAATAGGAAATGCTGAGATACGTTGTCCATAAAGCCATTTTAATGATAATAACTCACTTTCCTTATTGAGAAGATCTTGTCTTGAAGAGACCCGTTAGCATTAAATTCTGTCTTGAATAATTAATAACGCTTCAGAGTCTTCTTTTCTATATCTTATGATAACGCTTCAGAATGTTGATGACTTGGAACAAATCTTTGATCAGAGTCAGAGTGTATATGTTTATGCGCAGATTCTGGTCATCAAGCTTCAGCGTATGATCTGGTAGCTTCAGCGTGTAACACATGTTACTGATCTTCTGATGCTGATATATTACTGATCTTCTGATGCTGATTCCATCAGAACTTCTGTAAATACAAAACATAATTTTAAGAAGCATATTTGTTCTATATATATATCTTTGAATTTATTTATTCTTTGTATTTTGTTATCATCAAAACTCTAATCAAGGGTTGTAGAATCAAACTATGTTCTAACAATCTCCCCCTTTTTGATGATGACAAAAACCAGATTTTTTCAATTGAAAATAAGGAATAAAAAGTATAGAGTTAAGAAGAGAAAACTCCCCCTGAGTTAATTACTTCCCTTTAATTCCATGAGTCTTTGAGCATCAGAACTTTACTGTGTCTTTCATCAGAATTTTGTACCTGTAAGCTTTTCAGAAGAAGGAAATTTAAATAGATCAGAATGTTTGAGACTTATGTCTCAGTAATCCGTTATTGAAAAATATCATTCTTTCTCCCCCTTTTTGTCAGTTATCAAAAAGAACAAATAATCAGAGCCAAAATGCATTTATTGAAAACCATAAGCAATGATAAGTTCAGAATAATGTAAAAATATTACAAATAAACAAGTTATAGAAACAAGGAAATTCTAAGAGAGAGGAGGAGATGTGTGAACAAAGCCTCCAACATGCTCTTGATCTGGGTGTTGGTTTCCTGTTGCTGGGTTAACATGCTCTTGATTTCATCAATTTTGTTGTCCTGTTTATCCATTCTTTCATTCATCAACATATCAGATCTTTTCAGGTATTCTAGAGTCTGCCTGTCAAGGGAGGAAGCTTGAGGATCTTCAGAAACAAGATGATTCTCAAAGCTTTCTGCAATATCTTCTTCTTGACCCAGTTCTTCCGCAGGAACCATCTGTTCTTCAGCAGGTTGAACTTTGGATGCTGGTCGATGTTCAGACTAGGGAGCAATGTCCAGAGGGAGAACTTCTTCCTTAAGCAGCTTGCTCAGAATTGGACCTTCAATTTCTTTCAGCAGATTGCTGAAGTTCTGTTGAGCTTGTCCGTAGCTCTGTTCTTGCAACTTATAAGTTTCAGAGCATACCCATCTTCTGAACCTTGTCCAAAGGTAGTCTGATGCAGTAGGATCAACCAGTTCAAGACTAGCTTGTTTCAGAGAAGTGATCCACTTCTGTACTTCTGTTTCAAATGTCAATAAGATGGTACCAACATCTGGATGTTTTGGTTTTGGGATAGCTGTTTTGTGGGTTATGGCAGCAAGACGTTCAAAAACTGTTAAGTCAATGACAATCTTGATGTTGTCTTCTGGATTGTTCTTTGGTGAGGGAGTGGGAGAGTCAGGAATTATGATTGGACTTGATGGGGAATTTGGTGGAGTTGATTCTGGTGAAGAGGGAAGTTGGGGAAAATTCACAATGGTACCAAGGGGCATATGAATGGCCAGAGGTTCTGTGATTCCAGGAATGGGAATGGTATCAGAATCAACAATTTGGTTTGGTTCTGGTTCACAGGATTCAGAGTGTTGAGCCTCAGAAGTTTGAACTTCTGGGTGAGATAGTTCTGGTTGTGGAGAGGGTGGATGAATTTCTGGTTGAGGAGATAAGGGTAGTGGGATTTCTGGTTGTGGTTCTGTGGTGGTTTCAGGGTTTGGATTTTCAGGCATGGGAGCAGAAGTATGTTGGTCTATATCAGATAGAACTTTTGCAAGTTCTTGTTGGGTTGCTTCAATATTTGGATTTTGAGGTTGGGAGCGAGATCTTCTAAGAGTTAAGGATTCAGAGGGGTCAAAATCAATGTGTTGTACCCCAAAATTTGCCCTCCCATATTCTTCAAAATTTGCAAAGATCATGCTTCAAATCTCCCCAAGGGTTGCACAGTTCAAGGGCCTCCTAACAGTCAAAAGCTAGGGTTTTGGTTCTGACAAAGAAAATGAAGTTTTCAAGGGTCCAATCAAGTCCCACATGCCTACAAACATGGTCAAGCATTCTCATACCAAGTTTCAAGACTTACAGCACAAAATTGCACAATCAAAAACCCTAATTGCCCTACAGTCAACTGCAGGGGCAAAATGGTCATTTGACAGTCAAAAGTTCAAATTTTTGGTCAACATCTCATTTTGAAGCCACAAACATCATTTGATCAATGCTTGATCATGATTCTCAAAGCTTGGCTCAAAAAGTCTCAAGATGCAAAAGTTTCCATATTTGGACAGTTGAAAAAGTCAACTGTAACTTGACCAAGGCATAACTTCCACATGGATTATCATAAAAATTCCATCCAAAGCTCATTTTGAAGAGAAAGACATTTCCTACAACTCCTCTTCACACTTCAAGTCCAATAAATGCTCTCACAAAAAGTTATCAATTTCAACATTATAGGTCATTTTCAAAAGTCAACAAAAAGGGACTTTAAGTCAAAGGCCATAACTTGAGATTGGTAAATAAAAATGACATGGGACCAAAGGCATTGGTTATAGGACTTCAAGACCTTTCCAAAATGTCCAAAAACATGATCAAAGCTTAAAAATTGAGCAAGATATGCCTTGTGGAAGTTGGGAAATTTTTGGATATTTTGAAAAGTCAACTTTGCTTCAAATGTCTTAAAATTGCTAATGGGCCACATTTTCTTCCAAGATTCATCATCCAAAGCATGTGCACGACCATTTGGCCCAAAGGGAAGTTATTCATAATTTTTATTTATTTATTTGAATTTTTAAATTGCTATTAATTCATTTAATAAAATAAATATGTGAAAAATACCAAAGCAAACTTTTTAAATCTTTTTATGCATGAAATATCCACAAAATCTCGTGCATTATCTGATAGGGAAAGAATCAATGTGATTTGCCATGATTGGAATCAAATATGCATGGAAAAGATTTGAAAGATTATGCCATGAAAATCAAATATCATTCCATCAATGCAAGGATTCTTTGGACCAAAAACTTTACCCTAATCATTCCATACATAAGCCAGAAGCAAACCCTAGTGTTGGACACCTAAGAGCTGCGCCAGAAAACAAGAACAAAGTTTGAGTTTTTGTCAAAAAATTCCAAAACTGAAAACTACATTCTAGTGCAATTCAAAGGAAAATAATCATTCCATTACATTCCTGAGACCTCAAGGAAGGTTTTCAGATCAAAACCATCAACTCTAACGTCGAGAATTGGTAGAACAACCTCATTCTGTTCATGCTTTTTTTTGTATTCTCGTATCATAAATCATGCATTGTTTGAAGTTTTTAATATTGGATTTGTATTCAGTGGATCATTCTGAAGCTAAACCTATAGTTTGATTGAGTTTTTATGCATCGTACGTGATTTCACCATGGAAGCATGCTAGGGTTACAAAACTGAAAAATTGGGGGTTTCCTCGTCCAGAAAAATTAAACCCCAAGACTTGAACCATTGGAACGAGAAGCTTCATGTGAATCAAACACACATATCGCGCCTAATTTATGATGCATGGATTTCTATTCGCTATTTTTTGACACAGCATATAGTAGGGGTTTAAAACCCCCGCAATCTTGTTTCTTTTTTCAGGTAAAACGCAGAATGGAGGAGGAAGACGCTCATGTGGCAAAGCGTGATAGGGCAATTTGAAATTAGCGTGTTTTTTTTTATTTCAGGCCACTAACTTTTGTTTTCCCTTATAATTATTACCTTCCACTAATATTACAAAGAAGGTAGCTGGTACAGTTGGTCAAAGCGTGAATTGGTAACCTCTAGGACCTGGGTTCGATTCCCAGGTCCCCTCCTCTCTCCATATTATTTTTCTAACCATATTTGCACGCAACGCTCAATACAAAGGCCTACCATACGCCCACAACCTCAGCATGCCACATGGCCAATGACTCCCATCCAAAGGTCCAGATTTGAAGAATATCATAGACCTCAGTCAACGCGTGCACACGCTTCCAGGCAAAGTCAATAAGGCCAAGGGCTATTGGGCCAGAACTACTAAAATATACCTCCAGTTTGGGGACAGAACCCCCCATGGTTTGCCTTTTTTTACTTTTTTCATATTTTGCTATTTTATTTGTTTTGTTTAATTTTTATTTAAATCTTTAAATTAACTTATTTTCATAAAACATAAAAATAATATAAAAACCAGAAAAGACAAAAACAAAAATATATTTTATTTTAATATCTTTGTAAATAAATTGTATCAATTAACTTAGTTTTAAATTCTAGGATTAATTTTAATATTTTTCAATAAACTTAAAAATTGGTAGAATTAGGGTTTTAAGTATTTTTATCTTTTTTTTCTTTTTTCACCATATTAATTATTAATTATTAATCATATATTTTTGTAAATAAAATTGTATTAATGAATTAGGTTAACTTTAGGTTTAATTTTAATGCTTTTCCTAATAAATTAAGAACAACTAGAATTAGGTTTTAAATTTCATTTAATTCTCATAAAAAAAATCCATAAATACAAAAAAACTAAAAAATAATTTCCTTTCTCATTTAATTTAATTAATTTATTAATCACAATTTAATTTCATTAAAAAGGGTCCAACGCCCTCGCTTTCGATTCTAATTCCAATTCGCACATTTATTTCCTTTCTTATGATTTTTATGTAATTCTCCCAAAGCCATGTAATGGATCAACTAGGCTTTTTACATTTCTCGCATCTTTATTTTATGTCAAATCGGGTCCTGGATTTAATTTGGCGATGTGGACCTAGGGATGTCAATGGGGCGGGGCGGGGCCGGGGGGACACTTCCCCATCTTTTTCCCCGCCATCAAATTCATTCCCCGTCCCCGTCCCCGAACTCCGTCACGGGGGAATTTCTATCCCCATCCCCGTTTCCCGCGGATCCCCGTTCCCCGCGGGGATCCCCATAGATCCTACATTTATTCATTAATATTTTATTTTTTTAAAATGTTTATATTTTCTATAAAAATAAAAAGCACAAAGAATTCACATATTTATTATGTTATTAAAAAATACTAGTATTTGACATTTATTATTTTTTATTAAAAATACTAATGGAACACAAAATAATAATATTTTTTTTATAAATTTCTATAAAATGCTATAAAATTCAACAAAATGAACTATAATACTTTTTAAAGTAACAATATGCCTAAACAACTAAAAAAATCCAACAACATAATTATGCTTAAAAAACTATACTTCATCAAAACTAATAAGGGATAATTATAAAATTTAGCATCATGAGTATGCTTGAAAAGCTAAAAAATACTTCATAATAAGTCAACTAAAAGCAAAAGTCAACATATCTCTATTTGCTCAATTGATAACACACGTAAAGTAGAAATATCAAAATACTTAAAACAAAGTTACATATAAATAAACTAAAATATTAAGCAAAATATCCAAACAAGTAATGATCAATCATGTCTCTCTTTCCAACTTCTCCTTGCAAGGTCTTCTTCCTCATTCCACAATTAGATATGACTTTCTTTTTCCTACGAAATGACTAAAAAACCTAATCTAAAATATATATATTAAATTAACTATATTAAAATAATAGGCGGGGCGGGGTCCCCGCGGGGCGGGGGGTGTATTCCCCGTCCCCGTCCCCGAAATGCTCTCGGGGGAATTTTTCTCCCCATCCCCGCCCCCACGGGGGAAAATTCCCCATCTTTGGGGCCCCGAACGGGGCGTTCCCCGCGGGGATCCCCATTAACAGGTCCAAACTGACATCCCTATGTGGACCCGCGCCTTTGTAATAGTTTAGAACTTTTAATTTCGCAACTTTTTAACTGCTAATAAATTGCATGCAAGAATGAATGACAAAATAAAAACAAATGCGTAGATCACACATGACATGAACAAGACAAAAATATCCGAAAACGATACACAAATCACACACCACCCCTAGGGTACGCCTCACTGTTGCCTTGCCTCTCGAAAGGTGATCGTCGAGTAGAGGATGTTTTAGTAAGTCCTCATGATCCGGGAACCTGGCATGATGGTAGCTTCTAAGGTATCTTCCTATTGCTCTGGTGATCACCATGTCCCGAACCTTCGAATTGACCCGAACACCTCCAACGGTGGTGCTACCTACCTCTCAATGGTGGGATGGCATTACTTTAAAGGACATCTACACAGACGAATTCCTTAGGGTAGGTAGACGACTCTAGATACTTGCTCTAATTTCAAAAACAAATCAAAAATACTTTTCACACCGACACCTTTTCAAAAAGCTTTCGAAAGCAATTTTTCAAACACTCTTGAGGACCGATACAAGAGTCGAACTGGAATTTTCAAAGAAACTTTTTAAAACCCACAGTTGAAAAGCAAACAAACCATTTTTGAAAACACAATGAGCGAGTATCTAAGAGCCCATGGATAACCATGGATAGAAAGGGTGCTAACACCTTCCCTTTCTATAACCTACCTCCCGAACCTAGAGCAATCTCTATAAGGAATTTTTCTGTGCTTTTGTCCTTTCCATTTGGAGAAAATAAAAGAAGGTGGCGACTCTTGCTTCCGCGACATTTCGCGAAACCAGCGTTAAACAGTCAGTTCCAGATCCACCGATCACAGAACTGGAGACTCTGCTGGGGATATCTTTATAAAGTGAGGTGTACCTTAGGGTTAGTTCATAAATGTGTTTTTAATTGTATTTCTTTGCTTGCTTTAAATTGTGGGACTGTCTTGGGAGGTCTATAGATCCTAACCTGGATTTGGGGATACCTTCTTAGAAAGTAGCAACAAGGCTGTGAGGGAACTGTGCAGGGTATACCGACATGGTTGAAACAGTCTGCTACGTTGATGTGGCACTTTGGTGTGTACCGGTAACCCTTGAGTTCAGTCAAGGAGAGTACGGGGCCTCCGCGTGGTGTCGTGAAGCATCAACAGACCTTAGGAACCTTAATTGAACTATCTTGGCCTCTTTAGGGTAGTGAGATAACTGACTTTGGTGCAATCCGAGGTTGGTTGATACTCGATACTACGCTCAATTGAGGGTTGTTTTCTTGGAATATTTCGGTCGCCAGTTCAGTGGCTAAATCGAAACGATGAACAATGAAAGCAATCCAGTGATATTGGGACCCTTAGAACCCGGTTACTTCTAATAGGACAGGTTGAACCCACCAACTTAAAGAGGGTAATACCTAGACCTCATGCTGGCCTAAACTCTAAGGGCTTCTCTTGTGTGACTTGTGTGCCTTCGTACTTGACTACTTGCATGCTTGTTATCTGACACATGAACTACTTGCAGGTTTGGTTTATAGTCCTTAATTGGGACTCATAACAGGGTTTACTAAGTTTCTTGCAGGTTTTGTTCACAGTCCTTAATTAGGACTCATAACATGGTTACTTACATTACCCCATGCATAGCATAACATCATACCATTGCATACATCCTAACCCATTTCAAGGATCTCAAGGGCTTGTGATGCAGGTCATGATGAATCAAACATCTAGCAAGGGGCAAAGAGGATTTATTTTCCTCTAGCCAAGGTTGTCAGAGGCTATGACCCACTTGATATGGTGAGCTTCGACACTTGAAGAAAGTTCCCCGAGCCAAGGTTGTCAGAGGCTATGACCCACTTAATATGGTGAGCTTTGACCCTTGAAGAAGGACTCTCAACAAATATGAAGTTCTTTCAATCAAGCTACTGGGTCCCAAATGCTAATAATTTTTTCTTGTCTACCCCGCGAGGTCCTTGAAAACATCGCATGCATATCATATATATCATTGCATAACATGTATCCTTGTTGCAGGTCACTTACCTTTCTCGCTGTTTATTTCAGCAATGGCTTCCCAACAAGATAACCAGGACCTTCTTGCTCAAGAGACTCGGTTCGGGGAAATCCTCCTGAATCTATCCAAGGGGCAGGAGGAGCTGAGAACACTTCTCATGGAGACTTTGGTCAGGAACAGCGCTGAGGGCGAACGGCTGAAACATCTGCAAGCTGAAGTGGATGCAATGAGAGCCCAGATGCTGGGGCAGGTGACTATCATCAAAGACTTAGTTCAAAGACAAGATGAGCTCGGGGTTCTCGTCAACCAACTGCTTCAGGGTAACCAACTGGGGCAAACGTCTAAGGGTAAAGAGCCAGTCATCATTCAACCATCTTTGAGACAAGGAGATAAGGGGGAGAGCTCCTCAAATGGCTCCAGTGTCACAAATTCAGCATCAACCTCACCAGCTTCAGCCAGACAAGCCCAGGAGGCAATTCACTCAGCTCAACATGTCGCTGTTTCAAGCTTTACAATGCCTGTTGAGATTGAATCTGATCACATTAAGGGCTCACCCCCGGAACCCCAACACAGCATCTCCTATCTATGATCCCAATAAAAGGTATGCCTACCACTCTGCCAGCCCAGGACATGATACAAATGAGTGCTGGGCTCTGAAGAACAAGATCTAGGACCTGATTGATGAAGGAGCATTGGAGTTCACACAAGATGGTCAGGCTGAGTTTTTCTACCATCCCTTCCAAGGCTCACCAATTGAAGTGACAGGCCCTGAGACTAGAAAACTTTTGTTCATTCGAATGTTCAAGTTGTAATTTTCTTTTGTTCAAACATTTACTCATGTTAAACGTTGTTATTTCATTAATGCATCGCATACGTCTGTCTTGAAGCAATATATTCGTATTCACTATACGCCAATTATTTTCATATTTTTTCTGATGTCAACGCTCGATTAATAATTCTAAGCCTCTTGAGGGAGGATGACGAAAACGATACCACAATCTACAGTATGCTTTTGAACAGACCCCGCTGATGAGGTACAAGCATTGTTTCAATCCCTAAACACTGGAGTTATAAGGAAGGAAGATAATCCCTCGTCAACCCCTTTGAGCCAAAGAAGTAGGAGTTTTTCTTTTCGAAAATTAAAACCCTTAATCATAACCTGGGGCATGGTAGTTCTTTCAGTTGATCCAAGTGCATAACAAATGGCACCAAAGAGGTCCTTATAAAAAAGAAGACAGTGATGGTTCCGAATAATCAATAAAGAAAGGCAGTCATTATCTTTCAAAATAAGAACCCATTAAGCCAAAACCTAGAAAGGAGACTTACAAAACTGGGGCATCCCGCTGACTGTAATCACAAAAGAAACAGTTCAGGAAAAATTTAGGGATAGCGAAATCAAAAAGAAAGAGGTCATACAAACCCTCAACAAAAACAAGGAATGACTGCCTATTCAAAATAAATCATCAATATCTGAACAATCATTGGAACATCAGGACAAAGACTCAAACAAGGTCTAACGCACGATCAGCTGAGTTTAGGTTTGGAGAACATCACGAAGAGCGGGTGGGTACAAATGATTTGAGCCTTTATCCTTGGTTTCTTAAACCATGAACCAGGTCACGTTATAACCCTTAAAAGTCCTAGCTGAAGCATGGGTTAGTTCGAAAGCATACTGTTACGAAAGGTATCCTGACTCCTTAAGGCCTACGGTAAATACGGAGTTGACATCGCGTTTTACGAACATTCACTTGTTTTATGAAAAAGAATGCATTTTCAAAATCTTCAAGACAGACATAAGCTTTGCATTTTTAATATAACATTGTTTGCATATGATCATCTGTTTGAACAACAGGAAATTCGCACGATGAATACCTAGTGAACAAAAGCACTTCCAATCAAGGGGCATGGCATGACTATTGTCCATCATCTGGGGCAGTTAAGTCAAGATTCGGAGAATCTCTCAAAGGCCAAATAGCCCGAGGCAAATCTCCGCCTGAGCCATTTGGGGCATCCCAACAACGAATCTTACCTAATCAAACACCGTCTGGTGGCATGACAAAACACTTCTAACAGGGGCAACTCCCTACTTTCTGAGAACATGGATATAGTCGAAAAGAATACTACGCGTAATCAAAGACCCGCTAGGTTGACGTACCTAGGCAAAAATAAGGGCTTCCCGGCGAACCAAAAGGTTTCGGGCAAAAATAAGGGATGAAATGAAAAAATCTGTACACCCGGCAAGTCGAAAACCTGAAAAGGCGGCTTGGGCAAAAATGGGTATCCCGGTGGACTGAAAACCCGAAAGGACGGTCCAGGAAAAAGTTAGGGATCAAAGCGTACGACTATGTTCTGTCATCTTGTCACCTGCCTACCAGAAGAAGGTTTGCCCATCAACAACTATCAGCACCTCACAGGTCTTCCTCTCCCACCTCAGAAACAGGGGCAATAAAGAGTTGTCTAAGCAATCTAATTATTCTACCCTCCAAGGTACCAATGTAGGTTCAGCTAAAGAACACAACCGATACATCCTAATTCCCCAGAGAGTGAGCCAGCAAGTCAGTGCACTCTCCCCAAGCAAAGCTACTATCAAACTTAAAGAAGTTGGGTATCCTCCCGCAGATCTCAACATTCCCCAGCAGTACAGGCATTCCTAACAAGCAACCCCGACAGTCTTGGTCTAAAGATTGTTCCCCGGTGGTATATCAAACATTCAATGGAGTCGCTTCCCCGATACAGTTCAAAACTTCCCCAGGAGAGTCCAATCCAGTTTCCCCAGGAAAGGTTGGAATCCATCTCCCCAAGCGGTAAGCTTATCCCTAGTAGATTCTGGAAGCTTATCCTCGCAGAGTACGAACGCGTCTCCCGGTTTTATTCAAAGAGTTAGTTCCCTACCAGGATATAACTGGGGTATCCCCAGCAAGTTATTATCGACAACTCAGCAAGGTATCTCTCTCCCCACAGAGTATTGCTTCCCAGCAAGATTGCTAGAGTATCTTTCCTGCCCGCAGAGTAATCCATTCGCCAAGTTCATTCCCCAACGGAGTCATCTTCTCCTACCGGTATTCTTGCAACTATCATCCCCCGCAGAAGCAAAATCTATTCTTCAACATCAGCCCAGGATTGACTTCCCGGCACCCGTCAAGGATTTATTTTCCTAAGACGAAAACATACATTCATAAACATCTTCATACATTATAGCATGCATATACGCATCATACCTTACAAATCTCATTTATGTTGAGAACATCATTGCTTGATCCATATCATGCATTGCATATGACTGACCTTTACCTTTCAGGAAAGATCCAGTTAAGTTCTCAGCTACATTTCAAGACTTAGACCGGTTCAGTTACATCGACCCTAAGATTTTACTGTTTCTTATCCAGTCAAAGGCCTTCTCTGGTTCAGTCAGATCGACCCTAAGATCTCCCTGTTTCTTATCCAGTTGAAGATTTCAAGACCTTGACCGGTTCAGTTAAATCGACCCTAAGATTTTTCTGTTTCTTATCCAGTCAAAGGCCTTCTCTAGTCCAACTAAATCGACCCCTAACAGATTTTCCTGATAAAGACTCAGTAGAAGATATCCAAGATTCTCTCAGCGTTACTGTTGAGGTTGAAGTCGCCTATGATTCTCTCAGCGTTACTGTTGAGGTTGAAGTCGCCCCAGATTCTCTCCCCGTTACTGTGGAGGTAGTAATCGCCCCAGGTTCTCTCAGCGTTCCTGTTGAGGTAGTAATCGTCCAAGGTTCTCTCACCGTTCCTGTTGAGGTAGTAACCACCCCTGGTTCATTCATCACCTTTTGAAGATCCAGATCCAGCTCCTGTAACCAGTCAGGACACATCTATACAAAGAATCTGAAGACCAGCTCCTGTAACAGGTCAGGTAATCATTTTTCTTTTTGCATGTACGCAAGTTCTCGCTAAGGAATCTCTTACGCGATTGACACCCAGATGGCATCTATAAGCCCATCCACCTATCCATCACCTCTTAGCATGGCATCTATAAGCCCATCATCCTATTCATCAATCTCCAAATGGCATCTATAAGCCCATTCCCCACATCACACTACTATGTGAGCGCAAATTTCTGGGCACTCTAGTGTTCAATCATCTTCCACCTTCGGATTACGAAAGGCACGCCAGCCAATCTGCATCCTCAGGTCTAATAAGATTGAACAGGGGCAACTGTTGTACCCCAAAATTTGCCCTCCCATATTCTTCAAAATTTGCAAAGATCATGCTTCAAATCTCCCCAAGGGTTGCACAGTTCAAGGGCCTCCTAACAGTCAAATACTAGGGTTTTGGTTCTGGCAAAGAAAATGAAGTTTTCAAGGTCCAATCAAGTCCCACATGCCTACAAACATGGTCAAGCATCCTCATACCAAGTTTCAAGACTTACAGCACAAAATTGCACAATCAAAAACCCTAATTGCCCTACAGTCAACTGCAGGGGCAAAATGGTCATTTGACAGTCAAAAGTTCAAATTTTTGGTCAACATCTCATTTTGAAGCCACAAACATAATTTGATCAATGCTTGATCATGATTCTCAAAGCTTGGCTCAAAAAGTCTCAAGATGCAAAAGTTTCCATATTTGGACAGTTGAAAAAGTCAACTGTAACTTGACCAAGGCATAACTTCCACATGGATTATCAGAAAAATTCCATCCAAAGCTCATTTTGAAGAGAAAGACATTTCCTACAACTCCTCTTCACACTTCAAGTCCAAGAAATGCTCTCACAAAAAGTTATCAATTTCAACATTATAGGTCATTTTCAAAAGTCAACAAAAAGGGACTTTAAGTCAAAGGCCATAACTTGATATTGGTAAATCAAAATGACATGGGACCAAAGGCATTGGTTAGAGGACTTCAATACCTTTCCAAAATGTCCAAAAACATGATCAAAGCTTAAAAATTGAGCAAGATATGCCTTGTGGAAGTTGGGAAATTTTTGGATATTTTGAAAAGTCAACTTTGCTTCAAATGTCTTAAAATTGCTAATGGGCCACATTTTCTTCCAAGATTCATCATCCAAAGCATGTGCACGACCATTTGGCCCAAAGGGAAGTTATTCATCATTTTTATTTATTTATTTGAATTTTTAAATTGCTATTAATTCATTTAATAAAATAAATATGTGAAAAATACCAAAGCAAACTTTTTAAATATTTTTATGCATGAAATATCCTCAAAATCTCGTGCATTATCTGATAGGGAAAGAATCAATGTGATTTGCCATGATTGGAATCAAATATGCATGGAAAAGATTTGAAAGATTATGCCATGAAAATCAAATATCATTCCATCAATGCAAGGATTCTTTGGACCAAAAACTTTACCCTAATCATTCCATACATAAGCCAGAAGCAAACCCTAGTGTTGGACACCTAAGAGCTGCGCCAGAAAACAAGAACAAAGTTTGAGTTTTTGTCAAAAAATTCCAAAACTGAAAACTACATTCCAGTGCAATTCAAAGGAAAATAATCATTCCATTACATTCCTGAGACTTCAAGGAAGGTTTTCAGATCAAAACCATCAACTCTAACATCGAGAATTGGTAGAACAACCTCATTCTGTTCATGCTTTTTTTTGTATTCTCGTATCATAAATCATGCATTGTTTGAAGTTTTTAATATTGGATTTGTATTCAGTGGATCATTCTGAAGCTAACTATTGTACCCCAAAATTTACCCTCCCATAATCTTCAAAGTTTTGACAAGAATCACCTCAAATGGTTCAAAGTCTACTCAAGGGCTACCCAGTCAACCATCCTCCTAAGCCAGTCAAACTAGGGTTTTGGTTCCTGCAAGGAAGTTGAGATTTTCAAGGGCTCAATCAAGTCCCATATGCTCATACACATTGTCAAGCACCTACATGTCAAGTTTCAAGGCTCACAAGGTCAAGTTGCACAGTCAAAAGTCCCATTTGCTCAACAGTCAACTGTAGGGGCAAAATGGTCATTTGGCAGTCAAAAGTCAAAATTTTTGGTCAACCTCTTATTTTGAAGCCACAATCATCATTTGGTCAAGTATTGACCATGATTCCACAAGAATGGCTCAAAAAATCATCAAGGATGCAAAAGTTTCTATTTTTGGACAGCTGAAAAGTCAACTGTAACTTGACCAAGGCATAACTTTTTCATGGTTCATCAAAAAAATCCCATCCAATGCTCATCTTGAAGGGGAGGATATTTCCTACAACTCATCTTCACATTCCAAGTCCAAGAAATGCTCTCACAAAAAGTTATCAATTTCAACATTATAGGTCATTTCTAAAAGTCAACAAAAAGGGACTTTAAGTCAAAGACCATAACTTATGATTGGTAAATCAAAATGACATGGGACCAAATACATTGGTTAGAGGACTTCAAGACCTTTCCAAAATGTCCAAGAACATGTTCATAACTTCAAAATTGAGCAAGATATGCATTGGAGAAGTTGGGAAATTTTTGTGAAATGGCCAAAGTCAATTATCCTTGAAACTTCATTTTTTACAAAAGGGCCCCACTTTTTCCACTTGTTTCAGCTTGGCCATGCTTCCCACGTGTCCCACAATTTATTTCAAGATTTAAAATTAATTTTTCCATTTTTATTTAATTTTATTTGATTTAATTCATTTTAAATCTTTTAAAATCAAATAAAAATCAAAGAAATTAATGGAGGGATATATTTTGTGATGGCCTATTATGGGCATAAAAATTCAAAATTTCACAAATATGGAAAATGGTTCAAAGTTGGTTATGGAGGAAATCTCAAACATGAATGCAAGGCTTCAATGACCATAATATTGTTTGATACACATTACACACTATATATACAAGCCTTCCCAACCTAATTCAAAAAGGAGAGTATGCACAAACGGCTAGAGTAAAAATCCAAAAAGTGTCAGAAAAAAAAGTGTGAGATCAAAACATAGTTGCAAGCATTTTCAGATCAAAGCAAGCACGTAGCTTTCTTCCTTGCCACTCACTGAAGCCAAAGCAACCACAAACGCGTCCTAAGGTCCACTGAATAGCGCTGTAAGTACTCACGAAATCACCTCTGAACATGGAGTCGTGTTTCTCCATTCTTGCACTTTTTCTGGAAAATAATAGCATATTCATACTCCATGCCTGATTTCCAATGCAACAGTTATATTCAATTTCATTTTTAGGCTTCGTATGACAATACCCATGCCTAGGGTTTGTTTGCTTTGTTTTTAGGTATTTTTTTCTACAGGTGAAATTGGGACGGACCATAAGCATCAACGTGATCAGGAGACATGGGTCATCACCCCCATGGTTTTGTTACTTTTTTTATTCTCTTTTCCTTATAATTTCCTTTTTTAATTATTATCATTATTATTATTATCATTAAATTAACATAACTAATTTTTCCATAAAATTCAAAAAAACTAAAAAAATGTAAATATTTCATTTATTATTAATCCCACTCTTTTATTTTTGTAAATAAAATACTAACAAATTAATTAGTTAATTAGTTTAATTTTAACCTTTTTACAATAAATAAAAACAATTTAGACTTAGGCTTTTCTTTTGACATTTTTAATTCCTTTTTATTTTTATTTTCACTAAAAACATGAAAATACAAAAATATTTTTCTTTTAATTAAATTAATTAATTAGTAATTAGGCCTAATTTTCATTTAATTACAAAAAAAAAAGGCAAATTCAATTTAATTCTAAAAAAGGGTCAAAACCCTTGGGACGTTCCCGATTTAATTTCTTTTCGCGCTTTAATTCCTTTTTATTATATTTTTGTAATTGTTTCCGGATATGTAATAGTTAATTAGGACTTTATTGCTTTCTTTTAATTTCTCGCATTTTTATTTTTTCAAAACGGGTCTTTGTAAAGATTTGGCGATGTATAGACCCGCGCCTTGTAATAGCGTAGGATTTACGTTTTCCCGCATTTTAATTCCCGCACCTTTTAACTGCTAATAAACACATGAAAGAATGTATGCCCAAATAAAATCAAAGCGTAGCTCAACCAATGCATGACAAGATGAAAA
Source organism: Vicia faba (assembly GCA_948472305.1). Lineage (NCBI taxonomy): Eukaryota > Viridiplantae > Streptophyta > Magnoliopsida > Fabales > Fabaceae > Vicia > Vicia faba. The sequence continues at coordinate 114,715,282 of OX451737.1, forward strand.
TATAACTGAAAATGACACACAATTCACACACCACTCCTAGGGTACGCCTCATTGTTGCCTTGCCCTTCGAATCGTGGTCGTCGAGTATAGGACGTTTTAGTAAGTCCTTATGTCCATGAACATGGCATAAGGGTAGCTTCTAAGGTGTCCTACTATTGCTCTGGTGACCACATTGTTGCCTTGCCCCTCGAAACGTGGTCGTCGACTATAGGACGTCTTAGTGAGTCCTTATGTTCCATTGATCTAGTTGCCTCGAAACAAGTTGCCTCGGAATAGTTGCCTCGGAATAAAAAGATCAATGGCATAAGGGTAGCTCCTAAGGTGTCTTACTGTTGCTCGGTGGCCACACTGTCCCTAACCCTCGAATTGACCCGAACACCTCCAACGGTGGTGCTACTTACCTCTCAATGGTGGGATGGCATTACCTTAAGGACATTAACACAACATAATTCCTTAGGGTAGGTAGATGACTCGTAGATACTTGCTCTAATTCAAAACAAATCAAAAACTTCTTTTCACACCGACACTTTGCAAAAAGCTTTCAAAAACAACTTTTCAAACACTCTTGAGGACTGATACAAGAGTCGAACTGAAATTTTAAACGAAACTTTTTCAAACCCACTCACTTTGAAAAGCAAACAAACACTTTGAAAACACAAATGAGCAAGTATCTAAGAGCCCATGGATAACCATGGATAGAAAGGGTGCTAACACCTTCCCTTTCTATAAATCTACCTCCCGAACCGAGAACTAATCTCAATAAGGAATTTTTCTGTGCTTTTGTCCTTTCCATTTGGAGAAAATAAAAGACGGTGGCGACTCTTGCTTCCGTGACATTTCGCAAACCAGCGTTAAACAATCAGTTCCAGATCCACCGATCACACTAACCCTATAGTTTGATTGAGTTTTTATGCATCGTACGCGATTTCACCATGGAAGCATGCTAGGGTTACAAAACTGAAAAATTGGGGGTTTCCTCGTCCAGAAAAATTAAACCCCAAGACTTGAACCATTGGAACGAGAAGCTTCATGTGAATCGAACACACATATCGCGCCTAATTTATGATGCAGGGATTTCTATTCGCTATTTTTTGACACAGCATATAGTGGGGGTTTAAAACCCCCGCAATCTTGTTTCTTTTTTCAGGTAAAACGCAGAATGGAGGAGGAAGACGCTCATGTGGCAAAGCGTGATAGGGCAATTTGAAATTAGCGCGTTTTTTTTTTATTTCAGGCCACTAACTTTTGTTTTCCCTTATAATTATTACCTTCCACTAATATTACAAAGAAGGTAGCTGGTACAGTTGGTCAAACCGTGAATTGGTAACCTCTAGGACCTGGGTTCGATTCCCAGGTCCCCTCCTCTCTCCATATTATTTTTCTAACCATATTTGCACGCAGCGCTCAATACAAAGGCCTACCATACGCCCACAACCTCAGCATGCCACATGGCCAATGACTCCCATCCAAAGGTCCAGATTTGAAGAATATCATAGACCTCAGTCAACGCGTGCACATGCTTCCAGGCAAAGTCAATAAGGCCAAGGGCTATTGGGCCAGAACTACTAAAATATACCTCCAGTTTGGGGACAGAACCCCCCATGGTTTGCCTTTTTTTTTACTTTTTTCATATTTTGCTATTTTATTTGTTTTGTTTAATTTTTATTTAAATCTTTAAATTAACTTATTTTCATAAAACATAAAAATAATATAAAAACCAGAAAAGACAAAAACAAAAATATATTTTATTTTAATATCTTTGTAAATAAATTGTATCAATTAACTTAGTTTTAAATTCTAGGATTAATTTTAATATTTTTCAATAAACTTAAAAATTGGTAGAATTAGGGTTTTAAGTATTTTTATCTTTTTTTTCTTTTTTCACCATATTAATTATTAATTATTAATCATATATTTTTGTAAATAAAATTGTATTAATTAATTAGGTTAACTTTAGGTTTAATTTTAATGCTTTTCCTAATAAATTAAGAACAACTAGAATTAGGTTTTAAATTTCATTTAATTCTCATAAAAAAAATCCATAAATACAAAAAAACTAAAAAATAATTTCCTTTCTCATTTAATTTAATTAATTTATTAATCACAATTTAATTTCATTAAAAAGGGTCCAACGCCCTCGCTTTCGATTCTAATTCCAATTCGCACATTTATTTCCTTTCTTATGATTTTTATGTAATTCTCCCAAAGCCATGTAATGGATCAACTAGGCTTTTTACATTTCTCGCATCTTTATTTTATGTCAAATCGGGTCCTGGATTTAATTTGGCGATGTGGACCCGCGCCTTTGTAATAGTTTAGAACTTTTAATTTCGCAACTTTTTAACTGCTAATAAATTGCATGCAAGAATGAATGACAAAATAAAAACAAACGCGTAGATCACACATGACATGAACAAGACAAAAATATCCGAAAACGACACACAAATCACACACCACCCCTAGGGTACGCCTCACTGTTGCCTTGCCTCTCGAAAGGTGATCGTCGAGTAGAGGATGTTTTAGTAAGTCCTCATGATCCGGGAACCTGGCATGAGGGTAGCTTCTAAGGTATCTTCCTATTGCTCTGGTGATCACCATGTCCCGAACCTTCGAATTGACCCGAACACCTCCAACGGTGGTGCTACCTACCTCTCAATGGTGGGATGTTATTACTTTAAAGGACATCTACACAGACGAATTCCTTAGGGTAGGTAGGCGACTCTAGATACTTGCTCTAATTTCAAAAACAAATCAAAAATACTTTTCACACCGACACCTTTTCAAAAAGCTTTCGAAAGCAATTTTTCAAACACTCTTGAGGACCGATACAAGAGTCGAACTGGAATTTTCAAAGAAACTTTTTAAAACCCACAGTTGAAAAGCAAACAAACCATTTTTGAAAACACAATGAGCGAGTATCTAAGAGCCCATGGATAACCATGGATAGAAAGGGTGCTAACACCTTCCCTTTCTATAACCTACCTCCCGAACCGAGAGCAATCTCTATAAGGAATTTTTCTGTGCTTTTGTCCTTTCCATTTGGAGAAAATAAAAGACGGTGGCGACTCTTGCTTCTGCGACATTTCACGAAACCAGCGTTAAACAGTCAGTTCCAGATCCACCGATCACACAATGTCAAAGTCATCAAAAGTTTGTGGTGTGGGGTTTTTAGATTGAGTGGGAATTGGTATAGATGTTGATACAGGAATTGAATCTAAAACAGTTATAGAAGAAGGATTACCTCTCTTTTTAAGAGTCTGCTGAGATGATCCTTCTGCTACAACTTTCCTTTTCTTGGTTTTCTTCAGCACAACTTCTGGAGCCTTCTGCTGCAGATCCTGAATGTTCAAATTTGGTGCTGTACCATCCGCCTTGCAAGCATCCAGATATCTGACTATTATATCTGGTTTAGAATCACTCTGAGAATAGAGGAAAGTTATCCAGAGGGACTCTTCTGCTGGAGATTGCTGCAAAAGGAGTGACGTTGGGTTCCTTCTTGATGTTCTCAATCAACTTCATTTTCTTCAGATTCTTTGCATTCAGCTGTTTGCCAACAGTAGCTTCCAAAGAGCTAATTTCCTGAGTCTCTGTAAGATGATCAATCAGCTTATTCTCTATTAGAATATCTGATATAAGTATTCCTAGGGGTATCCAGTCCCTTTTTGTGCGCTCCTCTTCTCTGGTTTCCTTAACACTTGTTTTCAGATGGTTAAACAGCAGATGAGCCAGATTCACCTTGATCTTCTGAGAGATGAAATAGATCAGAAACTGCTGATCAATATTGATGTAGTCAGGAGAGCTGGTAGGCTTCCTGTGGTTTATGCATCCCAGAATGATCTTGGCCCATATTCTGTGATGGTCTTTTAAGTCCCTTATCTTGCTGGAGGGAAGCCCCAGAGTGAAGATTTCTCTAGCAATAAGGGCAACATCAGCGCATCTTTCAGCCATGTCAATGAAACGAACACCACCACCACTGTAGCCTATTAATCTTGCAATGAGGTCCTCAGTAATAACTATCTTCTTCCCCATTATGTATGAAGTAACTTGATGGTTGGAAGATGAAGCATGAATCCAAAATTCCTTTACCAGAATTGGGAATGTTGGACCCACCAGTCTGTCAAAGTATCTTTCCCAGCCTTGAGCCTTAACTTCTTCAGAGAGATTAAACCCATTCTCTTGAAGACTGTTGAAATCCATGATCAATTCTGACAGAACTTCTAGATTTTTGATTGGTGTGAGAAGCGTTCTGTAGGGTTCTTCATATTGTTCAGTAGAATCTGGTTTATGAGAACTAGAAGTAGGGATGCTTGAGGAAGCCATGTTCACACGAAGGTTTTTTGAAGAAATTTGAAAGGGTTTTGAGACAATATGTAAACTGAAATAAGTAAGATTGAGAGAAAATGAAAGTGAAGGTAAAAGATTGTAAATGGTGAGAAAAGTGTTTAAATAGATTTCTAAAAATTTTTGAAAACATAAACGGCAAGAGAGAGAAATTAAGTATAATGATTAAGAGCATTTAATGATAGCTGATTTAGGGGGATTCAGAAAGATATTGGAACGGTTACCCATGACATGTGTCTCAATGCAACCAATCAGCGCTTTTGCCCTTTCAGAAACTTGAACGCGTGTTCAGCCTCAGAAGGTAACTGATGACTAGATGACACTTGTTTGCTTGAGTGAACAACACATTTCTATCCTTGATTGTGATAGATTCTAATACAATCTGTGCTACTAAATATCTGAAGAAAGATTGATCAGTAGTTCACGAAAAAATAAACAAAGTTCTGAAGGTTAAGATATGGAATCAAAACAGTTTTATTCTGGGCAGAGCTTCATGCTGAGATGTTTCAGAATGAAGTTGAACCTATCTTCAGAAAGAGGTTTTGTAAAGATATCAGCCCATTGATGGTCTGTATTAATAAATTTAAAATTTAAAATCCCTTTCTGAATATAGTCCCTAATAAAATGATGTTTTATTTCTATATGCTTAGCCCTAGAATGCAAAATAGGATTTTTACTAAGGCAAATAGCAGAAGTATTGTCACAGAGGATATGAATGTTACTCTCAAATATCTGGAAGTCCTCAAGTTGACTTTTCATCCAGAGAATTTGTGTGCTGCACCCAGCTGCTGCTATGTATTCAGCTTCTGCTGTTGATAGAGCTATTGTGGATTGTCTTTTGCTGGACCATGAGATCAGATTTTCTCCCAGAAACTGGCAGCTTCCAAAAGTGCTTTTACGTTCTACTCTGTCTCCAGCGAAATCAGCATCACAGTATCCTATCAAACTGTAATCACTTGATTTTCTATAAAACAAACCCAGATTAGTAGTACTTTTCAGATACTTAAAAATTCGCTTAACTGATGTTAAGTGAGATTCTCTAGGATCTGATTGGAATCTAGCACAAATGCAAACACTGAATAGAATGTCAGGTCTTGAGGCCGTCAGATAGAGAAGAGAACCAATCATACCTCTGTAGACCTTCTGTTCTACCTTTTTACTTACCTCTTCTCTTTCCAGAATGCATGTGGGATGCATTGGAATCTTTGATGGCTTACATTCTGAGAGATCAAATTTCTTCAGAAGTTCTCTGACATATTTTCTCTGATGAATGTAAGTTCCTTCTGGGGTTTGATTAATCTGAATGCCTAGAAAGAATTTTAGTTCCCCCATTAGGCTCATCTCAAATTCTGCCTGCATACATTTAGCAAACTTTCTTCCCAAAGAGGGTTTAGTGGATCCAAATATGATGTCATCAACCTAAATCTGACATACTAAAATGTCATTCTTAACTATCTTACAGAACAAGGTTGTGTCCACTTTCCCTCTGGTGAATTCCTTTTCTAACAGGAAGTTACTTAGTCTTTCATACCAAGCTCTGGGAGCTTGTTTCAGACCATATAATGACTTCTTTAGTTTGAAAACATATTCTGGATTTTTGGAACTTTAAAAACCAGGGGGTTGGTGCACATATACCTCTTCTTCTATATATCCATTTAAGAATGCACTCTTAACATCCATCTGATACAGAGTGATGCCTTTATTAACAGCAAATGAAATTAAGAGTCTGATAGATTCTAACCTGGCGACTGGAGCAAAGGTTTCTGTATAGTCTATTCCCTCTTGCTGACTATAACCTTGTGCTACCAGTCGTGCTTTTTTTCTGATGACTTCACCTTGTTCGTTCAGTTTGTTTCTGAACACCCATTTTGTACCAATGACGTTGAATCCTTTTGGTTTGGGAACTAGATCCCATACGTCATTTCTTGTGAATTGATTTAGCTCCTCTTGCATTGCTAGAATCCATTCATTTTCCAGAAGTGCTTCATCAATTGTCGTTGGTTCAATTAGAGAAACCAGTCCCATGAGGGATTCTTCAGAGTTTCTGAAGCTAGATCTTGTTCTGATTGGATCTTCCTTTCTTCCTAAGATTGTTTCTTCTGGGTGATCCATGCTGCTTCTGGATGGTCTTTTCTGGTGTTGATCAACAGAAGGTGCAGGATTGCTTGCAGTGCCTCTTTCTGATGTTAAGAGAGTGTCTCTGTTGAGAGCTTCTGATGATTTGTCTTCAGTACCTGTGAGTTCAACTTCTATACCTGCAAGGAATTCATTCTGCTTTGACTTTTGAGAGTCAAGCTTATCATCAAAACGAACACTGATTGACTCTTCCACAATCCGTGTTTCTGTATTGTATACTCTGTACCCTCTTGAGCGTTCAGAATATCCTAACATAATACACTTTTATGCTTTAGAGTCAAACTTGTTCAAATAATTTTTTGTATTCAGAATAAAACATGTACATCCAAATGGGTGAAAATAGGAAATGTTGGGCTTTCTGTTCTTCCACAATTCATATGGAGTCTTTTCCAGAATATGTCTTATGGAGATTCTATTCTGAATATAACACGCTGTGTTTATTGCCTCTGCCCAGAAGATCTTAGCAACGTTAGTCTCGTTGATCATGGTTCTGGCTATTTCTTGCAATGTTCTGTTCTTTCGTTCTACAACTCCATTTTGTTGGGGAGTTCTAAGACAAGAGAAGTCATGCAGAATGCCTTTGTCATTAAAGAATAACTCAAAATCTTTGTTTTCAAATTCTCCACCATGATCACTTCTGAATTTGATGATTCTAAGATCCTTTTCATTCTGAACTTGGTTGTAGAAGGTAACAAACACAGAATGTGACTCGTCCTTGTGCCTTAAGAACTTTACCCATGTCCATCTGCTATAGTCATCTACGATTACTAACCCATACTTCTTGCCACTAACTGAAGCAGTTTTAACTGGTCCAAATAAGTCAATGTGCAGAAGTTCTAATGGCTTGGAGGTGGAAACAACGTTTTTGGATTTGAAAGCTGGTTTTGCAAACTTGCCTTTCTGACATGCTTCACACAGAGCATCTGAATTGAACTTCAGGTTAGGAAGTCCTCTGACCAGATTGAGTTTGTTAATCTGAGATATTCTTCTCATACTAACATTTCCCAATCTTCTGTGCCAGATCCATTTCTCATTGTTAACAGATAGAAGGCACTTTACGTTCTGACTTTTCAGTTCAGAAAGTTTGATTTTATAAATGTTGTTTTTCCTCTTTCCATTAAATAGGATAGTCCCATCTTTCTGACTAACAGCTTTGCATGAATTTTGATTGAAGATTATATCATAACCTTTATCACTTAATTGGCTTATGGATAACAGATTATGCATCAATCCATCAACTAGTAAAACATTACTTATAGAGGGAAGATTTCCATTACCTACTGTTCCAGAGCCAATGATCTTTCCTCTCTGATTGCCTCCAAAACCTACGTGGCCTCCAGGCTTAAGTTCCAGGCTTTAGAACATATGCCTTCTTCCCGTCATGTGTCGTGAGCAGCCAGAGTCCAGGTACCATGATTGGTGTTTTTGCTTTGCTGCTGAAGATATCTGCCACATGTATTATTTTATCCTTAGGTACCCATATTTTCTTGGGTCCTGATTTGTTAGTTTTACCAAAACCCTGGTTGAATTTTGGTTTGACAGAGTAATCACTACTTGTATATTTTATGTCATGTGTGTGCCCATATATAAAGTTTGAATCAAGTGGAGTACGTTTTATAACTAAATCCATGGCATTTTTTGGTGTAGGTACCTTACCTTGATATCCTATCCCTTTTTTGCCATTTCTGCTAACTCCATAGATCATTGAAGCCATTTTGCTTCTGTCTATGTTTTTAGCTAGAAACTTCTGAAAGCTGTGATCATACTCCTTGATGATCTTATCAGCATTGCTGGGAGTTTCAGGGATTGTTTCCTTCTGAGAGTTTTGCAATTGGTTTTCTAATTTTGAAATTTTATCTTTTAACTCAGAATTCTCCAATTTGAGACTCTCAGTCTTATCAGAGTCAGAAGCAAGATTCCTTTTCAGGTTTCTGAATTTGACTCTGATCTGCTGATATCTTTCCAGAATTTCATTAAGGCTTTCAACTAGTTCAGCCTTAGTAAAGTTTATAGTAAAGTCAGGGAATACCTCTTCTGTATCTTATTCAGATTCTGACTCAGAAGCTTCACTGTCTTCTGTTATGTTTGCCAGGAGAGCTATGTTTGCTCTTTCATCATCTGATTTTGAGTCAGCTTCAGATGTGTCAGAATCATCCCATGTAGCCATGAGACTTTTCTTCTTTTCCTTGCCAAACTTCTTTTTGGGATTTTCCTTCTGAAGCTTTGGGCAATCACTTTTGTATTGCCCTTGCTCGTTACACTCATAGCAAATGATGTCTTTGTTGTTTGGCTTTCTGTTTCCTGAAGAACCTTTAGATCTTCTGTGTCTAGAGGAGGATTCTGACCTTCTGTATCTGGAGAAAGATTCATTCTGATGTTCTGATCATCTGGGATTCCTGAACTTCCTTTGCCTCTGCTTCCACAATTGGTTCACCCTTCTGGAGAGGAGAGATAATTCATCTTCTTCTGATGAGGACCCATCAGAGGTTTCTTCCACAACCCGCAAAACATTGGAGTCAGATTTTCTGTTAGATTTTAAAGCTAATGGCTTACCTTGCTTTTGAGGTTCATCTGCTTCTAGCTCTATCTCGTGACTTCTGAGGGAGATGACAAGTTCCTCCAGAGAGATTTTGTTGAGATCCTTGGCTAGCTTAAGCTCTATCACCATTGGCCTCCATTGTTTTGGCAAGCTTCTGATGATCTTCTTAACGTGATCAGCAGTAGAATACCCTTTGTCAAGAACTTTTAGACCAGCAACCAGAATTTGAAATCTTGAAAACATAGTTTCTATTGATTCACTCTCTTCCATCTTGAATGCCTCATACTTCTGAATGAGTGCAAGGGCTTTGGTTTCTTTGACTTGAATGTTGCCTTCATGCGTCATTCTCAGAGAGTCAAACATATTCTTTGTAGTGTCTCTGTTTGATATCTTCTCATATTCTGAATAAGAGATGGCGCTGAGAAGAATTGTTCTGGCCTTGTGATGATTTCTGAACTCACGCTTTTGCTGATTAGACATTGTTTTCCTGTCAATCTTCTGACCACTTCCATCCACTGGGTGCATGTATCCATCAGTCACCATGTCCCATAGATCAGCATCATGGGCCATAAAGAAACTCTCAATTCTGTCTTTCCAGTAGTCAAAGTTCTCTCCATCAAAGACTGGAGGTTTGCCACTGAATCTGTCTCTTTCTTCATTGTTGTCATTGCTGATGTTTTGATTTGGTCCTGCCATGTGTTTTTCTGACGTTGGATCTTGTACTGACACGGTTAAGTGTTATAAGCTCAGAACCAGGCGCTCTGATGCCAATTGAAGATGTGAAAAACACAAGAAGGGGGGTTGAATTGTAAAACTTAAATCAAAAGCTTAGACAACACTGTATTTTTATCCTGGTTTGTTTGATCTCAAACTACTCCAGTCCACCCGTCAAGGTGATTTCGCCTCTCTCCAACGAGGTCTTAATCCACTATATTCAACAGATTACACAGCTACTTTAACAACTGTTAAAGCCTTCTTGAGTATAACCACAAACCAGTTTATCTCAAGGAATTATCTTACAAATAATAGAACAAGAATGTGTTTGATGTTTTCTAATAAAACAGTATATCACAACTGTGATAATTACACAAATTTAAGCTTAGAATAAAACTGAATTGCTAAAGCGTTTGAGTGAGCGTGGTTTTAAGGCTTGGCAAATTCTATGAGTGCATGCGTGTGTGGTTTTCTCAAGCAGACTTGTTTAAATAGGCAATGTTGAGATACGTTGTCCATAAAGCCATTTTAATGATAATAACTCACTTTCCTTGTTGAGAAGATCTTGTCTTGAAGAGAGCCGTTAGCATTAAATTCTGTCTTGAATAATTAATAACGCTCTAGAGTCTTCTTTTCTATATCTTATGATAACGCTTCAGAATACTGATGACTTGGAACAAATCTTTGATCAGAGTCAGAGTGTATATGTTTATGCGCAGATTCTGGTCATCAAGCTTCAGCGTATGATCTGGTAGCTTCAGCGTGTAGCACATGTTACTGATCTTCTGATGCTGATATATTACTGATCTTCTGATGCTGATTCCATCAGAACTTCTGTAAATACAAAACATAATTTTAAGAAGCATATTTGTTCTATATATATATCTTTGAATTTATTTATTCTTTGTATTTTGTTATCATCAAAACTCTAATCAAGGGTTGTAGAATCAAACTATGTTCTAACAGACATGTTCTCCAATAATGACTATGTGATATCCAAGTATTCTGAAGAAGGGGTGAATGTTATTATGTCGTGTTTCAGTGTTCCCACCCCTATAGAGATTGAGTACCGTAGCAAGCCAGTTGTTGCTCCAGTGGTGATTTGCTCACTGGGTCCTGTTCCTTACGAATTAGACAAAGTCGTGCCGTATAAATATAATTCTAAAATCTTAGAGGATGGTGTGGAAGTTCCCATCCAACCTTTATCTGATGTCAAGAATATTGCTGAAGCCATCCGAGTAACCCGCAGTGGCCGTGTTTTCGCACTTATCATTTGAGGGAATTTTAATGCTGATAAAAAGGTTATTGAAAGTTTTGAACCTAAAAAAGCAGTAGGGGAATCCAATGGCGCTACTCTGGAAAAAGATGTGGATGATATATTAAAGATTATCAAGATAAGCAACTACAGGATCGTAGATCAATTATTGCAGACACCATCAAAGATATCTTTCTAGCCTTGTTGATGAATTCTTCTGCCCACAGGGAATCTTTGATGAGAGTATTGGATCAAAATTTCATGGAAAGTGATATGACATTGGACCAATTCAACAATGTGGTAGGGAATATTACATCCGGTAATAACCTAAGTTTCTGTGATGACGAATTGTCTGACGAAGGAAGGAATCATAATTTAGCTCTTCATATCTCCATGAACTGTAAGAACAATTCATTGTCAAATGTGTTGGTTAATATTGGGTCCGCCTTAAAATTCATACCGAGGAGCATGCTTATGAAGCCGAAATATCAAGGAACTCTCATGCGCCAGAGTGGCATAATTGTGAAAGCTTTTAATGGATCAAGGAAGTCTGTCACCTGGGAAGTAAATTTTCCTATTCATATAGGCCCACACCTTTTATAAATTACTTTCCAGGTTATGGATATCGTTCCTGCTTATAGCTGTTTACTGGGACGAACATAGATACATGAGGCAGGGGCTGTCACTTCAACTTTGCACCAAAAGTTGAAGTTTGTTCGTGAAGGAAAGGTGGTCATCATAAATGGAGAGCAAGCATTATTAATATCTCATTTATCCTCTTTCAGTGTTGTGGAAGCATATGAAGTTGCTGTTAGAACTCAGTTCCAAGTTTTATCCGTTGATAATGTAAGGGAAAATGAGAATTCTATGGCTTCTGTGATCGGTGGGAATAGAACTGACTGTTTTGGAATGCTGGTTCGCGTTTGCGTTTCGCAAAATGTCGCGGTAAGCAAGAGTCGCCACCTTCTTTTATTTTATCCAACAAGGAAAGGACAAAAGCACATAAAAATTCCTTTTCGAGATGTTTCTCGGGTTCGGGAGGTAGATTATAGAAAGGGAAGGTGTTAGCACCCTTTCTATCCGTGGTTATCCATGGGCTCTTAGGTACTTGCTCACTATGTTTTCAAAAAGTTTTGCTTTTTTTTTGTGTTTGTGGGTTTTGAAAAGAGTTTTGTTTGAAAACTTCGATTTAACTCTTATTTCTGTCCTCAAGAGTGTATGAAGTGTTGTTGAAAACTTTGTTTGAAAAGTGTAAGTGTGAAAAATTTGTTTTGTTTTGAAAGAGCAAGTACCTAAGAACCTCTACCTGCTCAAAAGGAATTAAACTGTGTAAATGTCCTTTAGACAGTGCTATCCCACTATTGAGAAGTAGATAGCACCGTCGTTGGAGTTTTCAGGTCAATTCGATTTTAGGGACGTGTGGTCACTAAAGCAACGTTAGGACGCCTTAGTGGTAACCCTAATGTCTTAGATCATTTTTTATCCGAGGCAACCGTTTCGAGGCAACTTTGATCTTTAGACAGGAGGGCGACCCCTAAAACATCCTATACTCAATGACCACGTCGAGGCAACCAAGTGAGGCGTACCCTAGGAGTGGCATGTGCAAGTGTGTCAATTTTCAGTTATGTTATCTTTACATGTCATGGTGAGCTACGGTTGATTTTACTTTAAGATAGATCTTGTCATGCATAGCCTATTATTCATACATCTAGCAGTTAATGGTTGCGGAAAATAAATTGCGGAAAATAAAACTAAGCTATTACAAGGCGTCGAGTATTTACATCGCCAAAGACAAACCCTTAAAAGTAAATGCGGAAAGTAAATAAAAGTGGTAAATAAAAAATCCTAAGTTAACACTATTACATCCTCGGAGCAATTACAATATATGGATCAAAATAATACGCGCAAAAAAGTTTTTTCAACTAAAGCATGTTTTTGGTCTTTTTTTTAAGTTAGGAATTAAATCTAAATTAATAATGGAATTAAAAAGAAAATGTTTTTTTGAGTTTTATTTTAATTAAGGCAGCAAAATCAGAAATAAAATAAAAACCTAAGTCTAAGTTAATTTTAATTTATTGCAAAAATGTTAAGATTAAACCTAATTAAAAAACTAAATTAATTGATTAATGGTTTATTTACAAAAATAAGTAATAAAATTAAAATATGAATATTTTGTTGTTTCTGATTTTTTATGAAAAAGTTAGTTTGTTAATTAATTAGTTAGTTTTTAATAATAATAATAATAATAGAAGCAAAAGAAATATGAAAAGAAAATGAAAACAAAAAACAAACTGTGGGGGGCGCTGGGCCTGAAAAAGGGAGTATGGTCAGCATTTTTTCCAGGCTCAGCACGCTGGCCTTTGGATCTAGCTCGAAGCCCCTGGGTACGTTGAGATCTGAGGATGTAGGGCGTTCCCTGCCTTCAGCGCTGCATCTGAGTACCTGAAGAAAAACATAACAAAGTTTTGGGGGGGACCTGGGATTTGAACCCAGGTCCCATTAGACAATTCAACCAAGCGCGCTACCAACTGAGCCATGATGTTAACCTGTTAGTGGGATGAGACGCGAATAATATGGAACAAAACAACAATTAGGCTTGCCAAAAAATAAAAAGCGCGTAATGGATTCGAATGAACCAATGGAGCTGAGACACATTATCATCTTCCCCAAACACCCTGGTTAGTTTACCTGCAGATTTTGTTCTGCAGGAAGTTTCGTGGGGGGTTCTAAAAATTGCTCCAGGCCATGAAAACTCTATTCAAGAACACAGATGTGTTCGTCTCGACCTCCTCAACATTCCTATGGCCATCGTTTGTCTCAATTTTCCCTGTGACATAAACGCCTAAAAAACCAGAATCGGAACCCTAGGTTCTATATATGGGGTTAGAAGCCATGAAAATTAAATTGGATAATGTCAAAATATTCTAAATCAAATAACAATCACAAATATGTCAATATTTTAAAGAAAAGATGCAAGCATGGATGTTTTCGATTTCATGTTCAGAGGCGTTTTTCTAGAACACTTATAGTGCGATTTAGATGATGAACAACTTGGTTTTTGACTGGTCTTGCTCCAGGAGGTTGATGGCAAGAGAGTTGCGTCTTTCTTTGGGTCGGAAACTGCCTCCAATGGGGTTTTTGATCTCCCACTGTCTCAAGATTTTTGGCAAACTGTTATGGCGGTTTTAGAGGTTTTGTGCGTTTTTCCTCTTGTCTGCAGCAGGGTTTCTTCGTGTCTTTCTGCAAGGGTTTTTCGTGTGTTTTTTGTTCATGAGCAGCAGGTTTATATAGGTAAAGAAATTAGGTCAACAAATGTGTATCAAATCTTGGTCCATTATGGCGGAGAGATTTGATTTGATTCTCATGAAAACTTGCCAAATTTGATTCAATCAGGTGCCAATCTGCTTGCATGCGTTACTGCCGGCCTGTTATGAGCTGTTTGGGCCTCCAACTTGATGGAAATCAAAAGCTGACTTGCCCCTTCGAATTTGCTCTCTTCGATTGCTTCAAAGTCCTAATTTGAACTATTTAGTTACAACCCTTTCGATTGAGACTCCTCCTGCTTCGATTACATCTTTGCAAAGGACACATGCCATTCTGAACTTTTATCTAGTCATGCCAGCCCACTTCATTCCTTCGAATCTGCCTTCTTTTCCAGCTTCAAAGTCCAATTCGAATCTATTTGGAACATTCCCTGTTAGACAACTTCGCCCAACCCTTGGCCTTGTGATGAGTCTAAGTTCTAATTCGAAGTGTTCAGAACTTCCTTTATCAGATCATCTTAGGTTGAGAGAAACTCTGCACTGAAATGCCATTCGAAAATCATTTCGTTCTGATGTTCTTATTCAGGGAAACTCTGCACTAAAATGCCATTCGAAAATCATTTCGTTCTGATGTTCTTATTCCGGGGAATTCTGCACTGAAATGCCATTCGAAGGGCATTTGTCCATATACCATTTGAAGGGTGCTAATTGAAACCTCAATCAAAAGACACTGTTGACAGGCCAATCGAAAGGTCTTGTTCATGCTAATCGAATGATCTTGAGTTGCCTCCTTTGAATGGACTTCTTATGTACCGTTCGAATGGGCCTTCTGAGTGCTTCTTCGAATGAGCTTCTTGCCTGTTGAGTCGAAGATAAGCCTGAAGTATCTAGTGCATAGTCGAAACATTGTGATATTGACTTGATCGAAGGAGGGTCCAGCACTCAATCGAAGACCTGCAAATCAAAGCTTGATCGAAGAATTCCAAATGCTCAATCGAACACTTGCACACCAAGGCTTGATCGAAGGAGAACATTTTCTCAATTGAAGCTTACTAATCAAAGCCTGGTCGAAGAGTGTCCAAATGCCCAATCGAAGACTTGTAATAAAAGCCTGATCGAAGAGTTCCAAATGCACAATCGAAGACTTTTCCCAGATGCTAATCGAAAGATATTTTGTTCATCTCCAAAAAACTTTATGTTTTCTTTAGGCAAGGGTTTGTGACCAACCATATAAGGGAAGACCTTTGAAAACATGAGAGGGAAAATTTTGGGGTACAACAGTTGCCCCTGTTCAATTTTCTTAAACCTGAGGATGTAGATTGGCTTGCGTGCCTTTCGTGATCCGAAGGTGGAAGATAATTGAACACTAGAGTGCCCAGAAATTTGCACTCGCATGGTGTAGTATCAGCATTGTGACGTCGGGAATGGGCTTACAGATGCCATTTGGAGATTGTTGGTAGGAGGATTGGCTTATAGATGCCATCTGCAGGAGTGTCGATCGCATAAGAGATTCCTTAGCGAGAATTTGCGTAGCTGAGAAAGAAAGATGGTCTTCCTGGCTTGTTACAGGTATCAGTCGTCCACAGATAGTTTTCCTGGCTTGTTACAGGTATCAGACGTCCACAGATAGTTTTCCTGGCTTGTTACAGGTATTAATCTACAATCAGTCGTCCACAGATATTTTTCCTGGCTTGTTACAGGTATTGATCTACAATCAGTCGTCCACAAATATTTTCCTGGCTTGTCACAGGTATTAATCTGGAACTTAAGGAGGTTGGTCGATGAGATAGTTGTCCTGGCTGGTTTCAGGTATTAATCTCTGACCTGAGAAAGAAAGATGGTCTTCCTGGCTTGTTACAGGTATTGATCTTCAATCTCTTCATGTAGATAACTTTCATGGCTTGTTACAGGTATTGATCTACAATCAGTCGTCCACAGATATTTTCCTGGCTTGTTACAGGTATTAATCTGGAACTTAAGGAGGTTGGCCGATGAGATAGTTGTCCTGGCTGGTTTCAGGTATTAATCTCTGACCTGAGAAATAAAGATGGTCTTCCTGGCTTGTTACAGGTATTGATCTTCAATCTCTTCATGTAGATAACTTTCCTGGCTTGTTACAGGTATTGATCTACAATCAGTCGTCCACAAATATTTTCCTGGCTTGTTACAGGTATTAATTTGGAACTGCAAAGGTTGATGGTTGTTGTACCCCAAAATTTGCCCTCCAATATTCTCCAAGAAATTGCCAAGTCAAGCTTCAAAATCTCCCCAAGGGTTGCACAGTCAAAGATCTCCTATACAGTCAAAATTAGGGTTTTGATTCTGATCAAGAAAAGGAAGTTTTCAAGGGCCCAATCAAGTCTCATATGCCTACAAATATGGTCAGGTATCCTCATATCAAGTTTCAAGACATTCAGCTCAAAATTGCACAGTCAAAAACCCTAATTGCACTACAGTCAACTGTAGGGGCAAAATGGTCATTTGACAGTCAAAAGTTCAAATTTTTGGTCAACATATCATTTTGAAGCCACAAACATCATTTGATCAATGCTTGATCATGATTCTCAAAGTTTGGCTCAAAAATCATCAAGGTGCAAAAGTTTCCTTATTTGGACAGCTGAAAAAGTCAACTGAAATTGACCAGGGCATAACTTTCACATGAATTATCAGAAAAATTCTATCCAAAGCTCATTTTGAAGAGAAAGACATTTCCTACAACTCATATTCATACTTAAAGTCCAAGAGATGCTCTCACAAAAAGTTATCAATTTCAACATTATAGGTCATTTTCAAAAGTCAACAAAAAGGGACTTTAATTCAAAGGCCATAACTTGAGATTGGTAAATCAAAATGACATGGGACCAAAGGCATTGGTTAGAGGACTCAAAGACCTTTCCAAAATGTCCAAGAACATGAGAAAAGCTTAAAAATTGAGCAAGTTGTGCCTTGTAGAAGTTGGGAAATTTTTGGATATTTTGAAAAGTCAACATTGATTCAAATGACCTAAAATTGCTAATGGGCCCATTTTTCTTCCACAATTCATCATTCCAAGCATGTGCACGACCACTTGGCCCAAAGGGAAGTATTTTCTCATTTTTTATTTATTTATTTGAATTTTTATTTATAATAATTCACTTAAATCAATTAAATATGTGAAAAATATTTAACTTAACCTAACAAATCTTTTTGTACATGTTCTATTCTCAATAATTCGTGCCTAGCCAAATAAGGAAAGATTTGGATTGATAGATCATAATTGATACAAAAATGCATGGAAAAGATTGAAAAAACAAAGCTTGAAAATCAAATCTTCAAAACCATGATTGCAAGAGATTTTGAGCAAGTTTCTTGACCTAATGCATTCAGTACATAAGCCTAAAGAAAAACCTAATGCTCACACACACGCAGCTGCTCAAAAACCTGGAAATCAAACTTGAAATTTTTCTCTAAAAACTCAAAACTGCAAACTCACTTCCAGGGCGATTCAAGGCAGAATTTTTGTTTCAATAGCTTGCTCAAGCATCATTGAACGTGTCCCAGTCAAGAACATTCATCAAAGCTTAAGGAATTGGTATACAGAACTTGAAATATCTCATGAAAAGTTCATAATCGTATTTTCAAATCTATGCATTTTCATGACATTTTAATTATTGATTCATGTCCCTGGTATTATTCTAAAGCTAACCCATGCGTTTAATTGAGTTTTTGCAAGCTGTAGACGATTTCACCATTGTCGTTTTCTAGGGTTTATAAGACCTTGGATTAGGGGTTTTTGACTGGGGAAAAATTGGCCCTCAAGACCACCACCATTCAACTCAGCGCATGTGGACGAAGATAATGGAACTATCACACTCAATTTATGAGTGCCTGAGAGCTAATCGCTATTTTTCCCTAAAGATGCCTAAGGGAATGCATGAAAAACCGTTGCCATGTTTTATTATGTTTCAGGAAAATAAACACAGCAAAGAAGAAGATGTGGTGGCATAAGCTGGTTGGTCAATTCAAAAATTCGCGCGAAAAAAAAGAACACACTAACGCGTTTGTTTCATATTGTTTGTTTATTATATTAATTACAGAAAGCGCGTCTAGAACAACTGGCAAGGTGTAGTGGTGTTAATCCTCATGACCTGGGTTCGAGCCCCAGGTCTTCGTTATTTCCATAATATTTTTCCATAAAAATTCACGTGCAGGTTTAATATTGAAGCGCATCATACACTCTCAAAAATCAACGTCCATCTGTCCAGGCTCATCAGATCAATGGCTATGGATTGGAGAACACCATAAACCCTAGTCCATGCATCACACGTGTCTAGCAAAAGTCCAAGCAGGCCAAGCTAAATGGGCCAGATTCCTCAAATAATACCTCCTAATTTGGGACTACCACCCCCCTGGTTTGCAATTCTCTATATTTTCTTTATATTTTTTATTATTGTCTATTTTCTTTATTGTTTTGAATTAAGTAATTATTTTCCTAAAATATAAAAAAACCATAAAAATCAGAAAAGAAAAAAACAATAAATAATTTTAGTATTTTTTTTAAAATAAATTTGCATGTAATTAATTAGTTTTAAATTAGGTTTGCAATTTTAATTCTTTTAATCTAAAAATGTAGAAATAGGTTTAATTAATAATTTTTTCATCCTTTTTATTTTTCTTTCCCAAATATATCAAATAATTAAATATTTTATTTTCATAATTAAAATTGTAAATTAATTAGGGTTTAATTTAGGTTAAAAACTTCAATATTTTTCTTAATAAATTAAAAGCCATTAGAATTAGGGTTAGTATTAATTTTAATTAATTCTTTTTATATTAAATCCTAAAAAACTAAAAAATACCAAAAATAAGTCCTTTCTTTTTTAAATTCATTATTAATTTTAATTTTGCAAAAAGGGTCCAACGCCCTCGTTTCAATTTAATTTTTATTAATTCGCATGTTATTTTATTTCGTTTAAATATTCATGTACCTCTCCCAAGGCCTTGTAACATTTTAATTACTTCTCGCACTTTTACTTTATTTATTTTCTGTCAAATCGGGTTCGAGAAATTTTTGGCGATGTGGACCCGCGCCTTTTGTAATAGCTTAGAATCTTTTACTTTCTCGCAATATTTTAACTGTTAATAAATGGCATGAAAGAATGTATGGACAAAATAAAAACAAGCGTAGAACACCGATAACATGACAAGATAAATGCAAACGAAAACGACACACAAATCGCACACACCACCCCTAGGGTACGCCTCACTGTTGCCTTGCCTCGAAAGGTGATCGTCGAGTAGAGGATGTCTTAGTAAGTCCTCATGATCCGGGAACCTGGCATGAGGGTAGCTTCTAAGGTGTCTTCCCATTGCTCTGGTGATCACCATGACCCGAACCTCGAATTGACCCGAACACCTCCAACGGTGGTGCTACCTACCTCTCAATGGTGGGATGGCACTACTTTAAAGGACATTTACACAGACGAATTCCTTAGGGTAGGTAGACGACTCTAGATACTTGCTCTAATTTCAAAACAAATCAAAAACTTCTTTTCACACCGACACTTTTCAAAAAGATTTCAAAGTAATTTTTCAAACACTCTTGAGGACCGATACAAGAGTCGAACTGAAATTTTCAAAGAAACTTTTAAAAACCCACAATTGAAAAGCAAGCAAACCATTTTTGAAAACACAATGAGCAAGTATCTAAGAGCCCATGGATAACCATGGATAGAAAGGGTGCTAACACCTTCCCTTTCTATAACCTACCTCCCGAACCGCGAAACATCTCTATAAGGAATTTTTCTGTGCTTTTGTCCTTTCCATTTGGAGAAAATAAAAGACGGTGGCGACTCTTGCTTCCGCAACATTTCGCGAACCAGCGTTAAACAGTCAGTTCCAGATCCACCGATCACAGAACTGGCGACTCTGCTGGGGAATTAAAACTTAAAGTGAGGTGTACCTTAGGGCTAGTTCATAACTGTGTTTTCACTTGTATTGATTTGCTTGCTTTATTATTATGGGTTGCTTGGGAGTTCTATAGATCCTAACCCGGATCTGGGGGATACCTTTCTTAGAAAGTAGCAACAAGGCTGTGAGGGAACTGTGCGGGGTATACCGACATGGTTGAAACAGTCTGCTACGTTGATGTGGCACTTTGGTGTGTATCGGTAACCCTTGAGTTCAGTCAAGGAGAGTACGGGGCCTCCGCGTGGTGTCGTGAAGCATCAACAGACCTTAGGAACCTTAATTGAACTATCTTGGCCTCTTTAGGGTAGTGAGATAACTGACTTTGGTGCAGTCCGAGGTTGGTTGATACTCGATACTACGCTCAATTGAGGGTTGCTTTCCTGGAATATTTCGGTCGCCAGTTCAGTGGCTAAATCGAAACGATGAACAATGAAAGCAATCCCGTGATATTGGGAACCTTAGAACCCAGTTACTCATGATAGGACAGGTTGAACCCACCAACTTCAAGAGGGTACTACCCAGACCCCATGCTGGCCTTAAACCTTAAGGGCTTGTCTTGTGTGCCTTGTGTGCCTTACATGTTTGTCTTTGTAAATATCTGTGGTGTGTTTAATCATAGCATCATGACATCATCCAGCATCATATGCATTGACTAACCATTTCAGGGGTTCGAATTTTCATCTTTGTTCTTGTTTTGTAGGACATGGAAACTGTTCGTAGAAAGACAATTCAAATCAGTCTTGTAAGGATCCCTCCTCAGCTTAAGGAACTTATATCCAGGATTCCCGAGAACTCTTCATTCAGTGAAAGACATGGAAGTCTCATCAGCTTGGTCAATACCAATATTGAGGAAGATATGATGAAGGTCCTGTTCCAGTTCTTTGATCCTCTGCATCACTGTTTCACCTTCTTGGACTATCAGTTGGTACCTACATTGGAGGAGTTCTCCCGGCTCCTGAAGATCCCTATCCTTGACCAGCTACCCTTCAACGGTACAGAAAAGGAACCTAAGCTTGAAGAGATTGCTAAAGCCTTGCACTTACAGTCATCTGACCTCAAGGGACACTGGGAAGTTAGAAGTGGTATCAAAGGGTTCTTAGCCAGGTTTCTGTTTGAAAAGGCTCATGAATGTTGGAACTCCCTTGACTTCCAAGCTTTTGAAGAAGTTGTGGCCCTTCTTGTCTATGGTTTGGTGTTGTTCCCTAATCCAGATCAGCTTGTTGATATCAGTGCTGTCCAGATCTTTATGTCCAGGAATCCTATACCTACGTTGCTGGGGGACATCCTTCACTCATGTTACACTCGAACCATGAGAAAAAGAGGTGTCCTTATGTGTTGCACTCCTCTCCTGGGAAGGTGGTTTATTTCGCACCTTCCACAATCAGTCTTGAAGAATGAGCGGGGTTTGAGATGGTCACAGCGGTTGATGACTCTTACACATGCAGATATACATTGGTGCCCTAGGTCCAGAGAAGATGTCACTATCATTGATCGTTGCAGGGAGTACCCTAATGTTCCTTTACTTGGAATCAGAGGAGGTATTACTTACAGCCCATGCCTGGCTTGGAGACAGTTTGGTTATGCTCGGAGAGATGGTCCTCATGACATGTTAATTCTTGAAATAGTTTTTGACTTCGACAATGATACCCAAGGACTTCGCCAGAGATTTATCAAAGCTTGGAGGATGCCCAGTAGGATAGACAGCAAGACACTGGGGCACAGGAACTCCATCCCGTTGGAACCTTATCTCAAGTGGGTACGAGCCCGCTCCCAGAAGTTAGTGATGCCTTATCCTCATATGCTCCCAGTGATCAAAGAACCAGTCTTGGAAGGAGAAGTGTCCTATACTGTTCAGCACCCTGATATGCCCACATCCTGGGAAGAGATGCAGAAGAGCTGGATCCAGCTTAAGGAAGAACGGAATTCTCTTGAGACTAGTCTACATGCCAGTGAAAAGAAGGTCTTGGAGCTCACCCGCCTGTTGCATGAGGAGAGGAATCTCAACACTTACATAGCTCCAAAGAGGATGCGTAGCATATTCTGGGATTGATTTGATTTTCGTATTATTCGCCCATGAGGCTTTGATGTACTAAACAATTATTTCCTTAATGATAACGTGTGTTCTTTTTTTGTCTACAACAAATTTGAGCTTTCGAACCCTTGAATGCATTGCATAAACACATATCATTCATCATGTGCATAGCAGGTTTTTCCTCTTTTCAGGTTGCTTACAGTTCTTCGCTGTTTATTTCAGCATCATGAATCCTGACTCTGCATCAACTGAGACATCAATCAAGGCTCTTCATGCGCAGAATGCGCAGTTTCAGGAATTAATCAAGGGTCTGGCTCAAGGCCAAGAAGAGCTGAAGGCTATGCTCCTGAAGAAGGAGAAGAAGAAGAAGAGAAGAACTGTTCTGTTCAACTCGGGCCGAAGGTTTGGTAATGCTCTGCAGTAGGAAGAGGCTGGTTCTTCTGTTGGCAAGAGTAGTCCTCAGGCAGAAGCAAGGGTTCCTAGTCCGGTAGTCTCCGACAACGAGACTGATTTCGATGAAGAGCATTATCCTCCTGCAGAAGACCGTTACAAGCAACTAGAGGATAGGTTGAAAGCTATGGAGGTTCAACAGGTACTTGGGCTGGATTTCGGAGATCTGGGTTTGTCAACTGGTGTGATCATCCCTCATAAGTTCAAAGCACCATCCTTCTCTAAGTATGACGGGGCGTCTTGTCCCAAGCTGCATCTAAGGTCCTATGTTCGTAAAATTCAACCGTACTCTGCGGATAAGAATTTGTGGATCCACTTCTTCCAGGAGAGTCTTTCAGGGACTCATCTCGAATGGTTCTATCAGCTGGATGGGACCAAGGTTCATAACTAGGAGGAGTTGGCTACTGCTTTCTATAAGCAGTATCAATATAATGCCGACCTTGCCCCTACACGTACTCAACTCCAGGGTATGTCGTTAGGTGCAAGTGAAGGTTTTAAGGAGTACGCTCAGAAGTGGAGAGACCTGGCTGGCCGGGTGCAGCCACCTTTGACTGATCGGGAGTTGGTAGACATGTTCTTGGGGACCCTATCTGGGCCATTTTTCAACCATCTCATTGGGAATTCTTCTGCTGGGTTCACTGATTTGATTCTGACTGGAGAGAGAATTGAGGCTGGGCTGAAGTCTGGAAAGATTCCGAAGGGGGCATCATCTGGTTCTGAGAAGAAACCCTTCAAGAAGGAGGCTAGTGCCGTGTACGGTTAAGCATGACCTTGTCGCAGATCTTGCCACAGTTGCTCTCAACCAATTTAGTGACTGTCCGAGAGGCGCCGAAGTTTCCAAATACTGCATCCCCCAAGTACAACCCGAATGCTCGTTGTGCTTACCATTCAGATAGCCCGGGGCACTCTACTGATGATTGTTGGGCATTGAGGAGTAAGGTGCAAGACCTTATCGACGCGAAGGAGATACAGTTCGAAGCGCCTGAGAGGCCAAATGTAGTTACTGCTCCTATGCCTCAGCATGGGGTAAATGCTGTGGACGAAGATGTTTGTGCTGTTTCTGTGGATGATCTGGCCACTCCTCTGAAGACTGTCAAGAAGAACCTGCTGCTGGCCGGTTTATTTTCGGGTTGCAGTGAGGGTTGCCTGTTCTGTGCTGTGTCCCTATCTGGTTGTCCCTTGCTGAAGTTAGGCATCCAAAGCCTAATGGATAGCCAGGAGATTCTGTTTAAGAAGTCTGCTGTTCAGTTGGTTCCGGTGGAAGAAGTTTCTGTTGTGACTATCTTCAATAATCCAATCCCGGCTCTCCCGAAGAAGCCCGTTCAAATCATGACCGTTGCACCTGTTGTTATCACTGTTCCGGGGCCCCTGCCCTATGTATCTGATAAAGCTGTCCCCTGGCATTATAGGGCAGATGTGTATGTGAAGGGGATTAAACAAGAGTTCAACGCTGGTGCCAGCATCTGTGATATCACTGGCCCAGCCAAGGTTACCCGCAGTGGCAGGCTCTTCTCGCCTGACATTGCACCTCCTGCTACTCGAAGACCACTTCTTATAACTCCTGCAAGTGTACCTGCTCCTATTGCTGATCAAGTTGTTTCTCCTGCTGCCGAGTCATCCAATGCTCGGGGTAAAGGAATTGAAGTTGAGCCTGCCCATATGGAGGCACCTGTACCTATAACTGCTGAGGCCTCCCAACAAGAGATGGAGGAGATTCTGAAAATTATAAAGAAGAGCGACTTTAATGTTGTGGAACAGCTGGGGCACACGCCCTCCAAAATCTCCATGCTTTCTTTATTGCTGTGCTCCGAGGCCCATGCTAAGGCCTTAATCTCTTTCCTCAAGACGACCCATGTGCCACATGAGACATCTGCAGTCCAGTTCACTGATTGCGTGGCAAATCTGACAGCAGACAATGGCTTAGGTTTCTCAGATGCTGACCTGACTGCAAAGGGAAGAGACCATAATGATGCTCTGCATGTCTCTATCGAATGCAGGGGCACTACCTTGGCACATGTGTTGGTGGATACTGGTTCATCTTTGAATGTGCTACCCAAGAAGGCTTTGGACCGTCTAGATTGTGAAGGCCTGGAATTAAAACCCAGCAATATCATCGTCAGAGCCTTTGACGGTTCAAAAAGGATGGTTCACGGAGAGGTTGACATTTCGATTCGTGTGGGCTCTCAGGTGTTTGACTCCATATTTTATGTGATGGATATCCGTCCATCTTACTCTTGTCTATTGGGTCGACCTTGGATACATAAGGCTGGGGCAGTGACCTCTACCTTGCACCAGAAGCTGAAGTACCCCGTCAGAGGGAAGATCGTCACTGTGCAAGGAGAGGAGGAATATATGGTGAGCCACCTGAACTCCTTCAGATACATTGAGATGGACGGGGAGTTTATCGAAACCCCCTTTCAGCATTTCGAGGAGGTGCTCCCAATTGCGGCAGAAACAGCAGCAGAAGAAGTTGTTCCTTTGAAGATGGCGTCCCTGAAGGATACCCGGGCTGTGGTTCAGAAGGGTGAAAGTGCTAACTGTGGCAGGCTTCCAGACTTCACGCAGAAAACTGATAAATTTGGGCTGGGTTTTACCGAAGAGGGTCAGAAAGCTATGAGGAAAGCGAAGATCGGAAGACCTCCTGTGTTCATTACAAACCCAGGAGTGAATGCTGTTGGGGAAGGCAATGAAGTGGACGAAGCTGAATTCAATAGTTGGATTTACCCGACGACCGAAGGCGGATTGAACAATTGGATTGCTAAAGACCATACTCCTGTGACCTTTGTGACGCAGTAATAAATTTCTTTGTTTCGTTATTTTGTAATAAACAATAAAGTGAACTCTATGGCCCGGTGTCTTACCCGAGGCACCGTGGCTCTATTTGTGAGGGCATATAAATTGTCATTTCATATATCATGAATGAAAATCTTGGACGTTTTATCGCATCGCAAATCTTATGCTCCTTTTCTGTCTTTCTTTCTTTTACATATATTTCAAAGCAGCTGTATTTACACACACACTCACTCATACAGGTTTCAATCCACTCTGGATCTTACTGGTAACGACTCTGCTACTGCCAGTTATGACTTCGAAAATCCGATCAACTTAGCCGAAGACGAAGGTGAAGATGATTGCGAAGTGCCTGGCAAACTTGCAAGACTGTTACTTCAGGAAGAGAGGGCAATTCAACCCCATGAAGAGCCAGTGGAAACCATAAACTTGGGTACTGAAGAAGACAAGAAAGAGGTAAAGATTGGTGCCAACCTAGAGCTCAGCGTGAAGCAACGGTTAACCAAGATGTTACATGACTATATGGAGATCTTTTCCTGGTCCTACGAAGACATGCCCGGGTTGGATACCGATATTGTGGTCCATCACTTGCCAACTAAGGAAGACTGCCCTCCAGTTAAGCAAAAGGTCCGTCGGATGCGTCCAGAGATGTCTGAGAAGATTAAAGCCGAGGTTATGAAACAGTTTGACGCTGGGTTCCTTGCAGTGACTTCTTACCCTCAGTGGGTTGCTAATGTGGTGCCGGTACCTAAGAAGGACGGTAAGGTCAGAATGTGTGTCGACTACAGGGATCTGAACAGGGCCAGCCCCAAAGATGACTTCCCTTTACCTCACATTGATGTCCTTGTTGATAATACATCTCAGCACAAGGTGTTCTCTTTCATGGATGGCTTTTCAGGTTACAATCAGATCAAGATGGCACCTGAAGACATGGAAAAGACTACATTTGTTACTCAGTGGGGCACCTTCTGCTACAAGGTCATGCCTTTTGGATTAAAGAATGCTGGGGCAACCTACCAACGTGCCATGGTTGCTTTATTTCATGACATGATCCATCATGAGATAGAAGTGTATGTTGACGACATGATCGCAAGGTCCCAAACTGAGGAAGAGCACCTAGATCATCTGCAGAAGTTGTTTGACCGGTTGAAACTGTACAAGCTGAGATTGAACCCGAACAAGTGCACCTTCGGGGTAAGATCAGGAAATTGCTAGGCTTCGTGGTCGGTGATAAAGGTATTCAAGTGGACCCTGCTAAGGTCAAAGCTATTCAAGAGATGCCAGTTCCTAAGACAGAGAAGGAAGTCAGAGGCTTTTTAGGACGCCTGAATTACATTGCTCGATTCATCTCGCATCTGACTGCTACCTGTGAGCCAATCTTCAAGCTGCTGAAGAAAGATCAGGTAGTACGTTGGAATGATGAATGTCAGGCTGCTTTCGACAAAATCAAAGAGTATCTCCAAGAACCACCTATCCTTATGCCACCGGTCGAAGGGAGACCTCTGATACTATACCTGACAGTGCTTGACAACTCAATGGGGTGTGTGCTGGGGCAGCATGACGAGTCTGGCCGAAAAGAGCATGCCATTTATTACCTTAGCAAAACGTTTACCGACTGTGAGACCCGATACTCACTACTTGAGAAAACTTGCTGCGCTTTGGTATGGGCTGCTCGCCGGCTGAGACAGTATATGCTGACTCACACTACCTTGTTGATCTCAAAAATGGATCCTATAAAGTACATATTCGAAAAGCCTGCTCTGTCTGGGAGAATTGCAAGATGGCAGATGATCTTGACGGAATACGACATTCAGTACACAACCCAGAAAGCCATCAAGGGAAGTGTATTGGCAGACCACTTGGCACATCAAGCTGTAGATGATTATCAGTCAATGAACTTCGAGTTCCCGGACGAAAGCATCATGATAGTAACTGACTGTGAAGTACCTGGACCGGATGAAGGACCTGAACCAGGATCCCGATGGTCTATTCACTTTGACGGAGCCTCCAATGCTTTGGGAAATGGTATCGGCGCCATAATCATATCACCTCAAGGTACTCATACTCCGCTCACTGCCCGGCTATGTTTCAACTGTACCAACAACATGGCAGAGTATGAGGCGTGCATCATGGGTCTTCAAGCTGCGATCGACCTAAGGATTAAGTTTCTGAGTGTCTTCGGAGATTCCGCTCTTGTGATCAATCAGATCAAAGGAGACTGGGATACGAAACATCCAAACTGATTCCTTACAGAGAATGTGTGTTGACCTTGATCCCCCACTTCACAAAGATAACCTTTGAACACTTTCCGAGAGAAGAGAATCAGTTGGCGGACGCGTTAGCTACAATGTCTTCTATGTTTAAGGTCAAATGGGATAATGAGGCTCCCCGAATCATCATTTGGAAACTGGACGAACCGGCATACTGTTGCGATCTCGAGACTGAATTGGTGACTGAGAAGCCTTGGTACCATGAGGTGAAGAGATACTTGGAAACTCAGGAATACCCTGAAGGTGCCTCTATCAATGATAAGAAATTCCTGAGAAGGTTCGCAGCCAAGTTCTTCCTTAGCAACGGCATCTTGTACAAGCGAAACCATGATTCAACCTTACTGCGTTGTGTGGATAAGACTGAAGCAGAAAGGATCATGGAAGAGCTACATGAAGGGACTTTTGGTACGCATTCCAGCGGACACACTATGGCTAAGAAAATACTACGGGCAGGATACTACTGGTCCACAATGGAAGCGGACTGCTACCAACATTCCAGGACATGCCATAAGTGCCAGATTTATGCAGACAAGGTGCATGTTCCTCCGGTTCCCCTAAACGTCCTGACTGCGCCTTGGCCGTTTGCAATGTGGGGCATAGACATGATCGGCGAGATTAAACCTACGGCATCCAATGGACATCGCTTCATCCTGGTAGCGATCGATTATTTTACAAAGTGGGTCGAAGCAGCTTCCTATGCTACGGTAACCAAGACTGTTGTGGCACGGTTCATTCGACACAATCTGATCTGTCGGTACGGGGTCCCAGAGAGAATTATTACAGACAACGGTACCAATCTGAATAACAAAATGATCGCTGAGCTCTGCGAACAGTTCAAGATACAGCACCACAATTCTTCTCCTTACAGACCGAAGATGAATGGGGCTGTAGAAGCAGCAAATAAGAACATCAAGAAAATCGTGCAGAAGATGATAGTGACTTATAAATATTGGCACGAGATGTTACCGTTCGCTCTACATGGGTACCGTACCTCAACCAGGACGTCAACAGGGGCAACTCCTTTCTCTCTGGTTTATGGTATGGAGGCAGTCTTGCCGATCGAAGTGCAAATACCCTCTCTCCGGATAATGAAGGATGCAAACCTGAACGAGGAGGATTGGATCCAGACACGACTTGATCAACTAAACCTCATTGATGAAAAGAGACTTGCTGCTATCTGCCATGGTCAGATGTATCAGAAACGGATGATCAGGGCATTTAACAAAAAGGCCAGACCACAGGAATATCGAGTTGGGGATCTGGTAATCAAGAGAATCATCCTTCCTCAGAGTGATCCAAGGGGCAAATGGACCCCTACGTACGAAGGGCCATTTGTGGTTAAGCATGTGTTCTCAGGAGGAGCCATGATATTGACCAACATGGATGGTGACGACCTTCCTCACCCCGCCAATGCAGACATAGTAAAAAAATACTACGCATGAAAAAAGACCCGCTAGGCTGACATGCCTAGGCAAAAATTAGGGCTTCCCGTCGAACCAAAAGGGTTCGGGCAAAATGAAGGGATGAAAATGAAAAAATCTGTACACCCGGCAAGTCGAAAACCTGAAAAGGCGGCTTGGGCAAAAATGGGTATCCCGGTGGACTGAAAACCCGAAAGGGCGGTCCAGGCAAAAATTAGGGATAAAAGCGTAATACTATGTCTCATTGACCACTTTGCATCCAGAATCCGGTATCTACATCAAGTTCAGACGGCATCGATCAGTCAGCTTCACCTTCAACCAAGGTCATCAAGTGATGAGACGCTCGGAGTTATAAAGGCAATAGCAGAGTTGAAACCCAGTGGGATCATTCATTTCACACAGCTGTTTTATTTTCTTTTGTACAAAATTTGTATAAACTCTCCTGTTCGGCGGCGTTCCTCTTACTAGGACGTCAGCCTCTTGTACACAAAACGCCTATTCACAGGCCATTCAAAATCAATACAAATATATTTTCAGTTAAACGTGCCAAGTGTTTTTCTTTTTCTGTTTTGTTTTGCGAAGAATGTCCAAGGTTCAATTTGTGATATATGCATTGACAATAATTTGCTAACTCATAAATATTTGTATACGAAACAAAGGAATTAATTGCAGGTGACACTAGAAACAGGGGCAACGAAGAATTGTCTAAGCAATCTAATTTTTCTGTCCTCCAAGGTACCAAGGTAGGTTCAGCTAAAGAACATAACCAGTACATCTTAATTCCCCAGAGAGTGATTCAGCAAAACAGTGCATTCTTCTCCAGGCAGAGTTATCAAGTCTCAAGGAAATTGGGTATCCTCCAGCAGATCCCAACATTCCCCAGCAGTATACATATATTCTTAACAAGCATCCCCGGCAGTCTTGGTCTAAAGATTGTTCCCCGGCGGAAGACCAACATTCAAAGGAATCGCTTCCCCGACATAGTTCAAAACTTCCCCAAGAGAATCCAATCTAGTTCTCCAGGAAATTTGGAATTCATATCCCCAAGCAGTAAGCTTATCCCCAGTAGATTCTGGAAGCTTATCCCCTGGCAGAGCACGAACGCGTCGTCCGGCTTTATTTAAAGAGTTATTTCCTTAACAGGATATAACTGGGTTATCCTCAGCCAAAAGCCACGGAAAGGTCGTTGTCAATACAGTCTTCTTATCCCCAGTAAGTTACTACTAACAATACAACAAAGATATCCTCAGCAAGTCATTCTCAACAATTCAGCAAAGCATCTCTATCCCCACAGAGTATCACTCCCCAGCATGGTAGCTAGAGTATTTTTCTCCCCGCATAATCTTCCATTTGCCAAGTTTATTCCTCAACGGAGTCATCTTTTCCTACCGGTATTCGTGCAGCTATCATCCCCAGCGAAAGCAAAAATCTTTTCTTCAAGATCAGCCCAGAATATGACTTCCCGGCACCCGTCAAGGATTTACTTTCCTAGACGAAAAAAAAAAATATACATCGTAAAACATCACATATATCATTATAGCATGCATGTACGCATCATATCATACAAGTCTCATTTATGTTGAGAACATCATTGCTTGATCCATATCATGCATTGCGTATGACTGATCTTTACCTTTCAGGAAAGATTCAGTTAAATTCTCAACCACATTTCAAGACCTAGACCGGTTCAGTTAATCGACTCAAAAGATTTCTTATCCAGTCCAAGGCCTTCTCTAGTCCAGCTAAATCGACTCCCAACAGATTTTTCTGATGAAGACTCAGTAGAAGTTATCAGACTATAATGGTTCTCTCTCCGACGGTGCATGAGATTTCCATTTTAGGTCTTTTCTTTGAGATTATATTTTCCTATTGGTTCTCTCTCCGACGGTGCATGAGATTTCCATTTTAGGTTTTTCTTTGAGATTATAATGTCCTATTGGTTCTCTCTCCGACGGTGCATGAGATTTCCATTTTGGGTTTTTCTTTGAGATTATAATTTCCTATTGGTTTTCTCTCCAACGGTGCATGAGATTTCCATTTTAGGTTTTTCTTTGAGATTATAATTTTCCTATTGGTTCTCTCTCCGACGGTGCATGAGATTTCCATTTTAGGTTTTTTTCTTTGAGATTATAATGTCCTATTGGTTCTCTCTCCGATGGTGCATGAGATTTCCATTTTAGGTTTTTCTTTAAGATTATATTTTCCTATTGGTTCTCTCTCCGACGGTGCATGAGATTTCCATTTTTAGGTTTTTCTTTGAGATTATAATGTCCTATTGGTTCTCTCTCCGACGGTGCATGAGATTTCCATTTTAGGTTTTTCTTTAAGATTATATTTTCCTATTGGTTCTCTCTCCGACGGTGCATGAGATTTCCATTTTTAGGTTTTTCTTTGAGATTATAATGTCCTATTGGTTCTCTCTCCGACGGTGCATGAGATTTCCATTTTGGGTTTTTCTTTGAGATTATAATGTCCTATTAGTTCTCTCTCCGACGGTGCATGAGATTTCCATTTTGGGTTTTTCTTTGAGATTATAATGTCCTATTGGTTCTCTCTCCGACGGTGCATGAGATTTCCATTTTAGGTTTTTCTTTGAGATTATAATGTCCTATTGGTTCTCTCTCCGACGGTGCATGAGATTTCCATTTTAGGTTTTTCTTTGAGATTATATTTTCCTATTGGTTCTCTCTCCGACGGTGCATGAGATTTCCATTTTAGGTTTTTCCTTTGAGATTATAAGGTCCTATTGGTTTTCTCTCCGACGGTGCATGAGATTTCCATTTTGGGTTTTTCTTTGAGATTATAATTTCCTATTGGTTTTCTCTCCGACGGTGCATGAGATTTCCATTTTGGGTTTTTCTTTGAGATTATAATTTCCTATTGGTTTTCTCTCCAACGGTGCATGAGATTTCCATTTTAGGTTTTTCTTTGAGATTATAATTTTCCTATTGGTTCTCTCTCCGACGGTGCATGAGATTTCCATTTTAGGTTTTTTCTTTGAGATTATAATGTCCTATTGGTTCTCTCTCCGACGGTGCATGAGATTTCCATTTTAGGTTTTTCTTTAAGATTATATTTTCCTATTGGTTCTCTCTCCGACGGTGCATGAGATTTCCATTTTTAGGTTTTTCTTTGAGATTATAATGTCCTATTGGTTCTCTCTCCGACGGTGCATGAGATTTCCATTTTGGGTTTTTCTTTGAGATTATAATGTCCTATTGGTTCTCTCTCCGACGGTGCATGAGATTTCCATTTTAGGTTTTTTCTTTGAGATTATATTTTCCTATTGGTTCTCTCTCCGACGGTGCATGAGATTTCCATTTTAGGTTTTTTCTTTGAGATTATAATGTCCTATTGGTTCTCTCTCCGACGGTGCATGAGATTTCCATTTTAGGTTTTTCTTTAAGATTATATTTTCCTATTGGTTCTCTCTCCGACGGTGCATGAGATTTCCATTTTAGGGTTTTTCCTTGAGATTATAATTTCCTATGGTTCCCTCTCCGACGGTGAGTGAGGTGATAATTCCTTTTCAGATTATAATTTCCTTCGGCTCTCTTCCCGATACTGCGAAGATGGTAATTCCCACCAAGATTTTCTCAACGAGCGTTGTTGAAGTTAAAATCACCCAAGGTTCTCTTACCATTCATGCTAAGGTAGTAACCATCCCTGGTTCATTCATCATCTTTTGAAGCTCCAGACCCAGCTCCTGTAACCAGTCAGGACATATCTATACCAAGCATCTAAAAATCAGCTCCTACAACGTGTCAGGTACTCATTTTCTGTTTTGCAGGTACGCAAGTTCTCGCTAAGGAATCTCTTACGTGATCGACATCCAGATGGCATCTATAAGCCCATCATCCTATCCAGCAATCTCTAAATGGCATCTATAAGCCCATTCCCATCACCACACGGCTACTATGTGAGCGCAAATTTCTGGGCACTCTAGTGTTCAATCATCTTCCACCTTCGGATTACGAAAGGCGCGTCAGCCAATCTGCATCCTCAGGTCTAAGAAGATTGAACAGGGGCAACTGTTGTACCCCAAAATTTGCCCTCCCATATTCTCCAAGAAATTGCCAAGTCAAGCTTCAAAATCTCCCCAAGGGTTGCACAGTCAAAGATCTCCTATACAGTCAAAATTAGGGTTTTGATTCTGATCAAGAAAAGGAAGTTTTCAAGGGCCCAATCAAGTCTCATATGCCTACAAATATGGTCAGGTATCCTCATATCAAGTTTCAAGACATTCAGCTCAAAATTGCACAGTCAAAAACCCTAATTGCACTACAGTCAACTGTAGGGGCAAAATGGTCATTTGACAGTCAAAAGTTCAAATTTTTGGTCAACATATCATTTTGAAGCCACAAACATCATTTGATCAATGCTTGATCATGATTCTCAAAGTTTGGCTCAAAAATCATCAAGGTGCAAAAGTTTCCTTATTTGGACAGCTGAAAAAGTCAACTGAAATTGACCAGGGCATAACTTTCACATGGATTATCAGAAAAATTCCATCCAAAGCTCATTTTGAAGAGAAAGACATTTCCTACAACTCATCTTCATACTTCAAGTCCAAGAGATGCTCTCACAAAAAGTTATCAATTTCAACATTATAGGTCATTTTCAAAAGTCAACAAAAAGGGACTTTAAGTCAAAGGCCATAACTTGAGATTGGTAAATCAAAATGACATGGGACCAAAGGCATTGGTTAGAGGACTCAAAGACCTTTCCAAAATGTCCAAGAACATGAGAAAGGCTTAAAAATTGAGCAAGTTGTGCCTTGTAGAAGTTGGGAAATTTTTGGATATTTTGAAAAGTCAACATTGATTCAAATGACCTAAAATTGCTAATGGGCCCATTTTTCTTCCACAATTCATCATTCCAAGCATGTGCACGACCACTTGGCCCAAAGGGAAGTATTTTCTCATTTTTTATTTATTTATTTGAATTTTTATTTATAATAATTCACTTAAATCAATTAAATATGTGAAAAATATTTAACTTAACCTAACAAATCTTTTTGTACATGTTCTATTCTCAATAATTCGTGCCTAGCCAAATAAGGAAAGATTTGGATTGATTAGATCATAATTGATACAAAAATGCATGGAAAAGATTGAAAAAACAAAGCTTGAAAATCAAATCTTCAAAACCATGATTGCAAGAGATTTTAAGCAAGTTTCTTGACCTAATGCATTCAGTACATAAGCCTAAAGAAAAACCTAATGCTCACACACACGCAGCTGCTCAAAAACCTGGAAATCAAACTTGAAATTTTTCTCTAAAAACTCAAAACTGCAAACTCACTTCCAGGGCGATTCAAGGCAGAATTTTTGTTTCAATAGCTTGCTCAAGCATCATTGAACGTGTCCCAGTCAAGAACATTCATCAAAGCTTAAGGAATTGGTATACAGAACTTGAAATATCTCATGAAAAGTTCATAATCGTATTTTCAAATCTATGCATTTTCATGACATTTTAATTATTGATTCATGTCCCTGGTATTATTCTAAAGCTAACCCATGCGTTTAATTAAGTTTTTGCAAGCTGTAGACGATTTCACCATTGTCGTTTTCTAGGGTTTATAAGACCTTGGATTAGGGGTTTTTGACTGGGGAAAAATTGGCCCTCAAGACCACCACCATTCAACTCAGCGCATGTGGACGAAGATAATGGAACTGTCGCGCTCAATTAATGAGTGCCTGAGAGCTAATCGCTATTTTTCCCTAAAGATGCCTAAGGGAACGCATGAAAAACCGTTGCCATGTTTTATTATGTTTCAGGAAAATAAACACAGCGAAGAAGAAGATGTGGTGGCATAAGCTGGTTGGTCAATTCAAAAATTCGCGCGAAAAAAAAGAACACACTAACGCGTTTGTTTCATATTGTTTGTTTATTATATTAATTACAGAAAGCGCGTCTAGAACAACTGGCAAGGCGTAATGGTGTTAATCCTCATGACCTGGGTTCGAGCCCCAGGTCTTCGTTATTTCCATAATATTTTTCCATAAAAATTCACGTGCAGGTTTAATATTGAAGCGCATCATACACTCTCAAAAATCAACGTCCATCTGTCCAGGCTCATCAGATCAATGGCTATGGATTGGAGAACACCATAAACCCTAGTCCATGCATCACACGTGTCTAGCAAAAGTCCAAGCAGGCCAAGCTAAATGGGCCAGATTCCTCAAATAATACCTCCTAATTTGGGACTACCACCCCCCTGGTTTGCAATTCTTTATATTTTCTTTATATTTTTTATTATTGTCTATTTTCTTTATTGTTTTGAATTAATTAATTATTTTCCTAAAATATAAAAAACCATAAAAATCAGAAAAGAAAAAAACAATAAATAATTTTAGTATTTTTTAAAAAAATAAATTTGCATGTAATTAATTAGTTTTAAATTAGGTTTGCAATTTTAATTCTTTTAATCTAAAAATGTAGAAATAGGTTTAATTAATAATTTTTTCATCCTTTTTATTTTTCTTTCCCAAATATATCAAATAATTAAATATTTTATTTTCATAATTAAAATTGTAAATTAATTAGGGTTTAATTTAGGTTAAAAACTTCAATATTTTTCTTAATAAATTAAAAGCCATTAGAATTAGGGTTAGTATTAATTTTAATTAATTCTTTTTATATTAAATCCTAAAAAATTAAAAAATACAAAAAATAAGTCCTTTCTTTTTTAAATTCATTATTAATTTTAATTTTGCAAAAAGGGTCCAACGCCCTCGTTTCAATTTAATTTTTATTAATTCACATGTTATTTTATTTCGTTTAAATATTCATGTACCTCTCCCAAGGCCTTGTAACATTTTAATTACTTCTCGCACTTTTACTTTATTTATTTTCTGTCAAATCGGGTTCGAGAAATTTTTGGCGATGTGGACCCGCGCCTTTTGTAATAGCTTAGAATCTTTTACTTTCTCGCAATATTTTAACTGTTAATAAATGGCATGAAAGAATGTATGGACAAAATAAAAACAAGCGTAGAACACCGATAACATGACAAGATAAATGCAAACGAAAACGACACACAAATCGCACACACCACCCCTAGGGTACGCCTCACTGTTGCCTTGCCTCGAAAGGTGATCGTCGAGTAGAGGATGTCTTAGTAAGTCCTCATGATCCGGGAACCTGGCATGAGGGTAGCTTCTAAGGTGTCTTCCCATTGCTCTGGTGATCACCATGACCCGAACCTCGAATTGACCCGAACACCTCCAACGGTGGTGCTACCTACCTCTCAATGGTGGGATGGCACTACTTTAAAGGACATTTACACAGACGAATTCCTTAGGGTAGGTAGACGACTCTAGATACTTGCTCTAATTTCAAAACAAATCAAAAACTTCTTTTCACACCGACACTTTTCAAAAAGATTTCAAAGCAATTTTTCAAACACTCTTGAGGACCGATACAAGAGTCGAACTGAAATTTTCAAAGAAACTTTTAAAAACCCACAATTGAAAAGCAAGCAAACCATTTTTGAAAACACAATGAGCAAGTATCTAAGAGCCCATGGATAACCATGGATAGAAAGGGTGCTAACACCTTCCCTTTCTATAACCTACCTCCCGAACCGAGAAACATCTCTATAAGGAATTTTTCTGTGCTTTTGTCCTTTCCATTTGGAGAAAATAAAAGACGGTGGCGACTCTTGCTTCCGCAACATTTCGCGAACCAGCGTTAAAAAGTCAGTTCCAGATCCACCGATCACAATGGTAATCATCTTTTGATTGACCTTTTCCTGAGAAAGGCAAAACATTACTTGTATGCAATGTCATGATGTATGAAATGCATGATATTCTCAAAATAAATGAGATCGTGTCATATGCACTTTATCATGTATGTAAATAGGAGGTATGAAATGTGAAATGTTTATGAATGTATTTTCGTCTGGGAAAATAAATCTTTGACAAATGTCGGGGAGTTTGTTAAATCCTGGGCTGCTGTTGATGAGTATGGTTGAATTCTTCGGTTCCACTGGGGATGATGTACGAAGATGATTGCAAGAATAAAACTGTAGGAGAAGATGACTCCGTTGGGGAATAAACCTGGTGAAGAGATTACTCTGCGGGGAATTACTCTGTGGGGAAGAGATACTTCGATGAGGTTTTAATGATAAACTCCGCTGGGGGTTCCGTTGATAAGCTCTGTTGGGGATTTTGATGATGAACTCCGCTGGGGATAGAAAGAACTTTGTTGGGGATGATCTTTCAGTTGCAACTTGTTGAGGATAATCCGGTTGGACTCTTGTGAGGATAACTTCTGAACTTAGCTGGGGAGACTTATTTGTGTTCTGTAGGGGACAAGCTTCCAGAACCTACTGGGGAAGATGATCCAGCTCCAATGGGGAAATCCTTTTTTAGACTGCGCTGGGGAAATGGCTCCATTGGGGGTACCTTACATTCTGCCGGAGAATATTCTTATATCCTGTTAAGGAACATTAAGGCTGCCAGGGATACTCTTATGCTTGCTGGGGAATATCCTTGTACCCCGCTGGGGGATATTGAGGCCTTCTGGGGATACCCAATCTTTTTAAGGCTGAGGGTAGACCAACTCTGCTTGGGGGAGAATATGGCTGATTCGCTCATAGTTGCAAGTCTCAGTTTGAGAGAGTTATCATTACTGTCTTACTCTGCGGGGAGTGAAGGTAACTTGGTCGCATTCTTCAGCTGAACTTACCTTGGTACCTTGGTGGACAAATCAACTAGACTGATCAGACAATTCTTATTGCCCCTACTTCTGATATCACCCGTAATTAGTCCTTTGTTTCACATGTAAATATTTATGAGCAACACTTAATGTCAAATGCATATATCAAAAATGAACATTGGACGTTCTTTGCAAAACAAAACAGATAAAGGAAAAATAATTTGAACTTTGTTTGAAAATGAATTTGTATTGATTTTGAAGTTTGCCTGTAAATAGGCGCTTTTGAACAAGAGACTGACGTCCTAGTAAGAGAACTCCTCCGACCAAATAGGACTTATACAATTTGTAAAAAGAAAACAAAACAACTATGTGAATAGTCCCACTGGGTTCCAACTCTGCTATCGCCTTTATATCTTCAAGCATCTCATCACTTTGCTGCTTAGTTGAAGATGAATCTGATTGATTGGTGTCGTCCGAGCCTAATAGTTGATACCAAAGTCTGGATGCAGGGTGATCCAATGAGACATAGTGTTACGCTTATCCCTAACTTTTGCTTGGACCGCCCTTTCGGGTTTTTAGTCCACCGGGATACCCATTTTTGCCCAAGCCGCCTTTTCAGGTTTTCGACTTGTCGGGTGTACAGATTTTTTTATTTTCATCCCTTATTTTTGCCCGAACCCTTTTGGTTCGCCGGGAAGCCCTTATTTTTGCCTAGGCCAGTCGACCTAGCGGGTCTTTGATTATGCGTAGTATATTTTCACTATGTCTGCATTGACGGGGTGAGGAAGGTCGTCACCATCCATGGTGGTTAGAATCATCGCTCCTCCTGAGAAGATATTCTTAACCACAAATGGCCCTTTGTAAGTAGGGGTCCATTTGCCCCTGGGATCACTTTGAGGTAGAATAATGCGCTTGATTACCAGGTTCCCAACTTGATACTCTTGCCGTCTGACTTTCTTGTTAAATGCCTTGATCATCCATTTTTGGTACGTCTGACCATGATAAATAGCAGTGAGTCTCTTTTCATCGATTAGGTTCATTTGATCAAGTCGGGTCTGGATCTAGTCGTCTTCGCTCAAGCCTGCATCTTTCATGATCCAACGAGAGGGTATCTGAACTTCAATGGGAAAGACCGCCTCCATGCCGTAAACCAAGGAAAAGGGTGTTGCCCCTGTTGATGTATGTGCTGAGGTACGGTACCCATGAAGAGCAAATGGTAACATCTTGTGCCAGTCCTTGTAGGTCACTGTCATCTTCTGCACGATCTTCTTAATATTCTTATTTGCCGCTTCGACAGCCCCATTCATCTTCGACCGGTAGGGAGAAGAGTTGTGGTACTGTATCTTGAATTGCTCGCAGAGCTCGGTGATCATCTTGTTGTTAAGATTGGTACCATTGTCCCTAATGATCCTTTCTGGTACACCGTATCGACAGATCAGGTTGTGTCGAATGAACCATGCCACGACGTTCTTGGTTACCGTAGCAAAGGAAGCTGCTTCAACCCACTTCGTAAAGTAATCAATCGCTACCAGGATGAAACGATGCCCGTTGGATGCCGTAGGTCTGATCTCACCGATCATATCAATGCCCCACATTGCAAAAGGCCAAGGTGCTGTCAAGACATTCAGAGGAACTGGAGGAATGTGCACCTTATCAGCATAGACCTGACACTTGTGACATGTCCGAGAATGCTGATAACAGTCGGCTTCCATTGTGGACCAGTAATATCCTGCCCGAAGAATTTTCTTTGCCATGGTATGTCCACTAGAATGAGTTCCGAAGGTGCCTTCATGTAGCTCTGCCATGATCCTTTTTGCTTCAGTCTTATCCACACAACGCAGTAAGGTTGAATAATGGTTACGTTTGTAGAGAATGCCATTGTTGATGAAGAACTTTGCCGCGAATCTTCTCAGAAACTTCTTGTCATTAACAGATGCACCCTCGGGGTATTCTTGAGCTTCAAGGTACTTCTTCACTTCATGATACCAAGGCTTTTCTGTTACCTCTTCGGTCTCAAGACCACAACAATGTGCGGGTTCATCCAATTTCCAAATAATGATCTGGGGAGCCTCGTTGTCCCACTTGACTTTGAACATAGAAGACATCGTAGCTAACGCGTCCGCCAACTGATTCTCCTCTCTTGGGAAGTGTTCAAAGGTTATCTCCTCGAAGTGGGGGAAGCAACGTCAATACATACTCCTTGTAAGGAATAATATTTGGGTGTTTCGTATCCCACTCGCCTTTGATCTGACTGATCACGAGAGCGGAATCTCCGAAGACACTCAGAAACTTAATCCTTAGGTCAATTGCAGCTCGAAGACCCATAATGCATGCTTCATACTCTGCCATGTTGTTGGTGCAGTTGAAACACAGTCGGGCGGTAAGTGGAGTATGTGAGCTTTTAGGAGATATGATCACAGCGCCAATGCCGTTACCCAAAGCGTTTGAAGCTCCATCAAAATGCATAGACCATCGGGATCCTTCCTCAGGTCCTTCATCCGGTCCAGGTGGTTCACAATCAGTTATCAACATGATATTCTCGTCCGGGAATTCAAAGTTCATAGACTGGTAATCATCCACTGCCTGATATGCTAAATGGTCTGCCAATACACTTCCCTTGATTGCTTTTTGAGTCGTGTACTGGATGTCATACTCAGTCAAGATCATCTGCCATCTTGCTATTCTTCCGGACAAGGCAGGCTTTTCGAAGATATACTTGATTGGATCCATCTTTGAAATCAATAGAGTAGTGTGAGTCAGCATATACTGTCTCAGCCGGCGAGCAGCCCATGCCAAAGCGCAACAAGTTTTCTCGAGCAGTGAGTATCGGGTCTCACAGTCGGTAAACTTTTTGCTAAGGTAATAAATAGCATGGTCTTTTCGGCCAGACTCGTCATGCTGTCCCAGCACACACCCCATTGAGTTGTCAAGTACTGTTAAGTATAAGATCAGAGGTCTCCCTTCAACTGGTGGCATAAGAATAGGTGGATCCTAGAGATACTCCTTGATTCTTTCGAAAGCGGCCTGGCATTCATTGTTCCAACGTACCACTTGATCCTTCTTCAGTAGCTTGAAGATTGGCTCACAAGTAGCAGTTAGGTGCGAGATGAATCGGGCAATGTAGTTCAGACGTCCTAGGAAGCCTCTGACCTCTTTCTCTGTCTTGGGAGCTGGCATCTCTTGTATAGCTTTCACCTTGGCAGGGTCCACTTGAATACCTTTGTCACTCACGACGAAACCTAGCAACTTACCGAACCTCACCCCGAAGGTGCATTTGTTCGGGTTCAACCTCAATTTGTACAACTTCAAATGGTCAAACAGCTTCTGTAGATGGTCAAGGTGTTCCTCTTCCGTTTGGGACCTCGCAATCATATCGTCGACGTATACTTCAATCTCATGATGGATCATATCATGAAACAAATCAACCATGGCACGCTGATATGTTTCCCCAGCATTTTTCAACCCAAAAGGCATGACCTTGTAACAAAAGGCACCCCACTGAGTAACAAAAGTGGTCTTCTCCATGTCTTCAGGAGCCATCTTGATTTGATTATAACCGGAGAAACCATCCATAAAGGAGAATACATTGTGCTGAGCAGTATTGTCAACCAGAACGTCGATGTGAGGTAGAGGGAAGTCATCCTTAGGGCTTGCCCTGTTCAAATCCCTGTAGTCAACACACATTCGGACCTTACCATCTTTCTTCGGCACTGGAACCACATTGGCGACCCACTGAGGGTAAGAAGTTACTTCTAGAAAACCGGCGTCAAATTGTTTCATAACCTCAGCCTTGATTTTCTCGGACATCTCTGGGCGCATACGGCGAATCTTCTGTTTTACGGGAGAGCAGTCTTCCTTGGTAGGCAGGCGATGAACCATAATGTCGGTATCCAACCCAGGCATATCTTTGTAAGACCAGGCAAAGATTTCTACGTAGTCATGCAGCATCTGAATCAACCGTTGTTTCACACTAAGCTCCAGATTTGCACCAATCTTGACTTCCTTTTTGTCTGTCTCAGTACCCAGATTCACTGTTTCCACTAGCTCTTCATGTGGCTGAATGGCCCTCTCTTCCTGGAGTAGCAGTCTTGCAAGTTCACCAGGCACTTCGCAATCATCTTCACCTTCGTCTTCGGCTAAGTTGATCGGATTTTCGAAGTCATAACTGGCGGTAGCAGAGTCGTTACCAGTGAGATCCAGATTGGATTGAGACCTGTATATGTGAGTGTGTGTAAAATAACTGTTTTGCAATATATAATAAAGAAAGACAAAGAGCACAAGATTTGAAATGCAAAACGTCCAATGCTTTTATTAATGATATATGAAAATGGTACACAAAAGCCCTCACAAATGAAGCCACGGTGCCCCGGGTAAGACATCGGGCCTAAAGTTTCACAATATTATC
Organism: Vicia faba; assembly: GCA_948472305.1. Lineage (NCBI taxonomy): Eukaryota > Viridiplantae > Streptophyta > Magnoliopsida > Fabales > Fabaceae > Vicia > Vicia faba. The sequence continues at coordinate 114,757,511 of OX451737.1, forward strand.
TGTTACAAACTCAAAACAAAGAGTTCATTACTGGGTAATAAAAGTAATAGGGATGAAGTCTTTTGCTGTCAAGTTGCTTGGTCCACCGTTGGTCGTAGGGTAGATCCAGCTGTCGAATTCAGACTCCTCCACGTCATCTTTAATGGCATTTACCCCCGAGTTGCTAATGAACACATGAGGTCTTCCAATCCTTGCATTGCGAACAACCCTTTGAGCTTCTACAGTGAAACCCAAACCAAACTTGTTAGTCTTCTGAGTGAAATCAGGAAGTCGGCCCCAGTTTGCATACTCACCCTTCTCAATAACAGCCCGGGCATCCTTTAAGAAAGCCATCTTCAAAGGAGAATCTTCAACCACAGTCTCAGCTGATGCCAGTGTCTGAGGAACCTCTTCAAAGTGTTGAAATGGGGTCTCAATGAACTCCCCATCCATCTCTATGTACCGGAACGAGTTGAGGTGGCTGACCATGTACTCTTCCTCCCCCTGTACTGTCACAATCTTCCCTTTGACCGGGTACTTCAGCTTCTGATGGAGTGTGGAGGTCACAGCTCCAACTTTATGGATCCATGGAAGACCCAGCAAACAAGAATAGGACGGTCGAATGTCCATCACGTAGAATGTAGAATTGAAGACCTGAGAACCAACCCTAATTGGAATATCGACTTCACCATGCACCATCATTTTAGACCCATCAAAGGCCCGGACAACAATGTTACTTGGCTTTAGCTCCAACCCTTCGCAATCCAACCTGTCTAGAGCTTTCTTGGGCAAAACGTTCAATGAGGAACCAGTGTCAACCAACACATGTGCAAGAGTAGTGCCCCTGCATTCAATGGAGACATGTAGGGCATCGTTATGGTTCTTCCCTTTAGCAGTTAGATCAACGTCGGAGAAACCCAAACCATTATCAGCAGTTAAATTGGCCACACAATCGGTAAACTGATCAGCTGATGTCTCTTGTGGCACGTGGGCCGTCTTCAGGAAGGTAATCAGAGCCTTGGCATGGGCATCTGAACACAACAACAGTGATAACATAGAAATCTTGGATGGGGTTTGCCCTAGTTGCTCGACTACATTAAAATGACTCTTCTTAATAATCTTAAGAATCTCTTCCATCTCCTGTTTGGAAGCTTCAACAATGGTTGTCTTTGGCGCCTCCTTCTGGGCAGGCATATCAGTGGTGATCCCTTTGCCCCGAGCGTCAGATGACTCGGCGACAGGGGTAGGATTAAGAACTTGATCAGGAATGGTATTAGGCGCACTTGCAGGCGTAATGACAGCAGGTCTTCGGACAGTTGGTGGAGCAATGTCAGGTGAGAAAAGTCTACCACTGCGGGTGATTTTGGCAGGCTCGGTAATGTTGCTGACGTCGGTATTAGCATCAAACTCTTGCTTAAATCCAAGAACATAAACATCTGCCCCATAGTGCCAAGGGACAACTTTGTCAGAGGTGTAGGGAATAGGCCCCGGAACAGTGATGATTAGGGGTGCAATCTTCTGAACAGGCGTAATTTTGACAGGCTTCCTCGAGGGAGCCTTGGGAGAATTGTTGAAAATGGTAATAATGGAAACTTCTTCAGTAAGGGTGGCAGGAACAACAATCTTCTCAAACAGGATTTCCTTATTATCCATCAGGTTTTGGATGCCTGACTTCAAAGATGGGCAACCAGTAGGTGAAACAGAACACATATGGCAACCTTCACCACATCCCGGAAATAAACCGGCTAGCAACAGGTTCCTCTTGACGGTCATCAGCGGGGTAACAATATCATCCACAGAGGCTACAAACAAGTCTTCCTCTACAGCATTTATTCCATGTTTGGGCATGGGAGCAGTCACAACATTAGGCCTCTCGGGCGCCTCAAACTCAATCTCCTTTGCATCGATTAGGTCATGAACCTTATTTTTCAAAGCCCAACAATCATCCGTATTATGCCCCGGGCTGTCAGAGTGATAAGCGCAGCGGGCGTTTGGATTGTACTTTGGGGATGTTGTGTTTGAAATCTTCGGAGCTTCTTTTAGAGTCACCAGATTGGTTGTCTGTAACTGCGGCAATATCTGAGACAAGGTCATGCTGAGACGAGTGAATTGCCTTCGAGGTCTCTCGCCCCTTTGTTGGTTGTGATGCTGAGGAGTACCAGCAGGTTTCGAAATAACAACTGCATTGACAGCTTGGTGGCATTCCGGTCTGTTCTGTCTTCTTGAACCGTAGACAGCACTGGATTCTTTCTTGAACAGTTTCTTCTCGGTGCTCGATGATGCACCCTTCTGTATCTTCCCAGCCTTGACACCAGCTTCAATCCTCTCACCAGTCAAGATAAGGTTTGTAAACCCGGCTGAAGAGTTTCTAATCAAATGGTTAAAGAATGGGCCAGACAGGGTCCCCAAAAACATATCAACCAGTTCACGATCAGTTAAAGGTGGCTGCACCCTTCCGGCAAGGTCTCTCCATTTTTGAGCATACTCTTTAAATCCTTCACCCGTCCCTATTGACATACCCTGGAGTTGGGTACGCGTAGGAGCGAGGTCGGAGTTATATTGATACTGCCTATAGAATGCAGTGGCCAAATCTTCTCAGCTACGGATACTGGCTCCATCCAGCTGATAGAACCACTCAAGCTGAGTCCCTGAGAGACTGTCTTGAAAGAAGTGTATCCACAAGTTCTTATCATCGGTGTAAGGTTGGATCTTCCTTACATATGACCGGAGGTGCAGCTTTGGGCAGGAAGCTCCGTCATACTTGGAAAAGGCAGGCGCCTTGAACTTATGGGGAATCACCACCCCGGAGGATAGACCTAGATCTCCGAAGTCCAGCCCAAGCACGTTCTGTATCTCCATAGCGCTCAAACGGTCCTCCAGCTGTTTGTACTTATCCTCAACAGGAGGATACTGTTCTTCATCATAATCCGTCTCGTTGTCGGAGACTATAGGGCTAGGAACCCTCCTTTCTTGTGGGCTGTCTTTCCCTCCACATGAGGTGGTCAGATCATTTTCATTTTGCAGCCTGTTTCCAAACCTGCATCCAGTATTGAACAAGACGGTCCTCTTCTTCTTCTTCTTCTTCTTCCTCTCTTTCAGAATCAGGGTCTTCAAGTCCTGTTGACCCTTAGCTAGGCTCATAACCAACTCTTGAAACTGGGAATTCTGGGCCTGGAGGGCCTTGATAGCTTGCTCAGTGGAAGGTTCAGTAGACATGATGATTGCTGAAATAAACATCGAAGAAGATAAGAGTCCTGTAAAAGGGTACCTATTTATGCAGTGCATGAGATGCAATGCGTATGATTTATGATTTCAAAGACAATTAGGATTCAAATTTGTAGACAAGAAAGGAAACACACTTTATTAGATTTAACTTCAGAATTTAAATTGTTCAACAAATTGCCCTTAGGCATTACAAGAATGGAAATACTGAAAAGTAAATAAAACCGTAAAAGAAATCTTCAATAGGTCCATCAATGTTCCCATGGCCTCTTCTTATCAGTGCGGATATAATCATTCAGGATCCGCTCGTTCTCCAATTGCTTAGTCAGCTTCTGGATCTACTGTTCTTGTTCGTTGAACCTCTCCCAATAAGAGTCCCGTTCTTCCTGCAGTTGCGCCCAAGACCTCTTCAGTGTGCCGACATCAGTGGGCGTATGAGGATGGAGAATAGTTAGAGGAACCCCGTCTTTATCAGCAACTTCAAGAGTGATAGGCCTGACAGCTTCGTATGGCATACCTAACTTCTGGGCACGGATGCGGACCCATCTGAAATATGACTCCATTGGCAGAGAAGTCTTTGGTCCCAACTCATGTGGGTCAGATTTGTGAACTCTATCCCAAGCCCTGATGAATCTACGACGCAGCTCGTCACTATCTCCCTGAAAATCAAAGATGATATGAGGTATCAACATCTCATGAGGCCCTTCCCTTCTGGATCTTCCAAACTGACGAAGAGCAAAACATGGGTTATAAGAGATTCCTCCATGGGTTCCGATCAATGGAACATTAGGATATTCTCCACAACGATCAATGACAGTCACCTCATCCAAGCCTTTGAGAGTCCAAATAATGTCATTATTAGTAAGAGACATTATCCTATGAGCCCAGCCCATTCCTTCTTTGTTCTTCAGTACGGGCTCAGGGAGGTGCGAAATAAACCACCTCGACAATAAAGGAGCACAACACATCAAAGTTCCCCGCTTGCGGGCAGTACGAGCATAGAGTTGATGAAGGATATCACCCAAGAGAGTGGGTACAGGGTTCCGAGAGATGAAGATCCTTATGGCATTAACATCAACAAAGGTGTCAGGATTTGGAAACAATACCAGGTCATAGATTAAGAGATCCAGAATGTCCTCGTACGCTTTGAAGTCTAAGTCATCCCAAAAGCAGTTAGCTTTGCCAACCAGAAACTTAGCCAAAAAACCCTTAACTCCACTTCTAGTCTCCCAGTTAGCCATTACCTCTTCTTTGGTCAAGTGAAGGGCTGCAACAATCTCTTCAGGCCTAAGAGTCTTTTCCCAACCAATGAATGGAGTATGCTCCAAAACAGAGATACCAAGCAACTCAGAGAACTCTTCCAGGGTAGGAACCAGCTGGAAGTCTTGAAAGGTGAAGCAATGGTATAGGGGATCATAGAACTGGACCAGGACGCTCATCATTTGTTGGTCCAACTTTGAGGTGACTAAACCAAGAAGAGAACCATGCCTCCTGATGAAGGAAGTAGTGTCTGGAATCCTGACAACCAACTCTTTAAGCAAAGTAGGTGCTTGAACAAAGTTGAGCCAGATAGTATTCCTACGCATGGGCATCATGAGGTCCTACAAAACAGAGCAAAGATGAAACCCTCTTGTCTTTGAAATGGGTTAGTCCTTATGCAAGATGTATGCAATGTTATGATGTTATGATGTCATGGTAAAGGCACACCACAAGTATTCACAAAAGGCAAACATGGTAAAGGCACACAAGTCACACAAAAGAGCCCTTAGATTTCAGGCTGGCATGAAGTTTAGGTACTACCCTCTTTCAGTTTCAGTTGGTTAAGACCTGTCCTAGAAATAGTAACTGGGTTCTAGAGGATCTCAATATCACTGACTACCCTCAATCGGTCATAATTCCAGTTTGGAAACCTTTTCTTGCGGCCGGAACCATCGCGAGAGTTCAGTCTCAATGAGTGTAGCATACTGCTACTGTTCTATGGCCAAGTTGGTCAATTTAAGGTTATAAGGTCAGTTGGTTCTTAATGACTCCTCAGAAGACCCATATTCTCCTCGTTCCAACACAAGGGATATCGGTACAGACCAAGGTGTCACACCAACGTAGCTACTGCTTCATCCGTGTCGGTCTACACCGGACATATCCCTCACAGTTTATTGCTACTTACCTAAAAAAGAGTACCCCCAGATCCGGGTTAGGATCTATAAAACTCCGATACAAGCCCACAAAATTTAAAGCATACAAAGCATACAATTGAAAACACAAGTGATCTAATCCTAAGGTACACCTCACTCATTAAAATCCCCAGCAGAGTCGCCAGTTCTGTGATCGGTGGGAATAGAACTGACTGTTTTGGAATGCTGGTTCGCGTTTGCGTTTCGCAAAATGTCGCGGTAAGCAAGAGTCGCCACCGTCTTTTATTTTATCCAACAAGGAAAGGACAAAAGCACAGAAAAATTCCTTTTCGAGATGTTTCTCGGGTTCGGGAGGTAGATTATAGAAAGGGAAGGTGTTAGCACCCTTTCTATCCGTGGTTATCCACGGGCTCTTAGGTACTTGCTCACTATGTTTTCAAAAAGTTTTTCTTTTTTTTTGTGTTTGTGGGTTTTGAAAAGAGTTTTGTTTGAAAACTTCGATTTAACTCTTATTTCTGTCCTCAAGAGTGTATGAAGTGTTGTTGAAAACTTTGTTTGAAAAGTGTAAGTGTGAAAAATTTGTTTTGTTTTGAAAGAGCAAGTACCTAAGAACCTCTACCTACTCAAAAGGAATTAAACTGTGTAAATGTCCTTTAGACAGTGCTATCCCACTATTGAGAAGTAGATAGCATCGTCGTTGGAGTTTTCGGGTCAATTCGATTTTAGGGACGTGTGGTCACTAAAGCAACGTTAGGACGCCTTAGTGGTAACCCTAATGTCTTAGATCATTTTTTATCCGAGGCAACCGTTTCGAGGCAACTTTGATCTTTAGACAGGAGGGCGACCCCTAAAATATCCTATACTCAATGACCACGTCGAGGAAACCAAGTGAGGCGTACCCTAGGAGTGGCATGTGCAAGTGTGTCAATTTTCAGTTATGTTATCTTTACATGTCATGGTGAGCTACGGTTGATTTTACTTTAAGATAGATCTTGTCATGCATAGCCTATTATTCATACATCTAGCAGTTAATGGTTGCGGAAAATAAATTGCGGAAAATAAAACTAAGCTATTACAAGGCATCGGGTATTTACATCGCCAAAGACAAACCCTTAAAAGTAAATGCGGAAAGTAAATAAAAGCGGTAAATAAAAAATCCTAAGTTAACACTATTACATCCTCGGAGCAATTACAATATATGGATCAAAATAATACGCGCAAAAAAGTTTTTTCAACTAAAGCAAGTTTTTGGTCTTTTTTTTAAGTTAGGAATTAAATCTAAATTAATAATGGAATTAAAAAGAAATTTTTTTTTTGATTTTTATTTTAATTAAGACAGCAAAATCAGAAATAAAATAAAAACCTAAGTCTAAGTTAATTTTAATTTATTGCAAAAATGTTAAGATTAAACCTAATTAAATAACTAAATTAATTGATTAATGGTTTATTTACAAAAATAAGTAATAAAATTAAAATATGAATATTTTGTTGTTTCTGATTTTTTATGAAAAAGTTAGTTTGTTAATTAATTAGTTAGTTTTTAATAATAATAATAGAAGCAAAAGAAATATGAAAAGAAAATGAAAACAAAAAACAAACTGTGGGGGGCGCTGGGCCTTAAAAAGGGAGTATGGTCAGCATTTTTTCCAGGCTCAGCACGATGGCCTTTGGATCTAGCTCGAAGCCCCTGGGTACGTTGAGATCTGAGGACGTAGGGTGTTCCCTGCCTTCAGCGCTGCATCTGAGTACCTGAAGAAAAACATAACAAAGTTTTGGGGGGGACCTGGGATTCGAACCCAGGTCCCATTAGACAATTCAACCAAGCGCGCTACCAACTGAGCCATGATGTTAACCTGTTAGTGGGATGAGACGCGAATAATATGGAACAAAATAATAATTAGGCTTGCCAAAAAATAAAAAGCGCGTAATGGATTCAAATGAACCAATGGAGCTGAGACACGTTATCATCTTCCCCAAACACCCTGGTTAGTTTACCTGTAGATTTCGTTCTGCAGGAAGTTTCGTGGGGGGTTCTAAAAATCGCTCCAGGCCATGAAAACGCTATTCAAGAACACATATGTGTTCGTCTCGACCTCCTCATCATTCCTATGGCCATCGTTTGTCTCAATTTTCCCTGTGACATAAACGCCTAAAAAACCAGAATCGGAACCCTAGGTTCTATATATGGGGTTAGAAGCCATGAAAATTAAATTGGATAATGTCAAAATATTCTAAATCAAATAACAATCACAAATATGTCAATATTTTAATGAAAAGATGCAAGCATGGATGTTTTTGATTTCATGTTCAGAGGCGTTTTTCTATAACACTTACAGTGCGATTTAGATGATGAACAACTTGGTTTTTGACTGGTCTCGCTCCAGGAGGTTGATGGCAAGAGAGTTGCGTCTTTCTTTGGGTCGGAAACTGCCTCCAATGGGGTTTTTGATCTCCCACTGTCTCAAGATTTTTGGCAAACTGTTATGGCCATTTTAGAGGTTTTGTGCGTTTTTCCTCTTGTCTGCAGTAGGGTTTCTTCGTGTCTTTCTGCAAGGGTTTTTCGTGTGTTTTTTGTTCATGAGCAGCAGGTTTATATAGGCAAAGAAATTAGGTCAACAAATGTGTATCAAATCTTGGTCCATTATGGTGGAGAGATTTGATTTGATTCTCATGAAAACTTGCCAAATTTGATTCAATCAGGTGCCAATCTGCTTGCATGCGTTACTGCCAGCCTGTTATGAGCTGTTTGGGCCTTCAACTTGATGGAAATCAAAAGCTGACTTGCCCCTTCAAATTTTCTCTCTTCGATTGCTTCAAAGTCCTCATTCGAACTATTTAGTTACAACCCTTTCGATTGAGACTCCTCCTGCTTCGATTGCATCTTTGCAAGGGACACATGCCATTGTGAACTTTTGTCCAGTCATGCCAGCCCACTTCATTCCTTTGAATATGCCTTCTTTGCCAGCTTCAAAGTCCAATTCGAATCTGTTTGGAACATTCCCTGTTAGACAACTTCGCCCAGCCCTTGGCCTTGTGATGAGTCTAAGTTCTGATTCGAAGTGTTCAGAACTTACTTTATCAGATCATCTTAGGTTGAGAGAAACTCTGCACTGAAATGCCATTCGAAAATAATTTCGTTCTGATGTTCTTATTCAGGGAAACTCTGCACTGAAATTCCATTCGAAAATCATTTCATTCTGATGTTCTTATTCAGGGGAATTCTGCACTGAAATGCCATTCGAAGGGCATTTGTCCATATACCATTCGAAGGGTACTAATTGAAACCTCAATCGAAAGACACTGTTGACAGGCCAATCGAAAGGTCTTGTTCATGCTAATCTAATGATCTTGAGTTGCCTCCTTCGAATGGACTTCTTATGTACCGTTCGAATGGGCCTTCTGAGTGCTTCTTCGAATGAGCTTCTTTCCTGTTGAATCGAAGGTAAGCCTGAAGTATCTAGTGCATAGTTGAAACATTGTGATATTGACTTGATCGAAGGAGGGTCCAGCACTCAATCGAAGACCTGCAGATCAAAGCTTGATCGAAGAATTCCAAATGCTCAATCGAAGACTTGCACACCAAGGCTTGATCGAAGGAGAACATTTTCTCAATCGAAGCTTACTAATCAAAGCCTGGCCGAAGAGTGTCCAAATGCCCAATCGAAGACTTGTAATCAAAGCCTGATCGAAGAGTGCCAAATGCATAATCGAAGACTTTTCCCAGATGCCAATCGAAAGATATTTTGTTCATCTCCAAAAAACTTTATGTTTTCTTTAGGCAAGGGTTTGTGACCAACCATATAAGGGAAGACCTTTGAAAACATGGGAGGGCAAATTTTGGGGTAGAACAGCTTCGTTTAAGGATGCTCAGTAAGTAGTGCGTAATGGCTCTAGTAAATTATGGGGGCAAATTGTTAATCTGCCGGTGAATAGGAATATAACTGGTTTGGGATTTTCTGCAAAGAATGATAAAGGTGAGAATATGAAGTCGAAATTTGATTTTAGCAAATATCAGGATATCTTTCACAACGAAGGTTACCTTCATCCAACTGTTCCTAGGGTCAATGCTATTCTGGAAGGTGAAGAAGAGAAAGAGATGCCAAACTACGTGACGCATGGAGTCAGAGTCCAGAACTGGGTCACTTTTGATGTTCCCTCTTACATTCATATTTCAAAGTAATTTATTTTTTGTCAATCTTTTCAAAAATCTTTCACTCTGCCCAAGGTCAAAGTATTAATATTGTACGATCATATTTGTTGCTTTGATAATTAAAATCATTAATAAAACTTGTCTTTGATTCCAAAATTGTGTCTTTATTTTTTGCTTTTTCTTTGAAAAAGGTAATCAGAAAAAAATCCCTTCAAAATAAATAATAACTGTAAATAAATCTGCATAATCACTTGTTATAATGTCACTTTATAAAATCAATCATAAATCATATGTGCAGATTAATTAAAAAACTCGTTGAATACAATGACCCTACACCCTCTCCCAACTTTGAATATCCTGTGTATGGGGCCAAAAAAGAAGAATATGATGAGATTCCAGAAGAGGTTTCATGGTTGCTCGAGCGCGAGGAAAGTTTCATTCAGCTATATAAAGAGTCGTTGGAGACGATCAATTTGGGTTTAGAGGATGATTCAAAGGAAGTCAAGATTGGAGCATTGATGCATCCCGACGTGAAGAGAAGGTTGATTGAATTGTTGAAAGAGTATGTGGATATATTTTCTTGGTCTTATCAAGACATGCTGGGGTTGGATACTTATATTATGGAGCATCATTTGCCGCTAAAGCCAGAGTGCCTGCCGATCAAGAAAAAATTGCAAAGAACTCACTCTGATATGGCAGTAAAAATTAAAGAAGAAGTTTTAAAGCATATTGATGTTGGTTTTCTTGTGACATCAGTGTACCCTCAGTGTATTGCCAATATTGTACCAGTACCAAAGAAAGACGGAAAAGTTTGCATGTGCGTTGATTATAGACATTTAAACAAAGCTAGTCCAAAAGATGATTTTCCATTTCCACATATTAATATGTTAGTCGATAGTACAACAAAATTCAAAGTATTCTCGTTCATGGATGGATTTTCCGAATATAATCAAATCAGAATGGCTCCTGAGGACATGGAAAAAACAATGTTTATCACACCCTAGGGAACATTCTATTACAGAGTGATGCCCTTCGGATTGAAGAACGGTGGTGAAACGTACCAAAGGGTTATGACAACCCTATTCCATGATCTGATGCACAAGGAAATTGAGGTATATGTTGATGATATGATTGCTAAATCCCAGACTGAAGAAGGGAATGTAGAAGATTTTTTGAAATTGTTTCAGCATTTAAGGAAGTACCGTCTCCGCTTGAATCCAAATAAATGCACCTTCGCTGTCCAATCCGGGAAATTGTTAGGCTTCATTGTCATCCAAAAGGAATTGAAGTTGATACTGATAAAGTCAAAGAAATTCAAGAAATGCCTGCACCAAGGACTTAAAAGCAAGTTAGAGGCTTCCTTGGTCATTTGAATTCCATTACCAAATTTATCTCCCATGTGACTGCAACGTGTGAACCAAACTTTAAGTTGTTAAAGAAAGATCAAGGTTATGTGTGGATAGATGATTTCCAGAGGGCATTTGAAAGTATTAAAGAGTATCTGCTTGAACCTCCTATCTTGCTCCCTCCCATTGAAGGAAGACCATTGATCATGTATCTGACAGTGTTAGATAATTCTATGGGCTGTATTTTGGGACAACAAGATGAAACATGGAAGAAAGAATATGCCATTTACTATCTCAGCAAGAAGTTTACTGACTGTGAGTCACGGTATTTTATGATAGAAAAGACATGTTGTGCTCTATCCTGGGCAGAAAAGCAGTTGCAAAAATATATGTTGAATCACACTAATTGGTTAATTTCCAAAGTGGATCCAATTAAGTATATTTTGAGAAGCCTACTCTCACTGGGAGAATTGCCCATTGGAAGATGTTATCATCTGAATATGACATTGAATACCATACTCAGAAGGCTATAAAAAGCAGTGTGTTAGCATATTATCTTGCTCACCAATCGGTTGATGATTATTAGTCTGTTAAATATGATTTCCCTGATGAGGATGTGATGTTTTTGAAGGTAAAAGATTGTGATGAACCTTTTCCTGGGGAAGGTCCTGATCCTAAATCCTGGTGGGGTATGGTATTTGATGGAGTTGGAATGCTTATGGGAAAGGATGGTGATGTGATTATCACTTCTCATGGATCACATATTCCTTTTACTGCAAGGATGAAATTTGATTGTACCAATAATATGGCAGAGTATGAGGCTTGTATCATGGGTCTGGAGGAGGCCGTTGATCTCAGAATCAAAATTCTAGATGTGTATGGCGACTCAGCTTTGGCAATAAATCAGATTAAAGGAGAATGGGATACTCGTAACCCTGACTTGATTCTGTACAAAGACTACGGTAGAAGGTTATCACCCTTCTTTAATAAAGTTGAATTCCATCATATTCCCAGAGATGAAAATTAGATGGCAGCTGCTTTGGCTACTATGGCTTCTATGTATCAAGTAAATACTTGGAATGACGTGCCTCATATCATAGTGCGACATTTAGATAGATTGGCTCATGTGTTTGTAGCAGAGGAAACGTCAGATAAGAAACCTTGGTATTATGATATCAAGCATTTTCTCCAGACTCAGGAATACCTGAATGGTGTCTCAAATAAAGATAGAAAGACATTGAGAATGTTGGAAGGTAGCTTTTTCATCAATGAAGATATGTTATACAAAAGAAATTATGACACAGTCTTACTCAGATGCATGCATAGACATGAATCAAACATGTTGATGAATGAAATCCATGAAGGTTCCTTTGGTACTCACACCATTGGACATTCGATGGCAAAGAAGATGCTTAGGGCAGGTTATTATTGGATGACAATGGAATATGACTGTTATAAATTTGCAAAAAAGTGCCATAAATTCCAGATTTACGCTGACAAAATTCATGTACCTCCGAAACTTCTCAATGTTATTTCTTCCCCGTGGCCTTTCTCTATATGGGGTATTGACATGATTGGAATGATTGAACCAGAGGCTTCGAATGAACAACATTTTATCCTGGTAGCAATTAACTACTTCACCAAATGGGTGAAAGCAACTTCATATTCTAATGTTACTAAGCAGGTGGTAGTATGCTTTATCAGGAACAATCTTATATGTTGGTATGGTGTGCCAAGCAGGATTATCACCAACAACGGCTTGAATCTGAATAATAAGATAATGACAGAACTCTATAAAGAATTCAATATTGTCCACCACAGTTCTTCTCCCTACAGGCCAAAAATGAATGGGGCCGTTGAAGCTGCTATAAACAACATTAAGAAGATCATCTAGAAAATGGTTGTTACTTACAAAGATTGGCATGAAATGCTCCCTTTTTCTTTGCACGGGTATCGAACATCTTGTCCGCACTTCAATAGGGGAAACCTCGTTATCTCTTGTGTATGGCATGGAAGTAGTGCTCCCTGTTGAGGTTGAGATTCCCTCTTTACGTGTGATGATGGAAACCAAGTTGTCAGAGGCTGAATGGGTCCATAACAGGTTTGAGCAATTGAATTCGATTGAAGAAAAGAGAATGACGACCTTGTGTCATGATCAGTTATACCAGAAGAGAATGAAGAAAGCTTTTGATAAAAATGTCAAGCCTCGTAAATTAAGAGAAGGCGACCTCGTGCTCAGGAAAATCAAGTCTTTCAATGCTGATTCCAGGGGCAAGTGGAATCCCAATTTTGAAGGCCCATATGTTGTCAAGAAAGCCTTCTCTGGAAGTGCATTCATTCTTGAAACAATGGATGGCGAGGAGTTCCCACGTCCTTTGAATACTTATTCAATCAATAAATACTTCACCTAAACTCATATAAGAATATCTCACTAAGACGAAAACCCGAAAGGGGGGCTTAGGCAAAAAAGAGCATCTCGGTAGGCCGAAAACCCGAAAGGGAGGTCTAGGAAAAAATTAGAGACGTAAACAGAATAAATTTTTCTCGGTAGGTTGAAAACCCGCGAGGGTAATCTAGGAAAAAGATATGGATTTCCCAGCAAGTAACTGCGTCAGACAAGACTTAATCATTGAAGTAACAATCTTCTTGGAGCCTCACCATACTTCAACAGAAGCTACCGCTCAGGAATTCAAAGTTGTTAGGGAGAATAGTGGTCATTGTATTTCAATGTATCTTTTCCAATATATATTACCATTTTCTAAACTTTGTAATCATCTATGGAGTCTCTCTATTTGCAAACTACCATTCTATTAATAAAGTTTGAGCGTTTATCCAATTATTTGCAATTCTTATTTTATTTAGCTTACAAAGACTCCATTTATTATTGATATTAATTTTCAAAGAAAAAGATTAATTAACAAATTGTTTTTTGAAAAGAATTTACAAATTACTTCTTACTTTAGATTTTCTGAATCAAGGAGAACAAAAATAGTGATTTCAAGGATGGACAAACTCAGGAATTTTGGAAGTATGTATTCCCCAGGAAGGTTCTCCCAGGGCACTCTTGCTGGTATGAGTATGATCTTCTCGTATTTCCCAGATAGTCTAAAATGATGCCAATTGATGTATGGTACAGTGTTGGGTTTGTGATCCCATTTTCCCCAGTCAAGTTTTGATTCATTTTGATTTCGGGTTTGGACGGTCTGAAGTCTCTATCCCAGATTCCCACAGTAAGATCTTCACTCACATGACAAAAGTCTCTTCCCTCTTTGTGTGCTGAGATTGAATTATTTCCAAAACATTTCTCTTGGTAATGATGGCTTTGTTGTCATTGTTTATTTCCCAGGAAACTAGACAAGGGCAATATATTTTCTCAGAAGTGTTGAAACAATTGTCAACTTTTTGGGTTTTCTCCCACCAAGTGTTGGGTATGATTTAAAATATCCATAATTTTTATTTCTTACTGTATTGTTTGACTTCTTAAATCCCCAAATAAAGTTGAGATAACGTGTCTTTCTGAAGGTTGCTATCCCCGTGAGGTTTCATAATTTCTCCCCAGAGAAGTTGGTGCAATCATCACTCTTAGTATTGAAAAATGTATTTTGGGCTCTTCTCGATGATTTGGTGTTGCCCTCCCCGATGAAGTTAGCATGAGATTTCCAGTTGATATCTCAACAAAGTGGTTTTAATCTTCCCTAATGAAGTCAATATTATTATCTCCAGTGGAAATGTAGACTTTGAAACTTTGTTTTCCCCACTGAAGTTTGTATGATATTCCCCGGTGAAGCCTGGAGGAGGATGTTATATCCCTGTATCTGTTTTGATTTACTGTTTTGATTCACTTATTTTAGGACTATTGTTTCTTCCCAGAGAATGTAAGCTCTGAAAATAGGGATTTATTTCCTCACTTGTTGCTTACTTTCTTAAGAAATTTTCATCTTGGACGTGGCTTACCCGGGTGTTGACTTTACTCAAGTTGATTTTTTCTGGTTATTCCCAGTGTTGTATGTCTGTTTTGTCAACATACGCATGATAGCATTCATACATTCATACATACATCATGCATAGCTAAAATTAAAACTCATTGCTCATTTGCACTTATTATAATATTTTGTTGGCATATTACCCTATTTTGCAGAGTTAAGTTACCCTTTTGCCAATAGAGTGTCAACCTTAAGTAGAAAGTGTATATTCTTTCAATTCACCCACTGAGTTAACCCTCGTGGAAAATGTTTGCTTCAACCTTCCTATTCAGCTCATTATCTGGATGGAACGTGTTTCCCTTTTGAGTTTATTTTTCATTAGTTGCTATCTTGGTTTACTGTTTCATTCCAATTTATTTCTGATTAGAATTTGTGGTCCTTGGCAACATTATTATTTTTATTTCTACAGGCTTTGAGCCCTGGTTTGAGAATGTGCATTTATTTTGCACGAGAAGACTTTACCTCCTCAGCAGGAATATATTGGCATTTCCCCAGGAAGTCATGATTCTTTTCTCGGCAGCATTGTTGCACTCCCTTCTCATAACAGCAAATGGCAGGTCTCTTTATTTGAGCAACTTGTACTTCCCCAGTAAGTCTATTAGTTCCTTGAGAAGATTCACGATGTGTTACTCCGATGGATGGTAGTCTCATCATTATGGGAGATAGTTCGTTGTTGAGATTTATTACTCTGATGAATGGTAGTCTCTTCATTATGGGAGATAGTTCGCTGTTGAGATTTGTTTACTCTGAAGAATGGTAGTCTCGTCATTATGGGAGCTAGTTCGTTGTTGAGATTTTGTTACTCCGAGGAATGGTAGTCTTGTCATTATGGGAGATAGTTTATTGTTGAGATTTGTTTACTCCGATGAATGGTAGTCTCGTCATTATGGGAGATAGTTCGTTGTTGATATTTGTTACTCCAATGGGTAGTCTCATCATTATGGAAGATAATTTGTTGTTGAGATTTGTTACTACGATGAATGGTAGTCTCGTTATTATGGGAGATAGTTCATTTTTTAGATTTGTTTACCCCGATGAATGGTAGTCTCATCCGTTGTTGAGATTTTTTACTCCAATGAATGATAGTCTCATCATTATGGGAGATTGTTCGTTATTGAGATTTAGTAATCCAATGAATGGTAGTCTCGTCATTATGGGAGATAGTTTGTTGTTGAGATTTTGTATTCCAATGAATGGTAGTCTCTTCATTATGGGAGATAGTTCATTGTTGAGATTTTGTATTTCAATGAATGGTAGTCTCGTCATTATGGGAGATAGTTCATTGTTGAGATCTTGTACTCTGATGAATGGTAGTCTCGTTATTATGGGAGATAGTTCGTTGTTGAGATTTTGTACCCCAATGAATAGTAGTCCCGTCATTATGTGAGATAGTTCATTGTTGAGGTTTGTTACTCCTATGAATGGTAGTCTCGTCATTATGGGATATAGTTCATCATTAAGATTCACTTTGCTCTAAAGAAGCTTGTTTGTTTCCAGTCATAATTACTGATGCTGGTCACTTGTGGCCCACCCTTAATATTGGTATTACCAGTATTATCTCACCACTTCTTTTCCTGGTGGCCTGATGTTACTTTTTTTTGCTATCATTCTCAGTGAATGGATAGTTCACAGTCATCTGTCGATCACTGTTATCCTTTACCTTCTCTCGTCAATCTTTAAGTCTATGATGCTTTTTCTCCTCCTTGGGCTTTACCCTAATAGAGTCGAGTCTTTTGTTCACCAGTGATTTATTTTCCTGGTCGGATTTTTCTTTTGATCCTTGTTTTTATTTCCTACACCCCCAGTGGTGTCTCGTGTCACTCACTTAATTTGTTCATTTGCATTCATAATCATAAGCATTGCATGGCATCTTAGGGAAAAAAATATGGCTTGTTTTATATTTAAGTATCTTCATTCGGGTCGATACAAAGATGTTAACCTTCACATCTCTAGATATAAGACACTTAAATAATGGCAGCTGTTGTACCCCAATTTTTGCCCTTAAGATTCCTCTATCATCTCATACCATCACAATGCAACAAGATTACACATTAGGGTTTGGATACTTATTCTACTTCATCCTATCTTTTAGGTTTGTTCATGAGGGATCATCAAGCACCTTGAATTATATAACTTGTACATATCTCCTTTTGACTAACATCAAAATATGTATATATGTCTCTTTGAATGTCATCTTGTAGGTAATGGCACAATTACATGTATCTCACCATCTCTTAGCACAGAGGATCAAAACTAGGGTTTGGAATTTAATCAGGAAATCTCTGAAATTTTGGGCAATACTTGATTCCATGCTTCTCTACATGTTCATGAACATCTATGATTAGAAGTTTGATCATCAATTTTGGTTTGGAAAGGTTCAATTGACAAAAAGGGGGTAAATTGGTCATTTTGTTAGAAGTCAACCAAAGTCAACTGTTAACCAAGGGGACTTTTGGTAAACTATCATTTCAATGTCCCTATTTTCACATTTTATGGACAGTGGTGGTATAAAATCAAGAGGAAGTGTGAATTGAAGATAACTTGTCAAGGAAGTTATTTTAAATTTTGGATTTTTTTCTAATTGTTCATAGTGCTGAACTTTGATTGGTCATAACTTTCTCAATTTTTATTGAAAATGTACAAATTTTACATGCCTGTAAAGAGGATATAAAATTCTTCAACTTTGTATTAGAGTCCTCAAGTCCAAAAGGTGAAAGGAGAAAAAGTTATGGAACTTGGAAATTTTTGGACACTTAGTGAAATTTCCAAATATGTACAAAAATCTGATTTCTTCATGGCTAATTTTTAATGTTCATTTGGGCTAAAATAAAAAAGTCGGCAACATCAAAGTTGGAGTTTGAAGTGTTCTATTCATTTTTGGTTCAAGAATCATCTTAAATGGTCAAGTGTAGAGAGAGAGAGATACAATATTTAGGATTTGGAGCCTGGAGATGGCATTTTGCCCAGTCACGCGCGCGCCAAGCCAAGCATTTCATCAAACTGTTCACGGCCATGCCTTCACCATCATTTTTCTCCTTGAAATATTGATTATTTTGAAAAATGTGCAACATCAAAGGTTAAGGTCTATGTGTTATGAACAACTTTGCTTCAGAAATTTTCTCAAAATAGTTCCTACATTTCAAGATATGATCATGGGAAGTAGGTGACATGTAAGCTGAATTTTGCCCAGCAATAAGGCACGACACGCGCGCGCGAGGCCAGACATTATAGAAAACACATGATTCGAATACATTCATGGCTACTTATCTCATTGATTCAAGCTTTGTTTTGAAAATATTTGAACATGAAGGTTGGAGTATGTTATGTCCTCTTCAATTTTGATTCAAATATTGTTTCATTCCATGAACTATGGAGAGAGATACGATGAGTTGAAGTTGTGATCATGATTTTGGCCAAGCCTTCATGGAAATACATGGGTTTTATATCAACCAAGACACCAGCCTTCCAGATCACGCCCATGCTATGTTCACATACTCAAAACGACTACTAAGAGTTCAAAACAGAAGAAAAAACGTAGAACCACCTCACCACCTCATTTTCTTTCCTCTTTTACCCTCACTCTCTTTTCCTCACTCTATAAAAGTGAAATTTTGGTATCAGATATGAGATGTCGAAGGATATGTCACGACACAAATATCTGAGGACAGTATAAAATGCAACAATATTAAAAGCAGTAAAAACACAAGGGATTGTTAACCCAGTTCGGTGTACAACAACACATACTCTGGGTGTTACCAAGCCAGGGACAAGTCCATTAAATAGTATCAACTCATAGAATCTCAGTAAACAAATAGTTTACGATCTAATCAGTTAATCACTACCCGTGCTATACTTCTACCTAAGACACACCTAGATATGAGGCCCTCCTCAAATCCCTTTAATCACTAACAGTGAAGAACAACAGAAATATTAAGTTTTAAGGACATCAATCATTCAATACTTAAAAGCTTATGAATGATCCACAAGTAACAACTCAAATTACAACTCAAGTATTAAACCAATACTTAGAGTGTATTATAATTAAAAAGACTTAGACTTCTAAAACAAAAAGAATATGTTCTTCTTTTAAAAGTTGCAGCTTGATGAATAAGGAAGTAAGTCTTTGTAAAGGCGTAGCAGTGGGCTTGGGATGAAAAACAAATATTCTAATCCCTTGAATATTTCCATGAAAACAAGCCAAGATATAATCCATAAGGATAATGAAAATAGAAAAATATTCCTCCATATTCTTTGCAAACTATGAGTCACAAATCCTGAATAATGGCGCACATAAAAACAAGAAACAAATATGAAGTCACGTTCAGATCAGGAAGCAGATGTCAAGACGTCTGCTTTGACATCATTCAAAACCAGTTTGCTTCAAATTTCAATACATTTAGCAAAACATTATCAAGTTAGTGTTTTACCAAAATTGCTGCCAACAAACACTTACAAACTCCCCCTTTGGAAAATTTTGGCTAAAACATTATTTGAGCACATTATCAGAGCAACAACACAAGCAAAAACAAAACTCAGTTAGAAGTTAGCAAAAGTAACTAAGTTAGATATTAGCAGAGGAAGATGTCAGAACATATTCAGAGACATGAGGCCCCCCTCAAACATTAAGCTCCCCCTCAGTCAATGGTCAGCCAGTCAGAGGTCAGTCAGTTTCTCTCCCCCTTTTTAGACATAATATGCCAAATAAAACATGCATATCAGTAATAGAATATGCCAAATAAGTACAGACCATAGAATCCAAGAGTCAAGCACATACAAAGGCTAAAAAGGAACAAAGGGGTCAAAACAAATAAACAACAAATGGTCTAACTGTCTTTAGGACCAATAGACTTGGTAGAGTCATAACTTCCTTCTTCGTCAGAATCTCCTCCTTCAGTGCTTACTCTATCATCAAAATTGTTGTCCTTCTACAGCTCCTTGATCATCTTTTCAAAAATTATCTTTCTTGCTGAGCTAACTCTGATCACATCATCAAGTTCTTTGCAGGATTCCCTTAATTCAGTAATCATGTCATCCTTGGTTGAGGTCTTGTTTTCAGAAGATGCAGATGTCAAAACAATGTCTGGGACATGTTTTCCTGAAAATAGCTTGAAGTGAAGGGTCAGAGTAGATTCCCTCTTGCAAACTACATCATTACCACTCAGAATTCCAGGAAGTTGATTAAGAATAATTCCACAAATAAGAGATGGAAAGGCAATATGAATTTTGATAGCACATGTTCCTGCATGCTTAGTCTGATAAAAAATGTAAGCACCATAATCAAACAGTTTCTTATTTCTAACAGCATAGATAAACTTTCCTAAGGCAATTGTAATGGTTGAGGTATGATTGTTAGGAACCCAGTTAGCAGCTCCAATTCTATGCAAGATAGCATATTTCACACTTATCTTGCTAACAGGAAGCTTATTCTTCACGGGCCACTCACTCACTTGGTATGTAGTGATGGCTTTACAGACTTGATTATCAGTTACTTCCAGCTTACAATAATCATCTTCAGACCTATCCAGAAATCTATTGATGACAGCAGGGGGAAATTCTACACACCTATCTCTAACAAACACCTTCATATACTCCTTACTTTTATGATCAGCACAATCAATAGGAATATTAACAATAAATTCCTTAACAAGAGTCTCATAACATTTTACAAACCTGGTGACAGTCTTCATCAATCCAACAGAAGAAATCAACTCCATAATCTCTTTGCACTCCAGTGCACCAGCTCCCAACTCTCTTTCAAGGGCAATTCTTCTTTGAAATGCATATTTCCACTTTTCAGCATTTCCAACAGAATGGAAGGAAATGTTGTCAAGAGGAGCATCAGGCACCCTAAACAAAAAGCTTCTTGCTTGCAGATTTCTTCACAAGAGAGATGTATTGGACATCTTCCTTGACATCATAATCAGAGTCAGCTTCTTTTACTAATGCAACTTTCATCTTACTTCTGGAACTCTTCACAGGTGAGATGTTCTGGACAACATCATCATCATCATCATCTGTGGAGCTATCAGGTCTAGCTTTTCTTTTGTCAGAGGGAGGAACCACTTTACCCCAGGGCTTTGGGGGAAAATACATAGTCTTCTTCTTGATGCTCTTGGTGGGGGTGTGGCATCCACATTTTTTCTTTTTCTAGTCTTGAGCCTTTTAGCAATTCCAGGCACCACATTAGAAATGAGCTCATTGTTAGACAACTCATCAACATTAACCACATTCTCAGTATTTTGATTCTATGCAGCTTTGGAGCCAGCAACACATTCCTTAGCAGGAGAGTCCTCCTCAACATCTTGTTCAACATTAGCTTCCACTTCTTTTAGAGCAGAAGTGGCAAGCTTGCCAAGTTTTCTTTCAGCAGCATCTTTCTTGAAGGTGGATGATTCAGCAGCATTTTTAGGATCATTTCCTTTGTCAGCCGGAGCAGGAATTCGGGCAAGAGGAGTTGAAATTCCAGGAACAATGTTGTACCCCAAAATTTCCCCTCTCATTTTATTCAAAACATACTCCTAGAGATCCTCAAATGCTCAAGGTTGACCAAGAATTGACCATACAAATTCTCCTCCCAAGCAATGGATTTCCAACTAGGGTTTCACTTTTTACAAAGAAGTTTGGGTTTCAAAGTCTTCAAGTGATTTCCATTGTTCCTAATATGTCCTTAATAATTCTTATGCCAAGTTTCATGCCTTTCATCACAAGTTTGCTCAGTCAATTGCTTAGATGACTGAAAATCAACTGTATTAGGTCAAAAGTAAAATATGGTCAATATACAACCAAACGTCAAGATTTTTGGTCACCATCAACATTTTGAAGTGATATTCATCATTTGATCAAGGGTTGATCATGATTTCTTAAGGAAAGTCCTCAGATCATCAAAAGTCAAGATTTGCTAAATTAGGGTTTCATAGGAAAAGTCAACTGAACTTTGACCAGGCATAACTTTCACATGCTTCATCCATTTTCCCTCAACCAAAGCTCATTGTGAAGAGAATATAATCCTATACAACTTTGATTTTATTCTCAAGTTCATAAAATGTATCACTTGGAAGATATGAGCTCATACATTACATGTCATTTTCAAAAAGTTAAAAAAAACACTTTTTGTTAAGATAACTTACATCAAGATAATGTGTTCAAAAGAAAAAATGGTCAACATAGAGATTGTATAGGACATCTTGGACTTCGAAAAAGTCCAAGATCATCTTCAAAGGATAAAATTGAGCAAGATATGAGTTGCACAAGTTGGGAAATTTTTGAGGAATTTCAAAAAGTACACATTGAGCAAAATTGCATTTTTAGACTAATGGGCCTACTTTTTGAACTTCAAGCATGTTCATAATGTCTTAAAGGACCTCTAAATCCATGTTTTGCATGGCCTTGATTTTATTTGTATTTATATTGAGTTTTATTTAATTTAAAATTAAATAAATGAAAATAAAATGCAAGAATTAGTGGGCTATAACATTTGGGCTGACTTTGATCCATTGAGAAGCCCAAATTTCGTGCAAGGTGCATGGAGGGTGACCAGGTTCATACGAGGAACTAAAATGGCAACAATCACACATTTTGGAAACTTTTGAAATTTGTGTTTTTTGCTTTCAAAACTATGATCGATGCATGGATTCTTGCCATATTTATCCATCCATACATCCCTCTATAAATATAGCACAAGAGTGCAAGCAAAAGACATACAAAAAGCTTCCTGAAAGAGCTCCCAAAATTTCACAAAAATTATCCAAAAGTGTAAAAACTCAAAACCCAATTTCTAGCCTTCCTCAATCAAAACCAAACCTAAAAATGTATCCCTGAGATTCCCAGAAGCTTCCCCAGACCCAAGAACTCGTCCAATCACACTTAAAAAGCCATCCACGAAAGCACTGGTTAGGTAAAAAAATTTGGATCTCAATCTGCCTATTCGTGTCATCTGAATTATTCTTGTGAGTTGATTTAGAACAGGTTGGACGTGGAACATGTGGGATTTAGGGCCAAAATCATGAAATGCCATTTTTGATTCAGATCTGATACCTTGCTTCGAAACGCATGATCCAACAACTTTTAGCCAAAATTAAGGCCAGATTCAGACTCAAGGCATCGTTTTAAAGGGGGTTAGGTTTGTTTTGATCCATTAATTGTGTTTATTTTGCATATTAGGGTTTGGAACCCATCAGAGTAGATAACCCGAAGGTTGACTCCGGTGGCCCAAGCGTCGCTATATTATTGGTCCGTTTGAATCCTTTCTGGCGCGTGTTTGAAATCTGGAAATTTGATTAAATTTTCATTATATTGTTATTATTTTATTACATTAATAGTTTAATTGAATGGCCCAGCGGTGATAAGTGTGCATGTAAGGTTACTCTCTCCTAAGGGGCCTGGGTTCGATCCCAGGATTATGTGTTTTTTCATTTTCTAACAAACTCATTTCAGACCCAGTACGCCTGAAGGTTGACAAGCACATGGTGGGCCTCACATCTGGGCTATCCAATTTTGAGATTCTTAAATCCAGCGCCCCAAATGGCTAGAGACCATGGTGTACCCTAAGGTGCTCCCCACCAAATCAAGCGCAGCCTTGGGCCCCCTCCTTTGGGTTTTGGCAAATTTCAGACGCATACCCCCCCCCCCCCAATTGCTTCCTACATCAGGCCCAATTCTTTTGTTTTTCTATTTTTGTTTGAATTGTTTTATATCACTTTTTAAAAACTATTTTTTTTAAAAAGTCACAAAAAAATAGACTTAGGATTTTCTAATTAAATTTAATTTTTGTAAATTAATTAATTTAATTATTTTGACTTATTTCAATTAATTTAAAATCAATTAGAACTAAGTTTAATCACTTCAAATTTTTTTTCTCAAAAATAAAAATAACAAAAATATTCTAAGTGTTTATGAGGTTTAGGGGTTTTACCTTGTTTTCCATCTCCACGTGCTTATTTACTTTCACATTTTTCTATTGTTTCATAGTTATGTAACTGCAAAAGGATGTAATAGCTCTAAAATTAGGACTTTACTTTTATTTCCCCATTTTGGTTTGTAATTTCCCCTCCCCGAAGCCATGTAATAGCGTAGCTTTAAATTCCTCACTTTATTCTTTCATACTGATATTAACTGTTAGATGTATGCTAATAGGCTTGTATGATAAGATTAAAAGCAAAACATTAGCAAACCCTAACACTTAAGGACAAATAATTGAAACACAACACACTCACACACGCGCACCTTTAGGATACCTCCACTTGTTGCCTTCAGAATAAACAGTCACGACTCTCGAGCGTAAGAGATTTTAGTGACGATCCTTTGGTTTAAAGAGCATAAGTCCCCCGATGATCCTTTCGATGCTGCCTCGGTATATGATTTTTAAAATCTTAGGGTAGTTACTAAAATATCTTACTAAGCTGCTTTTATGACTGTACGATGACCCTCATTTGTCCCTCAAACATCCAACGACAGAGCTACCTACTCACTAATAGTAGGATAGCACTGTCTAAAGGAAAAAAGGAAGAGAACAAACCTTTTAAGTAGGTAGATAGCTCCTGGTTGCTCACTCATAAAAACAATCAAAAAACAATTTTTTCACACATACACAAACTCTTTTATAAATATTTCAAAGACAAAAAACACTTTGTATACGTTCTCACTGAAACGAGAAACATTACAAAGTTCTCCGCACTAAGGCGTCTTTTAAAAATATCTTCAAAACACACTTACAAAAAAAGCATTTTCAAAATGAACTAGCAACTAAGAGCCCGTAGATAACAACGGATAGAAAGGGTGCTAACACCTTCCCTTTCCATAAACTACCCCCTTACTCAGAAAATCATCTCAAAAGGTCTTTCCTGTTTTTTTCACCCTTTCCTTTGTTGGATAAAAGAAAAGTTGGTGGCGACTCTTGCTAACTGCAACAAGTGCGATTAAGAACACAAAAGCAGTAAAGTCAGATCTCCCGCTGTATTACAGATCTGGCGACTCTGCTGGAGAAAAATACCTAAAAAAAGGGGTTATCTTAGAGCTAGATCATATTTAAATTTCTTTACTTGTTTGATTTGTGTGCTTTATCTTTCAGGTTTATGTTTGGTTTATTTTTTAAGATCCTATACCCATATCTAGGACACCTTTTAGGTTAGTAGCAATAATTCATGAAGGTTGTATGGCGTAGACCGATATGGATGACATGATAGCTACATTAGCGTGATACTCTGGCTTGTACTAATGTTCCTTGAGTCAGTCAAGTATAACATTAGGCTTCCACATAGTGTCATTAAGCACTAACTGACCTTTAGAACCTTAAATTGACTCATCCTAGCCATTAGAAAGTAGTGAGATGGCCAACTTTGGTGTAGACTGAAGTTGATTGATACTCGATGCTACATTCATTGAGATTGGACTTTCAGGATATTTCGGTCGCAATTCATATGCTTGAGCTGAAACAATGCTTGAGAGAAAGATCAATGATATGAGATCCCTAGAACCCGGTTACTATTGTTAGGACAGGTTGAGCCAACTGAAACTTCAAAAGGGTACTTACTTGTAGACCTCATGCAAGCCTTTAGACCTAAGGTCTTTGTGTGACTTGTTTGTGTTTGCTATTTTATTTTAAGCATGAACATGACATCATAAACATCATAACATATCATTTGCACTAACTATTTCAAGGACTTAGGGATTTATCTCTTCTCTGTTTTGTAGGTTATGGCTTCCGATCACAGAAATACCATTCAGATCAACTTCGTAGGAATACCTTCCAAACATAGGGAATTGGTCTTAAAGATTCTTGAAAGTTCCTAATTCAACAAAAGACATGGTCACTTGCTCAGTTTGGTTATTGCCGGTTTTGAAGAGGGTATGATGAGCGTCCTGTTCCAGTTCTTTGATCCTAAACACCATTGCTTCATGTTCCCCGATTATCAGTTGGTGCCCATGTTGGAAGAATTCTCTAAACTACTTGGAGTGCCTATATTGGAGCAGGTACCCTTCACAGGTTTAAAACATGATCCAAAATCTGAAGATGTTTCCACAGCCTTGCACTTAAAGCCATCTGACATTGAATCTAAGTGGAAAAGGAGAAGTGGGGTTAAAGGTCTTCTTGCAAAGTTTCTGATAGAGAAAGCTCAAGTATTCCTAGACGCCATGAGTTTCCATGATTTTGAGGATATCTTGGTTGTTGTACCCCAAAGTTTACCCTCCCTCTTTTCATGCACGCATATTATTGGTTTTATGGTTATGGAATAAAGGTATATTTAGCAAGCTTCGTCAGGTTACAAGTGAAGTTTATTTTGCCAATGGATGTTCTCAGAGTATTTTCCGTGCTGAAGATCGATTCACCGTTTTGCAACGATTCGGGGTTCAAAGATTCAAAAGTCTAACCCGACGCGTCATATTCAGGTGTTCTTTCTCCAAGATATCTCTGATAACGTATTCTCAAATTCAGGTTCGGCTAGAGAGCCAATTATTTAAATAAGGTCTCTGAATGTGTGAGTTTTCTCGAAGAAATATGGTGAAAAAGTGTGCTGAAAGTGCAGTTTTTACGCACTAAAAAAATTCATAACTTGAAGATCGTGGATCTTTTTGAACCCATTCTGGTGGCCAAAATTCCGTCTTGACGTCATCTACGTTTTCATTTCTCACGGCTGGAAGCCAATTTCGATCAGAAGTTCTTCAAAAATGCGGATTTATCAAGTATCGTTATACAGAAAATTTGTGACAGAAGTTTATTTGCGTCATGTTCAGAAAATCATAACTTGATCGATTTTCAAAGTATCGAGCTGGTTCCGGTGCCAAAATTTCAAAAATTGAGTTGACTACGTTTTCACAAGAGGTATCGAGTTCGAACGGTATCCAAAAGGCCTTTGTTTTTTGCTCAGGGTGTGCATGACGCGCCGAAAATCCTGAATGCTGAATATTATTTCATCTGAGTCGAAACTTCGAAACTTTATAACTCGGTCAATTTTTATCGGATCAGACCCATCTTTTTACACAAGGTCACTGACTCATAGATCTACAACTTTTCTTCCAAAATCGAGACCGAGTTCTTCTTCGATCAATACCAGTTTTTTATTAAAGAACGTGTCAGAGTTGACACTGGAGCCCAAAATAAGTTTGTCTGAGTCAAAACTTCAAAAATTCATAACTAATTCACTGTTTATCCGATTGAGCCCATTTTTGGACAAAAGTTAGTTCCCGATGTCGGCTACATTTCATTTTCACATTTAAACTTCAAAAATTGCACTTAAGCCCCTGCAATTTAGCCTGTAATGTGACAGACTCAAGTGAATAAAAATCTGCACTATTGCTTGTGGTTATTGGAGGCCCAATTGCACATTCAAAGCCCATTTTTCTTCTCTAATTTCCATTATATAATCTCATTCTTTTCACACAAACAACGAGAAAAAAATCTTTGCCACAACCCTATCAAAATATCAAATTTCTTCAAGAACCCTAAAAACCTTAAAATCCTTGTTACAAACCCCTATCTCACTACAAACAAACCCCCATCTCACCACTTCTCCAGTAAGGGTAAGGCTGGTTTGATCTTCATGATCAAAAGGATATAGAAGCATTCATACATGCCATATCGATTTTAATATTATAAAATGTCATTTTTTTTTGTATTTCATGGTATACTAATTTGTTTAATGTGTCTATGAGATTCAATACTACAGGTTTGACCATTATAGTCTCATGCAGGTTTATTACAAAACACTGAGGCCGGATCATAACAACCACCAATGTATGAGAAGGCAGACATCCTGAGAAGGTTAAGGCAACCATCTTTTTGTTTAAAACTTTTTTAATAAAACCTAATATTTTTCACAAACCCTTGATTTTTCCTAATAAACTCAAATAATTAATTTTAGATTTTTAATTTAATTTTAGGTTTTAATTTAATTTTAGGTTTTTAATTTTATTGTTTATTTTTGGTTTCTAACCAATTTGTCTTTTTCAATCTTAAATTCATTTAACCACAATTTTTTTTTCACAAACCTTTTGTTTTAAAAAAAAAAACCTAATTTAATTTTAAGTTAATTAATTTTAGATTTATTTAACTTTTTTTTAACATTTTTTTTAATTAAAATTAATTAGGTTTTAGGTTTTTTTAATTAACCTTTTTTTCAAAATTAACTTTTTTTAATTAAAATTAATTAGGTTTTAGGATTTTTTAATTAACCTTTTTTTCAAAATTAACTTTTTTTAATTAAAATTAATTAGGTTTTAGGATTTTTTAATTAACCTTTTTTTCAAAATTAATATTTTTTAATTAAAATTAATTAGGTTTTAGGTTTTTTTAATTAACTTTTTATTTCTTTTCAAAACTAACATTTTTTTAATTAAAATTAATTAGGTTTTAGGTTTTTTTTAATTAACCTCTTTTTCAAAACTAACCTTTTTTTTTAATTCGAACTAATTAGGATTTAGGTATTTTAATTAACTTTTTTTAAAATTAACATTTTTTTTATTAATTAAAATTAATTAGGTTTTATAGGTTTTTTTAATTAATTATCATAAATCATTTTTTTCATAAAAAATCACCAAAACATTTTCTTTGCTATTTTCATCTTATTTTTATTTTCCTAGATAAAGTGTATATGGCGCGTTCAACTGTAATAGCGTAGCTTTATTTTTTCCACTTTTTTTCATCATTATCATGTAATTGCTTCCGGGATGTAATAGTTTTAAGATTTTTTTTCCGCACTTTTCACTATTATGTAACTGCCCCAAAGCTCTGTAATAGTCTAGGTTTACATTTCCGCCTTTACATTCAGCTACTATATTTTATGCAATGCTTAGATTAATAGGATTGTATGGAAAGATAAAAATGAACGATAGAAAACCCTAATTGCAAGATAAATATAACTGAAAAAACACACTATTGCACACTTGCACCCTTAGTATTCTTCACTTGGTTGCCTCGGAAAACAATGGTCATGTCCCTCGAATGTAGGGATATCTTAGCAAAAGACCCTCAATCTCAAAGTCATCATAAAGATCATAGTCCTTTAACGTCCCTCGAGTTGCCCACGAGAAATGATCTTGTCCCTCGATGTTGCATATGAATATATGATGACAGTCCCTTCGAACTGCTAAGGTATCCCTATATATTGTCTTCTATGACCATAACGACGACCCACGCTTGTCCCTCATACATCCAACGATAGGGCTACCTACTCACTAATAGTGGGATAACACTATCTAAAGGATATGGAGAAAAGAACGACCTTTTCGAGTATAAGTAGATAAGTTCTTAGATGCCTGCTCAAAACAACTTTTTGCACCTACACAAAAACATTTCAAAACACTTTCAAAACATTCTCCTTGTCAACACTCTTGAGGAGTGATACAAGAGTTACCACAAAGCGAATCGCCGCACTAAGGCATTTTCAAAACAATTTTCAAAATACACAAAGCACAAGAAATTTTGAAAACATGAGCTAGCATCTAAGAGCCCATGGAAAACCATGGATAGAAAGGGTTCTAACACCTTCCCTTTCTATAATCTATCCCCCGTACTCTGAAACATCTCGAAAAAGGTTTTTCTGTTCTTTTTCCTTTTCCTTTGTTGGATGAAATAAAAGTCGGTGGCGACTCTTGCTTACCACGACATTTGCGAATACAAAATGCAAACCAGTATAACAGTCAGTTCTGCCACCGTATCACATTGGACCTCCTAATCTACGGGTTGGTATTGTTTCCTAATTCGGACTAACTTATAGATGTAAGCGCCATCAAGATTTTCCTTACTCACAATCCAATGCCTATACTGTTCAGGGATATCATGCATTCTCTCCATACCCGTACTATGAAGAAACGAGGAACTATTATGTGTTGTATACCTTTGCTCTATAGGTGGTTTATTTCGCACCTTCATCGGTCAGTAATGAAGAATGAGATAGGCTTAAGATGGTCTCAAAGGTTGATGTCTCTCTCTCACTATGATATCTATTGGTGTTCCCGCTCTCAAGAAGACGTCTCTATTATTGATAGCTGTAGAGAATTTCCTAATGTGCCACTCCTTGGCATTAGAGGATGCATCACTTATAACCCTTCTTTAGCCTTGTGTCAGTTTGGTTACGCACGAAGAGATGGTCCTCATGATATGCCCATCCAGGGTATTGTGTTCGACTACGACAATGATATACAAGGTTATCGTTAGAGGTTTATACGCACTTGGTGCATGGTTAAGAAGAATGATGATAAGACTTTAGGGCACATGAATTCTATCCCTTTGGAACCTTACCTCAAATGGGTGCGAGCTCATGCTCAAAGTCTTATGATGTTGTATCCAGCCATCTTACTAGTGATCTTAGAGCCTATTGTTCAAGGGAACGAGTCTTGCATTATTCTTCATCCTGACATGCCAACAAACTTTGAAGAACTGCAAAGGTCTTGGATCCAACTCAAGGAAGAACGAGACACCTTTGAGGCTAAATTATATGCCAGTGAAAATAAAGTGTTAGAACTGATGAAACAACTTCACGAGGAGCAGAACCTTAATGCCTATGCCAACACAAAAAGGAAGCGTCCATGGGAAACCTAGAAGTTTTAGAAGTTTTTAATTTTATTTCCTTGTAAACTTTTGTTTCATTTGAACTTACTAATAAAAGGTCTTTGTTTCTGTTTTGATTAAAAGAGTTTAAATCCTACGAAGTCCTTGAAAACATCACATAAACATGTCATACATATCATTACATAAGCAGGTATTTCAAGACATGTTTCTTTTCTTTTCGCAGTTTATTTCAGCAAAAAGAAATGGCTCTTGAACAAAATGGTAAGGATCTTCAAGCACATAACGCTCAATTCCAACAGATGTTCCTAGCTCTGGCTAAAGGACAGGAAGATCTGGAAGCTCTCATCACTAAAGAGAAGAAGAAGAAGGCAAATAAACAAATTGGCATCCTGAGCATGGGGAGAAGATTCAGAGGATCATACAAGCAAGCTTTAGAATTCGCAACCCCATCAAATGAAGGGGATAATAAAGATGAGGATAACAAGAAGGTGAAAGAAGAAGATAATAGCCCAAAGACTGATGAAGAGGAAGCAGACTATTCTGAGGAACAATATCCTCCTTCTGATGACAGGTATAAACATTTGGAGGATCACCTTAATGTTATGGAGATTCAGAGGGTTCTTGGTTTAGACTTTGAAGAGCTAGGGTTGGTCTCAGGAGTGGTCATTCCATATAAGTTCAAGGTTCCCACCTTTGCAAAATATGACGGTGTTTCATGTCCCAAGCTTCATCTGAGGTCTTACGTCAGGAAGATTCAACCCCATACAGCTGATAGGAAATTATGGGTTCACTCCTTTCAGGAGAGTTTATCAGGAACATAGTTAGAATGGTTCTATCAACTGGAAGGAACCAACATCCGTAATTGGGAAGATTTGGTTGCTGCTTTTTACAAGCAGTATCAATACAATGCTGACCTCGCTTAAACCCGCATGCAACTCCAAAACATGTCTATGGGTTCTAGTGAGGGTTTCGAAAATTATTCCCAAAAGTGTAGGGAGATTACAGGTAGAGTCCAGCCTCCCCTGTCTGATAGGTTGTTGGTAGATATGTTCATGGGTACTCTGACAGGCCCATTTTTCAACCATTTAATTGGAAGTTCTTCAGCCGGGTTCACCGAACTAATATTGATAGGAGAACAAGTGGAAGCTAGTATCAAGAGTGGTAAAATCCAAGGGGCTGCATCTTCGAGTATTGTGAAGAAACCGTTCAGTGGAAAGAGAGAGGTCAATGCTGCCTATGGTCAAAGAAGTCATGGTAAAGTTGAACACCGTCCAACGGTAGGAGCTGTAATGATCTCCAACCTTACACCAGCACAACAATAAAATAATCAGCGTAGGCAGGATGCGCCTAGAAGACAATTCACCAGAATCAACATGCCGTTGTCTCAGGAATTGCAGTATTTGGTGAAAGCTAACTTGGTAACTTTGAGGGATCCTCCTCAAAACCCAAACACTTTCTCTCCCTATTATAATCCAAATGCACGGTGTGCTTACCACTCCAACAGTTCGGGGCATGATACGAATGATTGTTGGGATCTGAAGAATAAAGTTCAAGACCTTATTGATGCAAAGGAGATTGAATTTGACCCTCCTGAGACTCCCAATGTAATAACCTCACCGATTCCCAAGCATAACAAGGGTATCAATGCTGTGGATGATGTTCTATTTGTTTCTTCTATGAATGAATTAACTACTCCTCTTCTAGTTGTTAAGAAGAATCTCTTATGAGCCATTTTATTTCTGGGCTGTAGTGAAGGTTGTTACCATTGCGCGTATCTGCCCAATGGTTGTTTTTTTGATGAAGATAGGTGTTCTACGTCTGATAGAAGACCGAAAAATACTTTTTGAGAAGGTTCCCTCTACAAAAAGCCTTTGTGAAGACGTGTCAATTATTACCATTTCTAATAATCCTGCAAGGATCTCCTACAAATGTCCTTTAAGGATTGCCATCAACCCTAAAGTTGTTCCCCTGATCATCACCTCTCCGGGGCCAATACCATATTCCTCTGACAAGGATGTTCCTTGGAATTATGGAGTTGACGTCTACTACCATAGAGTCAAGTAAGACCTATTGGCTATCAAGAATGAATTTGTTGAAGATACTGATACTAACATTGACAATATTGTTGGGACCAGTAAGGTTACCAGGAGCGGAAGGATTTTCTCTCTGGAAACCTCTCCAAAGACTGTTGCTACTCTTATTGTTATCCCTGATGCCGAGTTAGCTGAGGCTCGGGGCAAAGAAGTATTGAGTTAGCTTGCCCGGACGGAGGCACCTAAATAAGCCATTCTTGAGGCCTCCAAGCAAGAAATGGAGGAAATTTTGATGATCACACGAAAAAGTGATTACAATGTTGTGGAAAAATTGGGGCAGACCCCCCCGAATATTTCAATGCTAGCTTTGTTGTTGTGATCCGAGACCCATGCCAAGGCTTTGGTGAAGTTTATGAAATCTGCTCATGTGCCACAAGAGACTTCTGCCGACCAATTTGAGAATTGTGTTGCCAGTCTGACTGCTGATAATGGACTAGGATTCTCTGATGCTGATCTAACCCCTGAGGGGAGAAAACATAAAAAGGCACTATATGTATCCATTGAATGTAGGGGCACTACTCTAGCTCATGTGTTGGTTAACACCAGTTCATCTCTGAATGTCCTACCCAAGGGTGCCTTAGACAGATTGGATTGTGAAAGACTTACATTGAAACCCAGTAACATTGTGGTGAGGGCTTTTGATGGTTCTAAAAGAATGGTACATAGGGAGATGGACATCCCAATTAAAGTTGGTTCCAAAATATTTGACTCCACTTTCTACGTGATGGACATTCGCCCGACTTACTCTTGCTTACTTGGACGACCTTGGATTCATGGGACAGGTGCTGTCACTTCCACCTTACATCAGATGTTGAAATACCCTGTAAACGGAAAAATTATTACAGTCTGCGGCGAGGAAGAGTATATGGTGAGCCACCTGAATTCTTTTAGGTATGTCGAGATGGATGGGGGATTCATTGAAACTCCCTGTCATAATTTTGAAGAGGTTCCACAAACAATCGTTGTTACCAAAGTCGTTACTGTTGTTCCAAATATTACCAAGCCTCCATTAAAAATGGCTTCTTTGAAGGACGCCAAGGTTGTGATTGAAGAAGGTGGGTGTACTATTTGGGGCCAACTCCCTGACATCCCCTATAAGTCTGACAAATTTGGTTTGGGTTTCACTTCAGGAGCTCAAAATGCTGTTCGTCATGCTCGTGCCGGAAGACCACCACTACGCATCAGCAATCGTGGAGTCAATGATATGGAGTACGTTGATAGTGACTGCGACCTGAACAGTTGGATCTTCCCTAATATCAATGGTGGACTCAATAATTGGGAGACTAGAGACTTTGTGCCCATCTTTTTTATCCAGGAGTAATTGTTTTTTCTGTTTTTGGGATATGTAATTTTTGAACAAATTAAACTATAAGCCTTGTGTCTTACCCAGGGCACAATGGTCTATTTGTGAGGGTTATCACACTTCATTTTCATATGTCATTAATAAGTCATTGGACATTTTGCATTCAAACTTTACGCTCTCTGTCTTTTCTTTTTACATTATTTTGTCAAAATAGCTATGTTCTCTTACACACACCCACATATCAAATTGCAGATCCACATCCACCCTTGACCCCACCGATAACAGTTCTGCTATTTCCAGTTATGACTTTGAAAATCCGACCTACCAAGCCGGGGAAGAAGGTGAGGAAGATTGTGAAGTATCATGAGAACTTGCTAGGCTATTACAGTAAGAGGAAAAAGCAATACAGCCTCATGAAGAGCCGGTCGAGGCGCTAAACTTGGGCACTGAGGAAAATAAAAAGGAAGTCAAGATAGGTGCCAACTTGGAGAATGATGTCAAAGAACGGTTAATCCAGATGTTACATGACTATGTTGAGATCTTTGCTTGGTCATACGAAGATATGTCGGGGCTTGATATTGATATTGTGGTTCATCGTCTTCCAACAAAAGAAGATTACCCTCTAGTGAAGCAAAAGGTTCATCGTATGCGCCCTAAAATATCAGAAAAGATCAAGGCTGAAGTCATGAAATAGTTTAATGCTGGATTTTTAGCTGTTACTTCTTATCCACAATGGGTTGCGAACGTGGTACTAGTGCCTAAGAAGGACGGTAAAGTACGTATGTGTGTGGATTACATAGATTTGAATAGGGCGAGCCCCAAAGATGACTTTATGTTTCCCCATATTGATGTTCTGCTTGACAACACCGCACAATATAAGATATTCTCCTTCATGGAGAAAACCACTTTCGTCACAGTGGGGCACTTTCTGCTACAAGGTTATGCCTTTTGGGTTGAAGAACATTGGGGTAACCTATCAGCGTGCTATGGTAGCTTTGTTCCATGATATGATCCATCATGAGATAGAGGTTTATGTTGGTGACATGATATCCAGGTCTCTGACTGAAGAAGAACACCTTGGTCACTTGCAAAAGCTGTTTAAAAGACTGAGGAGGTACAAGCTAAGGCTGAACCCGAACAAGTGCACCTTTGGAGTAAGATCTAGTAAGCTCCTAGGTTTCGTCGTCAGTGGCAAAGGTATTGGGATATATCCTGCAAAAGTTAAATCTATTCAAGAGATACTAACTCCCTGCACCGAGAAGGAAGTTAGAGGTTTCTTGGGACGTCTAAACTATATTGCCAGATTCATTTCCCACCTAACCGCTACTTGTAAACCAATCTTCAAATTACTGAAGAAAGATCAAGTAGTGAAATGGAATGACGATTGTCAGATAACATTTGACATAATCAAGGAATATCTTTAAGAACCTCCAATTTTGATGCCACCGGTTGAAGGAAGACCTTTAATCATGTACTTAACAGTGTTAGAGAATTCAATAGGGTGTGTGTTGGGGCAACATGATGAGTCTGGTCGAAAAGAGCACACAATATACTACCTTAGAAAAAAGTTTACCGACTGTGAAACAAGATACCCACTTCTCGAGAAAACTTGTTGTGCTTTGGCATGGGATACTCGCCGACTAAGACGGTATATGTTGACTCACACTACTTTATTGATATCTAAAATGGATCCCATCAAGTACATATTCGAGAATCTCGCTCTCTTTGCAAGAATAGCAAGATGGAAAATGGTCTTGAACAAATACGACATTCAGTACACCACTCAAAAGGCAATCAAAGGAAGTGTACTAGCTGATCATTTGGCTCACCAGGCTATAGACGACTACTAATCAATGAATTTTGAGTTCCCAGACGAGAACATTATGTTAGTAATTGACTGTGAAGAACCTGGACCGGATGAAGGGCCTGAAAAAGGATCCCGATGGACTATGGTCTTTGATGGAGCTTCCAACGCACTGGGCAATGGCATTGGTGCTATGATTATTTCCCCCGAAGGCTTCCATACACCCTTCACTGCCAGAATATGTTTTAACTGCACTAACAATATGGCCGAGTATAAAGCATGCATTATGGGTATCAAGGCTGCTATTGATATGAGGATCAAGTTATTATAAGTATATGGAGATTCAACCTTGGTAATCAGCCAAGTTAAGGGAGAATGGGACACGAAGCATCCTAATCTCATGCCTTACTGAGAGCATATATTAACATTGATCCCATATTTTGAAGAGATTACCTTTGAACATGTTCCACGAGAAGAAAATCAGTTAGCGAACTCACTAGCTACCATGTCATCCATGTTTAAGGTTAGATGGGTTAACGAAGCCCCTCACATCACTATCGAAAGATTAAACGAACCAGCATACTGTTATGAGATTGATACTGAGGGAGTAGAGGAAAAGCCTTGGTTCCACGAGGTGAAAAGGTATCTCGAAGCCCAAGAATACCCTGAGGGAGCATCTATAAATGACAAGAAGTTTCTAAGAAGATTCTCTACCAAGTTCTTCCTGAGTAACGAAATCTTATATAAGTGCAACCATGATTCCACTTTACTTCGGTGTATGGACAAGAGAGAAGCAAAGAAGATTATGGAGGATATGCACAAAGGTATCTTTGGCACCCATTATAGTGGGTACACAATGGCTAAAAAGATTATGAGGGCAGGTTACTATTGGTCCACCATGGAAACAGACTGTCATCATCACTCATGGACTTGTAATAAATGCCAAAACTATGCTGACAAAGTACATGTTTCTCAGGTTCCTTTAAACGTCTTGATTGCTCCTTGGCCATTCACAATATAGGGCATTGACATGATTGGAGAGATTAGACCCACTTCTTCTAATGGACACAGTTTCATCCTCGTCGCCATTAATTACTTCACAGAGTGGGTAGAGGCTGCCTCATTTGCTTCTGTTACCAAGAACATTATGGCTCAGTTCATCAGGCATAATCTTATCTGTCAGTATGGTATCCCAGAAAGAATTATCACAGATAATGGTACCAACCTCAACAATACTCTGATCACTGAGCTCTATACGCAATTTAAGATCCAACATCATAACTCCTCTCCTTATCGGCTGAAGATGAATGGCACTGTGGAGGCCGCCAATAAGAATATAAAGAAGATTATACAGAAGATGGCTATAACATATAAAGACTGGCACGATATGTTACCATTTGCTCTTCATAGTTACCGTACCTCAGTGTGCACATCAACAGGGGCACCCCTTATTCTCTCGTATACGGTATGGAAGCTATTTTACCCGTCGAAATCCAGATCCCTCTCCTAAGAATCATGAAGGATGAAGGTTTAAACAAAGATGAATGGATTCAGACTCGACTTGACCAATTGAACCTGATTGATGAGAAAAGCCTCGCGACTGTTTGTCATAGTCAAATGTAACAGAGACGTATGATCAAAGCTTTTAATAAGAAGGCCAGACGTCAGGTATATCGGGTTGGTGACCTAGTAATCAAGCGCATCATCCTGCCACAAGGTGATCCCAGGGGCAAGTGGACTCCTACATACGAAGGACCATTTGTGATCAAAAGTATATTTTTCGGTGGAGCTATAATATTAACCACCATGGACAGTGACGACCTTCCACACCCTATAAACGTGGACATAGTTAAAAGATACTACGCATGAGAAGAGACCTGTTAGGTTGACTGGCCTAGGCAAAAATAAAGGCATCCCTGCGAACCAAAAAGTTCAGGCAAAAATTAGGGATATATAAAAATTGTACACCTGGCAAGTCAAAAACCTGAGAAGGCGGCTTGGGAAAAAAAGGGTATCCCGGTGAGCTGAAAACCCGAAAGAGCGATCCAGGAAAAAAATTAGGGATTAAAAGTGTATGACTATGTTCCGTTTGATCACCTTACAGCCAGACTTTGTCATCAAGTGTCAAGTTCGAATGGTACGGATCAATCCAGTTAACTTCTACCAAGCAACAAAGTGACGAGACGTTCAAAGATATCAAGGCAATAGTAGAATGGAAATCCAATGGGATTATTTCACATAGCTATTTTTCTTTATATAACACTTTGTATATTTCTCATTTTTACAACGACATTTCTCTTATTAGGATGTCCATCTCCTTGTAGAAAGACGCCTGTTATAGGCAAAATTTCTCAAATTAATACAAAACTTCTCTTTTAAAGTTCAAAACTATTTGTTTTTATTTTTCTGTTTTGCTTGCAAAAACGTCCAGTGATTATTTTAAATGAACATAGGCATTTGAAAATGATTACCATTTACAAATGCATACATAAAAATGAAAAGACAGTTACTAAAGGCTCTAAGAGGTGAGACAATGTTAAAGGCTGTCCCCACAGAACAACCACCCCTAGGGGACTATATTCACAAAATTCATCCTCAATAAAGATACATTCCCCAGTAGGTACAGAGACAGGGGCATCTTCCTGCAATTCACTGTCATAGTTTCAACATATAGCCTAATGATTCCAGCTGCTCCAACATTTCCTAACAAATAGGGAGGCTCAATCATTTCCCTAGCATCTTGGAGAATCCCCTAGCATGGTCTATAGATTTTTTAGTTTCCCCAACAGAGTTTCATAAAATACCCAAGCATTTTATGAAGCTTTGTTCCCCAATAGAGTTTATTTCTCTAGCTACGGAAGTCCATCCCATAGCGGAGTTTATTTCTCCAAAATTGGTAAATTCTTCCAACAAAACTCTTTTCTCCAGCAGGATTAATCGGTATAACCATCCCCAGAAGAGTAGCCACTTGCATAAAGGGAACATCCGTTCTTTCATCCCCAGCCAGAGTGCATGTAATCCACCCGTTTCGGAAACCATAATAGGTTATCAATCCCCCTTGAAGGTTTCTATCCTCAAACAGAAGTCAAAAGTCTCTAGCAGAATATTCTCGGACAGAAAGCAGGAATCCCCAGTAAATTTAACTTCAATAAAAGTGAGGAATTACGTTATTCATCTCCAGTAGCAGTCATGGATTTATCTTCCCCAGTTCAACAACACTACAAAGAGCACCTGATACGCTCACATATTACATTCATACATCATTTACAAATGTCATAGCATATGCATAACTAAAACACATATAACACAATCTCATTTATTTTAAGAACATCATTCCGTAATGCATTTCATACATCATGACATTGCATACAACTAACTCTCCACCTTTTCAGGAAAAGACCAATCAATAAACCAACATCATCAACTACTGGTATGACCAAACAGTTTTCTCAAAGATAACAGAGACATCTTCTGGCTCTGATTAAATCAACCAAAGATTTATTCTGATACTTCTTCTAGTTGAAGACAGTCGTAGATAATTGCTAGCTCAGATTAAATCGACCAATGATTTATTTTGATACTTCTTCCAGTAGACCTTTTTCTAGCTCATATTAAATCGACCAAAGATTTATTCTGATACTTCTTCCAGTTAAAGACAACAACGACCTCTTCTGGCTCAGATTAGATCAACCAAAGATTTATTTTGATACTTCTTCCAGTTGAAGATAATCGTAGATAGTCGCTGGCTCAGATTAAATAGACCAATGATTTATTCTGATACTTCTTCTAGTAGACATTTTTCTGGCTCAGATTAAATAGACTAAACATTTATTCTCACACTTATTCCAGTTAAATATAACAAAGACCTCTTCTGGCAAAAATTAAATCAACCAAATATTTATTCTGATACTTCTTCCAGTTGAAGACGGTTGTAGATAGTCATTGGCTCAGATTAAATCGACCAATGATTTATTCTGATACTACTTCCAGTAGACCTTTTATGGCTCAGGATAAATCAACCAATGATTTTTTCTGATACTTTTTCCAGTAGACCGTTTTTCTAGCTCAGGATAAATCGACCAATGATTTATTCCGATGCTTTTTCCAGTTAAAAACAACAGAGAACTCTTATGGCTCAGATTAAAGTAACCAAATATTTATTCTGATACTTCTTCCAATTGAAGATGGTCGTAGATAGTCGCTGGCTCAGATTAAATCGACCAAAGATTTATTCCGACACTTCTTCCAGAAGACCTTTTCCTGGCTCAGATTAAATCAACCCAAATTTATTCTGATATTTTCTTCCAATCAAAAACATTTTCTGGCACAGATAAAACCAACCGTAGGTTTATTCTGATACTTCTTCCAATTTGAAGTCAATAGTTACTTTGGATGGCATCTATAGGCCCATCTCCGACGAATCTCAGTCATATCTCCGAATGGCATCTTTTAAGATCATTCAAGCATACCATCAACTGACAACGTTACTCCATGCACCGGCAAGCACAAATTTCTGGGCACTCTAGTGTTCAATCATCTTCCAGCTTCAGATCACGAAAGGCAGACAAGCCAATCTAAACCCTCAGGTTTAAGACGATTGAACAGGGGCAGCTATTGTACCCCAAAATTTTCCCTCTTATTTTATTCAAAACATGCTCCTAGAGGTCCTCAAATGCTCAAGGTTGACCAAGAATTGACCAGACAAATTCTCCTCCCAATCAATGGATTTCCAACTAGGGTTTCACTTTTCACAAAGAAGTTTGGGTTTCAAAGAACTCAAGTGATTTCCATGGTTCCTAATATGTCCTCAAGAATTCTGATGCCAAGTTTCATGCCTTGCATCACAAGTTTGCTCAGTCAATTGCTCATATGACTAAAAATCAACTATATTAGGTCAAAAGTCAATTGTGGTTAATATACAGTAAAACTTCAAGATTTTTGGTAAAAATCAACATTTTGAAGTAATATTCATCATTTGATCAATGTTTGATCATGATTCCTCTAGGGAAGTCCTCAGATCATCAAAAGTCAAGATTTGCTAAATTAGGGTTTCCTAGGAAAAGTCAACTAAACTTTGACCAGACATAACTTTCACATGATTCATCCATTTTGCCCCAACAAAAGCTCATTGTGAAGAGAATCCAATCCTCTACAACTTTGGTTTTATTCTCAAGTTCATAAAATGCATCATTCGGAAGATATGAGCTCATACATTACAGGTCATTTTCAAAAAGTCAACAAAAGACACTTTTTGTCAAGACAACTTACATCAAGATAATGTCTTCAAAAGAAAAAATGGTCAACATAGAGATTATAGAGGACATATTGGGATTTAAAAAAAGTCTAAGATCTTCTTCAAAGGATAAAAAATGAACAAGATATGAGTTACACAAGTTGGGGAATTTTGAGGAATTTCAAAAAGTACACATTGAGCAAAATTGCATTTTTAGACTAATGGGCCTACTTTTTGAACTTCAAGCATGTCCATAATGTCTTAAAGTACCTCTAAATAAATTTTTGCATGGCCTTGGTTTTATTTGTATTTATCTTGAGTTTTATTTAATTTAAAATTAAATAAATGAAAATAAAATGCAAGAATTAGTGGGCTATAACATTTAGGCTTAGTTTGATCCATTGAGAAGCCCAAATTTCGTGCAAGGTGCTTGGAGGGTGACCAGGTTCATACGGGGAACTAAAATTGCAAGAATCACACATTTTGGAAACTTTTCAAATTTGTGATTTTTGCTTTCAAAACTATGATCAATGCATGGATTCTTGCCATGTTTATCCATCACTACATCCCTCTATAAATATAGAGCTAGAGTGCAAGAAAAAGACACGCAAAAAACTGCCTGAAAGAGCTCCCAAAATTTCACAAAAATTATCCAAAAGTGTAAAAACTCAAAACCAAGTTTCTAGCCTTCCTCAATAAAAACCAAACCCCAAAACATGTCCCTGAGATTCCCAGAAGCTTCCATAGACCCAAGAACTCATCCAATCACTCTTAAAAAGCCATCCACGAAAGCACTGGTTGGGTAAAAAAAATTGGATCTCAATCTGCCTATTCGTGTCATATGAATTATTCTTGTGTATTAATATGTATTTGTGAGTTGATTTAGAACAGGTTGGACGTGGAACATGTGGGTTTTAGAGCCTAAATCATGAAATGCAATTTTTGACTCAAATCTACTTTTAGCCAAAATTAAGGCCAAATTCAGACTCAGGGCATCATTTTAAGGGGGGTAGGGTTGTTTTGATCCATTAATTGTGTTTATTTTGTAGATTAGGGTTTGGAACCCACCAGAGAAGACAACCGGAAGGCTGACTCCAGTGGGTTGACTCCAGTGGCCCCAACGTCGCTATATTATTGGTCTGTTTGAATCCTTTCTGGCGCACGTTTGAAATCTGGAAATTTGACTGAGTTTTCATTATATTATTATTGTTTTATTACATTAACAATTGAATTTAATGACCCAACGGTGATAAGTGTGCATGTAAGGTTACTCGCTCCTAAGGGGCCTGGGTTCGATCCCAGGATTCTGTGTTTTTGCATTTTCTAACAAACTCATTTCAGATCCAGTACGCCTGGAGGTTGACAAGCACATGGTGGGCCTCACATCTGCGCTCTCCAATTTTGAGACTCTTAAATCTAGCGCTCCAAATGGCTAGAGACCATAATGTACCCTAAGGTGCACTCCCCACCAAATCAAGCGCAGCCCTGGGCCTCCTCCTTTGGGCTTTGGTAAATTTCAGACGCATACCCCCCCCCCCCCTCCAATTGCTTCTTAAATCAGGCCCAATTCATTTCTTTTTATATTTTTATTTAAATTGTTATATATTACTTTTTAAAAACTAATTTTTTATTTAATAAAATCATAAAAAACAGACTTAGGGTTTTCTAATTAAATTTAATTTTTGCAAATTAATTAATTTAATTATTTTGACTTATTTAAAATAATTTAAAATCAATTAGAACTAGGTTTAGTCACTTCAAATATTTTTTTCTCAAAAATAAAAACAACAAAAATATTCTAAGTGTTTAGGATTTTTAGGGTTTTTACCTCGTTTTCCATCTCCGCACGCTTATTTAGTTTCACATTTTTCTATTCCTTCATAATTATGTAACTGCAAAGGATGTAATAGCTTTAAAATTAGGACTTTACTTTTATTTCCTTGTTTTGGTTTGTAATTTCCCCTCCCTTAAGCCATGTAATAGCGTAGCTTTAAATTTCACACTTTTATCTTTCATACTCATATTAACTGTTAGATGTATGCTAATAGGCATGTATGATAAGATTAAAAGAAAAACGTTAGCAAACCCTAACACTTAAGGACAAATAACTAAAACATAACACACTCGCACACACGCACCTCTAGGGTACCTCCACTTGTTGCCTTCAGAGTAAACTGTCACGACTCTCGTGCGTAAGAGATTTTAGTGACAACCCTTTGGTTTAAAGATCATAAGTCCCTCGATGACCCTTTCGACGCTGCCTCGGTATATGATTTAAAAATATTAGGGTAGTTACTAAAATATCTTACTAAGCTGCTTGTGTGACTGTACGATGATCCTCGCTTGTCCCTCAAACATCCAACAACATGGCTACCTACTCGCTAATAGTAGAATATCACTGTCTAAAGGAAAAGAGGAAGAGAATAAACCTTTCGAGTAGGTAGATAGCTCCTGGTCGCTCGCTCATAAAAACAATAAAAAAACAATTTTTTCACACATACACAAACTCTTTTCTAAACATTTTCAAAGACAAAAAACACTTTGTATACGTTCTCGCCGAAATGAGAAACATTACAAAGTTCGCCACACTAAGGCGTCTTTTCCAAATATCTTCAAAACACACTTACATAAAAAGCATTTTCAATATGAGCTAGCAACTAAGAGCCTGTAGATAACTGCAGATGGAAAGGGTGCTAACACCTTCCCTTTCCATAACCTACCCCTTACTCAGGAAATCATCTCGAAAGGTCTTTCCTGTTCTTTTCACCCTTTCCTTTGTTGGATAAAAGAAAAACTGATGGCGACTCTTGCTAACCGCAACATTTGTGATTAAAAATGCAAAACTAGTAAAGTCAGTTCTCCCACCGTATTACACACAGAAAAACCTTCATTTAACACCCTATCTACCAGCCTTCTAATACTTCTATCAACATTAACAATGTCTTCTTCTGTGCTATCATCAGTAGCAGTAGAAGCATTACCTTTAGAAGTGTCAAATTCATCTTTGGATTTCTTTGCAGGTGACGATCTAGGTTTTTTGACCTTCTTCTCAAGAGGTGGAATTGTTGTTAGAGGAGTAACGTCAA
This sequence comes from Vicia faba, assembly GCA_948472305.1. Classification (NCBI taxonomy): domain Eukaryota; kingdom Viridiplantae; phylum Streptophyta; class Magnoliopsida; order Fabales; family Fabaceae; genus Vicia; species Vicia faba. The sequence goes on from OX451737.1 coordinate 114,801,347, forward strand.
GTACTCTGTCAAGGGAGAGCTCCTCAGGATGGTTGACAGATTTTGAGGGAGACGGTGCATGATGTTGAGACATCTTTTAAGATTTTTAAGCAAAGAGATGAAGAATGACAAGGGTTCTTTTTCTGTAAAGGAAAATGAAGAGTTTGTGAAATAAGAAGGAAGTGATTTCGCAGCGTGTGGGAAAAACTTTGAGACAATCTTGAAATTATTGCTTTCGAAATTTGATTTATTGGAAACATAAATAATATAATATCACTTTAATGATATTTCCACACGCCATTAATTGCTACAAACCCTCATATATGAAGATCCCTAGTTCTTCTCTTAAGTTCTCAAATTGGTTTGCATCCAAAGCCTTAGTGAAAATGTCAGCCAGTTGTAATTCAGTAGCTACATGTTTTAAGTTAACAATCATCTCTTCAACAAGCTCTCTTATGAAGTGATGACAGATATCAATGTGTTTGGTCCTGTTGTGCTGAATATGATTTTTTTTAAATATATTTATGGCACTTAAATTGTTACAGAATAATGTCATGATATCTTGTTTGACATTATATTATGTTAACATTTGTTTCATCCAAACCAACTGAGAACAACTGCTTCCTGCAACAATATACTCAACCTCAGCAGTGGACAGAGACACACAATTTTTACTTCTTACTGAACCAAGATATGATATTATTTCCCAGAAAGAAACATACTCCTGATGTACTTTTTCAATCATCAACACTTCCTTCCCAATCAACATCATAATAACCAGTTAAAGCAGAACTAGATCCATGAGAATATAGTATACCATAGTCACTTGTCCCATTCACATATTTAAGAATTCTATTCACATGGTTGGAATGACTAACTTTAGGATCAACTTGATATCTAGCACATACCCTTATAGAAAAGGCAATGTCAGGTCTGCTAGCTGTGAGGTATAGAAGACTGCCTATCATACTTCTATAAAGACTTTGATCCATACTTACTCCTTTTTCATCTTTAGACAACTTCAGATGTGTGGGAGTAGGAGTTCTTTTGTGACTGGCATTTTCCATCCCAATTTTTTTACTATATTCTTAGCATACTTGCTCAGAGATGAAAATATGGAATCTTCCATTTGTTTAACTTGTAGACCAAGAAAGTAGGTTAATTCACCAACAAGGCTCATCTAAAATTTTAACTGCATTTGCTTGACAAAATGTTGAACAATCTCATTTGACATTCCACCAAACACAATATCATCAACATAAATCTGTGCAATCATGATCATCAATTCTTCTTCCTTGAAAAAAAGAGTTTTGTCTATGCCAAATTTCCTATATCCATTCTCACCAAGAAGTTCTGTCAATCTCTCATACCAAGCTCTTGGAGCCTGCTTTAATCCATATAGAGCTTTCTTCAGTTTGTAAACATGTTTAGGAAAACTTGGATCAACAAACCCTTTAAGTTGTTCCATATAAACTTCCTCATTCAGATAGCCATTCAAGAAGGCACTCTTTACATCCATTTGAAACAATTTATATTTTAGAATGCATGCAACTTCCAAGAGTAGTCTGATTGATTTAAGACTAACCACAGGGGAAAATGTTTCATCAAATTAAACTCATTTAATTTGAGTGTATCCTTGTGCAACTAATCTTGCATTATTTCTAGTGACCATCCCTTTTTCATCAGATTTATTCTTGTACACCCATTTATTTCCAATCACATTTGTCCCTTCAGGCCTTGGAAATAGATCCCAAACTTCATTTCTACTAAATTGTTCTAGATCTTGTTGCATAGAATTAATCCAGATCTCATCAGTTAAAGCCTCTTTGACATTCTTAGGCTCATTTTTTGAAATAAAGCAAGAGTTTGATATCCTTTCTCTTGATCTAGTAGTAACTCCTTTATTTAGATCTCCTATGATAAGCTCCTTAGGATGATCTCTTTGAGTCCTAATTGAAGGAACTTTATTGATATGACTAGGCTCAGGCTCTTCTTGAGGTGGATTAGAATCAATACTTCTGTTATTTGATTCTGTTGGAATATCAGACAAAGTTGTTCCAACATCTTCTTCATCATTCCATCCTCTATCATCAATAATAACATTTATGGATTCCATCATAACCTTGGTTATGGAGTTAAAGACTCTGTAAGCTCTGCTATTTATAGAGTAACCTAGGAATATTTCTTCATCACTCTTGGGATCTATCTTCCTCCTTTGTTCATGATCAGCTAAGATGTAACATTTACTTCCAAAAACATGAAAGTATTTGACAGTAGGTTTTATTCCATTCCATATTTCATATAATGTGGTTGATGTGTCTTTCCTTAGAGTGACTCTGTTATGGATATAACACACAGTATTCATAGCTTCAGCCCAAAAGTGGTAGGGTAACTTCTTAGCATGAATCATAACTCTGGCAGATTCTTGAATGGTTCCGTTTTTGAGTTCCAAAATCACATTTTGCTAAGGAGTAATAGGAGAGGAAAATTCATGACTGATTCCTTCAGAAGATCAAAAATCAGCAAATTTATTGTTCTCAAATTCCTTTCCATGACCACTTTTGATTCTGGTGACATGACTATCTTTTTCCCTTTGAAGTTTTTGACAAAGATCTTTAAACACTTCAAAATTTTCTGATTTTTCTCTGATAAAACTTATCCATGTGTACCTAAAGAAGTCATCTATAACAACATAGGTATACTTCTTTCCACCAAGACTTTCAACCTGTATAGGTCCCATCAAGTCCATGTGAAGAAGTTCCAAAATTTTTGATGTTGTAAGATGTTGGATCTTCTGATGTGACATCTTAGTTTGCTTTCCATTCTGGCAGTCACCACAAACTCTCCCTTCTTCTATTTTGAGCTTAGGAATCCCTCTCACGGCTTCAATATATATGATTATTTTCACTCCTTTCAGATGCAAGTGTCCCAGTTTTTTATGCCACTGTTTAACTTCATTTTCTTTGGCTAAAGCACATGTTGAGGAGAGGCTTAACTCTTGGGGAACCCATAAATAGTATTTGTGTTTAGATCTGATTCCTTTCATAATAACTTTATCCTTCTCATTGCAAATGAGACATTCTGCCTTGGTGAAGTTAACTTTGAATCCTTAATCACATAGTTGGCTTATACTTATTAGGTTAGCTGTTAACCCTTTAACAAGTAACCCATTGTCAAGTTTTGGGACTCCTGAACATTCTAGCTTTCCAACTCCTTTGATTTCACCTTTGGCTCCATCATCAAAAGTCACATAATTGGTAGAATGAGATTTGATATCTACCAATAGATTCTTGACACCTGTCATGTGTCTAGAACAGCCATTGTAAAAGTACCAATCATCTTTAATTGATACTCTAAGAGAGGTATGAGTTATGAAACTAGCAACATTAGACTTGGGAACCCACTGTTTCTTCTTTTTGCTATTTTGAGAGATCTTAACAGTCTTGGGAAGAGGAGTGGTTTTAGGATATCCATACAACTTAAAATAGAAAGGTATTATATGACCAAACCTTCCACAGTGATGACACCTCTAGGGCTGGGATTTCTCTCTGACGTGAGTAAATTTTTTTCTTACCCTGATGTTTGCCATGATGTCTTTTCTTGCCATGATGTTCAGACATTTGATTCAACATCTTTGGTTTAGACTTGGCATGAGTGGAATCTGATGAAGGTTCTTCTGAAATAGGTTCCTTTTTATCATTAAGCTCTAGACCACTATTGTCTCATGTCACTCTTCCCACTTGAAGAATTTCATCTAATGTGTCAGACCCATTATTCAACATCTTGAGATATTTGACCATTCTATCAAGGATTGAATTTAGAGAAGTCACTTCACTTTCTAGATTGGAAATAGTTTTCAGATGCTCTTTCCTTTCCGCCTTCAGCTGGGTTATGAGTGCTTTCTGTTTCTCCCCTTCTAGGCAAACTTCTGCACTTCTGAGACACAGTTCTTTGTACGAGGCAGCTAGCTCATCAAAGGTTAGTTCTCCATCACTAGGATCTCCATCAGACACATATTTTCCTGTCAATGATTTAGCATACTTTGCAGATTCCTCTTTAAGATCACTCTCAAAATCCTCTTCAGACCACGTAATATATAGATTCTTCTTCTATTTTTTAAGATATGTAGGACATTCAGCTCTAATGTGACCAAAACCTTCACATCCATGAAACTGTATTCCTTTACCTTGAGTGGATTTTTCTTCAGCCCTTTTTCTTCCAAACTTATTTGACTTAAGGATGTCAGATAAGATGTTATTGACATTTGATATTGGGTTCCTATCCATCCTTTTTATCACTTTGTTAAACTGTCTTCCAAGCATAACTAAGGCATTTGATATTCCTTCATTTGTATCTAGATCACAGTCCTCCTCTTCATCTTCAGTATTGGTAACAAAAGTTATGCTTTTGTTCTTCTTTTCAGATCTTTCATTGATGCTTAATTCAAATGTCTGAAGTGATCTAATAGGTTCACACACTTTCATCTTGTCAATTTCTTATGCTTCTTCTATGGCTGTCACTTTCATATCAAATCTCTTGGGAAGAGACCTAAGCATCTTTCTCACTAATTTATCTTCTATAATTTTTTTCTCCTAAAGCACTAGCAGCATTAGCAATCTCAAGAATGTTCATATGGAAGTCATTAATACTTTCATCATCCTTCATTCTCAGATTTTCAAATCTGGTGGTGAGCAACTGAAGTCTTGACATCTTCACTTTGTATGTGTCTTCATGGGTAGATTTAAGAATCCCCCAGGCATCCTTAGCTACTTCACATGTGTTTACTAATCTAAAAATGTTCTTGTCAATTCCATTGAATATAACATTAAAGGCTTTAGAATTTCCAAGAATTTTATCCTCTTCTTTAGAACAATCTTCTTCTGGATTTAACTTAGAAGTTGGTTCTCCATTTTCTCCCAATTTGATAGGGTGTTTCCATCCTTTTAAGACAGCTTTCCAAGCCCTACTGTCTAGAGACTTTAGAAAGGCCACCATATGTGGTTTCTAATAGTCGTAATTGCTTCCATACAAAATGGGTGGTCTGCTCACAAATCCTCCTTCCTTGTCCATAGTACCAAAAAGTATCTTCCCTAGATCTCACCCAGATATAGAGCAGGATGCCTGCTCTGATACCAATTGAAATTCTGGTATCAGATATGAGATGTCGAAGGAGATGTCACGACACAAATATCCGAGGACAGTATAAAATGAAAAATATTAAAAGTAGTAAAAACAAAAGGGATTGTTAACCCAGTTCGGTGTACAACAACACCTATTCTGAGGGCTACCAAGCCAAGGACAAGTCCACTAAATAGTATTAATTCATAGATCCTCAGTAAACAACCAGTTTACGATCTAATCACATAATCACTACCCGTGCTATACTTCTACCTAAGACACATCTAGGTACGAGGCCCTCCTCAAATCCCTTCAATCACTAACAGTGAAGAACAACAAAAATATTATGTTTTAAGGACTTCAATCATTCAATACTTAAAAGCTTATGAATGATCCATATTTAACAACTCAAATTACAACTTAAGTATTAAACCAATACTTAGAGTGTATTACAATTAAAAATACTTAGACTTCTAAAACAGAAAGAATATGTTCTTCTTTTAAAAGTTGCAGCTTGATGAATATGGATGCAAGTCCTTATAAAGGCGCAACAGTGGGCTTAGGCTGAAAAACAAATATTCCAATCCCTTGAATATTTCCATGAAAATAGGGAAAGATATAATCCATAAGGATAATGCAAATAGAAAATTATTCCTCCATATTTTTCGCAAACTATGAGTCACAAATCCTGAATAATGGCGTATATAAAAACAGGAAACAGATATGAAGTCACATTTAAATCAAGAGGCAGATGTCAAGACATCTTCTTTAACATCATTGAAAACCTGTTTGCTTCAAATGTCAAGACATTTAGCAAAACATTATCAAGTCAGTATTTTACCAAAATTGCTGCCAACAAACACTTACAAAAAGGAAGCTACATTCAGCATAGAGGACAAACAGAAAATCTCAAGAGCATTTCCTCTATCCCTCACAAAACTCCTCTCTCTCTCTCTCTCTCTCTCTCTCTCTCTCTCTCTCTCTCCAAAACTCGGAATTTTTCTAATTTTGTTCTCAAGAGATCCTTGCTCAAATCTGCTCCTCTTACACGATCTTCTCCATTGAAGCTTGAAGAAGAAGTAGTAGCGGCATTCTCTTCCAGAACAGAGGCATTGAGTAGATTTATTTTTTACTCATTAAGGTAGATTTTAGAATCCACTTCCCTTTCATGCTAGCTCCAATCCTGCATTAACTTTTGTTTACATTGGATTTAGCTGGCCAAATCTTACATCTGAGGTATATTCATGCGTGCATTTGTTGCTTGATTTTGGTTCCACGAGGTTGCTCAAAATTTTGTTCGTGCTATTGCCTTCATGCTCAGTTTATGATCAGATCATGCTTTGTTTGATGAATCCATGCATGTTTTGTTGTTCTATGTATCGAGAGGATAAATTTTGATGTTTGAATCAAGGGAAATGGTTGAGAATTGACTGAGAAATTTAAGTCAGAAAACTGTTTGTTGAATTGCTCAACTTAAAATCATGTTCATACAACAATAATCGCGTGGTATTTTCTGTATGATCCATGCATCTTTTGATAATTTTTTTGATTCTATCGTGTTCTACTCAATTCCATCTTGAAGTTTCATGTTTAGATCTTGGGTTTTCATGGAGAAACGCGTGAGATATCATGATCTGAACATTTAGTTTCAAAACTGAAAACATAGAAATGTTAGGGTTGGTTCACGCGGTAGGGATGAATACGTGGCATTTTTTTATTGAACAAGTTCTAATTGGTTCTTTTACAGCGCTTTTTGTTAATAACAGGTGTAATACACCTTAATTATAATTTAATTTTCTTTGTTTTCTCTAATTTTGTTTAAATACTTTTCTTAATTCAAAAATCACCACAAAAATATTTTAAACTCTATTTTCAATATATTTTCATTTTCTGATTTTTATTTCTTAGTTTTATCATTTTTTTTCATGATTAAATAAATTTAAGTAGTTTAATTAGGGTTTTAATCATTCTATATGTTTTAGAATTTTATTTTCCTATTTCTACTGAATCAAAAAATCCTAAAAAAAATTGTTTAAGTGTTATTATGAGCCTTCATATTGAAATTTTTTTTTTCAATTTTAAATTTTTTTTGGGATGCCAATTAAATTATTTGTTTGGTTATATCTTTTTTTCTTTGTTTCCTTTTGATATATTATGTAAATAATTTTTATTTAATTCTTTCTTTTGGGATAAAATTCAAGAAAAATATACTTACTGATCCTTAGAATTTTCTTGAAATTTAGGGAGTCTTATACAAAATTTATTTGAATTTTAAATTAGGTAGATTAATTTTGAACTTAATTTCTCATTTTTTAGGATTTTGGTTGATTATTCACATTGATTACTTGAAAATTCTAACTTCCCATGCTTATAAAATCATAAATAAATTTATTTAGAGTGCTTTTACAAGTTAAGGTCATAAAGATCATTTTCCTTGAATTTTAAAATGTGATTTCATAATTTTTACAAATTGTTTTTCAAAACACCTCTAGTTTATGCATTTTGCTAGCTAGTTTCATTGTTTGCATTTTTTAATCAAGTCTCCACCTCAATCCAAGAACCCTAAACCCCATTTATGACTTTTATAGATCTTTAAGAAGTTAGGGTTTAATTATCATGATTTTTACAATTCCCTTTCTTTTTTTAACCTAATTTTTTACTTAGGATTGTATTTAGGGTTTTGCTTTTGATCAAGGTTTGTAACTGAGAACATTTGTACATAATTCTTATTTAATTCTTGGCATGGCATGTGATAATGACTTGGAGTTTATTTTGGGACAAATTCTTCAACATCATTGGATCTTGGGTGTTTATAGGTTGAAAAACTAAATCCACTGAGATGGATGAATGATGTTAACGATATTTGAAACTAAAATTTCATCTAACACCTCCCCCCCCCCCCCCCCATTTCATCTTATCCATTTATCACTTGTACTAAATGTTGTTGGATAATTATCTATATATCATTTCTATAAACATGTGGCACAAAGATTGTTATTGACCGACCTAAAAATAGGTGCGACTTCTACATAAGTCCACTTACGATTGTTTAACATAGCGCTAAATTTTATCCTGATTCAAGAAATGATCATTCGTGGCCCAAACCCATTTTTGCAATCCAAAGTATGTTAACTTGAAACCTTTGATCTAATAAAATTGAGATTCATTGTTAGGAGGCTTTGGTCTTATCAATCCTCTAATGTATCTTTATAAGCTTTGGTCAAAGTGAATCACTTAAACATCGTTGATCATTTATTGTTGCCTTGAGATTTTGAAATGAATGATATACTTAACAAAAATCAAATGAAACTTGTTATTGAGAGGCTTTGATTTTATCAATCTTCTAATGAGTTTCAAATGCAAGTTTCAAGATGGTCATTCAACTAACTTCTAATTTCTAACTCATTAACAATTGGATTTTGTCTTTGGGTTTTTACTTTATGTCTTTACTTTTATACACCATTTATTTTAGCATATATGTTTCATCTTTTCTCAATTGAACTTTTCATTTTCTTGTTGAAGATGCCTAATAATCAACTTTAACCATACAATCTTTAATGTTGCTTGGACTATTTGGTTACTATCCTTGGCATTTTGGAGTTGTGGACTTCTTGGACTTAGTATTAGAAGCCTTGACCTACCTTGGGACCTTATGACTTCTATTGTCATTTTGTCTGGAGTTCTTGGGGTTTACCCCACGATATTGGGTTGCTTGTTTTCTTTGTGTACAGGTTGTTTTTATTATATGCTTCGTCTGTGATCGGGAATTCATCTGTATGCAACCGTTACTCTGCCCAATTTTTGTGAAGACTTAGTGTTTTTATAGCTTGGTTTTCTTAAGAGGTTTATTATCTTTTCTTGTTTGGTTTCAATCCAAAGGATGGGGATTCTACATTGACTCATTGTGTAAAGTGTTGGCTTCTTGTTGGTTAGACGGTTCTTTTCTCTAACTCTTACTTTATGCTTTAGGATAGTCCCTTCATCTCCTCATATATTCTTTAATTTCAAAAATCTTCTCCCTCCTTTCAAAACTATTATTGTTTTATAAAATTGAACTGCTTTCACAAAAAACTTGGACTTAGGTCCATGCATTTGAAAAATATTTTCTTAATCAAACTTCAATCAACTTAATAATACCTTACATTTTTGCGAGAAGACTAAAAGTCAATCAATCTCATTCAAACTATTTTTCCACTTTGGCTTTTATTTTAAAACTTTTCTAAAAATATTAGACTCTTGTCAATCCTTGAGGTGATGCGAGCTACTATACTTCTACGATATGTAGTGAAGTGAGATATTTTCCACTTGGATGTTGAGTGGGGCTTTGTTGATTTTAAAATCCAAGCTATATCCTCCACTTTGAGATGATGCAAATTCTCCTTTCTCATAATCGTGGGTAGTAAGTATGTTCTTCCACTCGGATAAGACGATGATGTCTCGTCTCTTAAAATTAACCAACACACTTTTGTTTTAAAGTTTTTAAAGGTGAACTACGAGTACCCTGATCCCCTATTGCACAGAAGGTGGTACGTAGCCACTAAATATTTGCAACTACGGCGGGTGCAAAAATTGTAAAAAATATTTCTTTCCTCATCACCATAATCTATTTTTGTATACAACACTTATAGCCAAAATTCACAGATTTTCAAAGAGTTTCATGTGGAGTACTGTAGATGTTTAGGGTGCTAATACCTTCCCTTTGCATGACCAACCCCCTAACTTAGATTCTCTCCCCCTCTTTTTAGGTTATTCGCTCTTTTCCCATTCCTTTGAAAACAATAAAGCGCAATGGTGATTTTTATTTGATTCGTGTGAGTCAAGTCAATCCAATGACTTAGTCTCAACATTTCTACTGCTACAGAAAAATGGCGACTTCACTGGGGACAAATCGAACAAATGATGGTCCATCCCTAAGTGGGTTAAGCCTATCTTTGTTTATTTGCGTATGTGCTATTGTTGTTTATATGTTATATGTTGTATATATGTTTGTCTGAATTTTCCTAGTTTTTAGGATGCTTGGTGATTTCTCATAAGTCCTATACCCGGACTTAGGTAAACTTAAGATAGGATGGGCTATATAGTCATGTTAACTTTGAGAGAGTAATCCCAAAAAAGGAGACATGAGATCCCCCACTCAGTGGAGGCCCCTTTGACTATAGTGTCGTTTATCGAGTAATCGGGAAGATGTGTTGCTTTCAACCTGGGAGCCTGCTAAAACTGAGGACCGTAGAATCTTTAACCCATCTTGTCCTTTTAGGTGTAGTGCGGAAACTGTGACGAAGTAATCCGGGAATGGTTGTCACGCGATACTACACTCTGATAGGTTTTTCCTGAGAATATTACTAATTACCGAGTCAATTGGGATGTTGGTAATATCCGAAGGAAGGATGTAGACTCTGTGAACCTCTTAGAACCTTATTTGACAGGTGATAAACTTTTATACCATACCTTATGGGTAGTACCTTTGACCTCATGCTCGTGACGTCGAACCTATGAACCCCCCATGCTTGTGATCTTGTGCGTGATTGTTTCATCATGCATTTATGCACCCATGAGCATCCTTTAAAACATTTTATTTAAAGGGACTTAAAGTTGACCCTTTTTGAATATCTCAGGTACTTTTTACCATGGATTCTGGAAAAAGAAAGACTCGGAAGTACAACTTTAAAGATCCCAAGATAGATGAGTTGATGAGTCTGATTCCCGAGATCGAGAGTTCTACAGATATTCAGAGGAAGTATGGGTCCATAATGTCTCTTATGAAGCTTAGGATGAAGGAGGGTATTCTTTCAACTTTGGTCCAGTTCTATGATCTGATGTATCAATGTTTTACTTTCCCCGATTATCAGTTGATGCCTAGATTGGAGGAATATTCTTATCTACTGGGTTTACCTATGACCGACCATGTTCCTTTCACCATTTTGGAGGGGGAGCCAAAGTCCCATGAGATTGCTGCTTTGGTTCATTTGGGGAATATGAGATTGAGGCCCACATGACTACCATAGGAGGGATTAAAGGATTACCCGCTCAGTTTTTATTGGAGAAAGCTCGCTATTTTGCTAGGAAGAAGAGTACAGTTACTTTTGAGGCCATCTTTGCTCTACTTTCTTATGGGTTATTCTTATTTCCTAATGTCGACAAATTCGTGGATATCAATTCCATCGGGATCTTTTTGATTGGGAATCCAATAACTGCATTATTAGGAGATGCTTATTACTCCATTCATCATCGGGATTCTTATCATAGAGGGATGATCATTTGTTGCACGCCTTTGTTATATCAGTGGTTTATTTCTCACTCACCTCGGTCCGATGCTTTCTGGGATGTCAAGAAGGAACCTCGTTGGGCGCTAAAGATTATGGCCCTTACTCATTCAGATATTGTTTTCTATCATCAGGTTTACTTTGATGTGGAGATTGTCAATATTTGTGGTAGTTTCCCCAATGTACCTCTTCTTGGTACAAAGAAAGGAATTACCTACAATCCTGTTCTTGCACAACGACAGCTTGGATATCCAATGAGAGATAAGCCAAATAGTATTCATTTGAGTGGTTTCTTCCTTAAAGAGGTATAGGATCATAAGGAAGCTAAAGAGGAGATTGTGAAGGCTTGGCGTCATATTCACAGGAAGAGTAGAAAAAACTTGGGACCTAGAGGAGCTGTTTCTTTGGAGCCTTATCTTCAGTGGGTACAAGCAAGAGCCATTCAGTTGAAGATGCCATATTCCCGTGAAGAACCCATGCCCGATATGTTTGTGAAGACCACTCCTTACATATTAGATGATGCAGAAGATCTTTAGCTTGCCCTAATCAGGATGAAACAGGAAAAGGAGGCTTGGAAGAATAAGTGTCAGACTTTAGAGGTGTCCTTCCGAGCATACCTGAAGGATAAAGATGACCTGATTGAGATTATCGAGAGTCGTGATGTAGAGATGATGGAGAGTAAAGGGGATTTATTTTCCTCTAGATCTCAATTAGGACCTAGTTGCCCACTTCCCGACTCTGGTGATTAGAAGGAGGTCGCCGACAGGTATGTAGAAGAGAACAAGTAATTGAAGGCTCATATTGCAAGACTCATAGGGAAATGTCAGTGTCTGGAGAGATCTTCATCAACTTTGTTTTTTTAGCATCTTAGGTTTTTATCTTATCTTGTACTTGGGATTATTGAAACTTGTAAAAAATTTGTAATCCGTTTTGAAGTTATTATAATAAGATTTTCAGTATTTCAAATGTGTTAGTACTTTAGTATTTGCAAATTGTCTATAAATCTTTGAGTTCCTTGGAATGTTAATAATAATAAAAATAAATTATGTGCATTGCATATCATGCATCATCTTGTACATATTTCTTGCATTTCTGTTCATACCCAGGTGTCTTACTGTGTTTCTCTACTTCATTCAGAAGCAAGCTGTCTCACCAGTATAATACTCAAGCTAATTCCAAGAATAAAATGGAGAATCTTGAACAAGATAATCGCGAGCTGCGCGAAGAAGTTACTGCTCTGAAGGCTGGTATGGCCAATCTGACTGCTTTGATGGAATTGTTGGTGGCTGCTCAGAATCAACCACCACTTTCTCAGCCTCAACAGACAACAGTTGCTTCTGAGACTCCGACTGTTCTCATTTCTATTACTCTAGTTACAATTGTTCAGAATCGTATGCCTCAGGGTTATCCGTGGGGAATGCCAGAGAACTTCATTCCAGAAGGTTACAATCTTGATACTCAAGTTTTTCCATTTGCTCAAACTGTTGTTGTTTATGCACCTCCAGTAGTGCATGTTACTCCTATGGCTAGAAAATAGATCCATTAAACTGCACCTCCTTCAGTGAATGCTATGCCATTTGCTAATGATGAAGTTTATCATCCTGCTCCTCCACCGAGTGAAAGTATGGGTTTCTATGACCGTTTGGATGACTTTCAAGACCAGTTCAATGAGATGCAGAAGGAAATGAAGGCCCTTCGAGGAAAAAAATTGTTTGGACAGAACGTCAATGAACTTTGCCTAGTTCCTAACGTAAAGGTCCCAACGAAGTTTAAAGTGCCTGAATTTGAGAGGTACAAGGGCAACTCTTGCCCTCGTGACAACCTTGTAATGTATATCAAAAAATGTCCACCCATACTGATGATCAGCGTTTTCTCATTCATTTCTTCCAAGATAGTTTAACTGGTGCTGCTTTGAAGATGTATATGAGTCTGGACAATAGTAGTATTCGTACCTTCAATGAACTAGGGGAAGCATTCATCAAACATTATAAGTACAATATGTTAACGGCACCTGACTGTGACCAGTTAAGGGCAATGGCTCAGAGAGACAAGGATTCGTTCAAAGAATATGTGTATAGATGGTGCGAGATAGCTGCCCAGGTGGTTCAACCTATGGGAGAGAAAGAAATGCCCAATGTTTTCCTAAAAACCCTTGGAACATTTTTATCATGAAAGGATGGTCGCCAGTGTGCCGAGTGATTTTACCAAAATGGTAAGCATGGGTGTTCGTTTGGAAGAGGCTGTTAGAGAAGGGCGTTTGACTAAAGAAGAAGGGATGAAGAAGTCGTCATACGGGTTTTCTCGAAAAAAAGAAAGTGAAACGAATGCTGTTATTGTGGAAAGAAAGATTAGGCCACCTAGAAGATATCAACGATACCACCAACAAGTTGCTTCTGTGACTCCTATCGTCAATGTAGCTCCAATGATTGTTGTGTAAGTCTAAGAGTGCCTAAGAGGGGGGGTGAATTAGGTATATAAAAATTTATTCGGTTTTATGAGAATACTTGAAGTAATTTTTGGTTAAGTGTTTGAAGGTTTTGGTTATATCTTATCTTTTCTTGATTATGGTGATGAAAGCGATAAAAGCGGAAAAGTAAAGAACACGACGATATATCCTGGTTCCCCTCATAATCCGAGAGTACTCCAGTCCCCTTTCCAACACGAAAGAGATTTCACTATAGTTAGAATGATTGTACAACCTATGCTTACCATCTAACCTATAGGGTGGCCAAAGGTTCTTAACACCTTTAAGATCAAACAAACACTAATGTGAATGAAGAAAAATCCTCTTCAAATCACAACACTTACTTCCAACAATCCTGGATAGTAAGGGAATAATTTCTTTTGTAATACAATGATTTATTTGAAATAGATGGAGAGCACTTATCAATCTTCAATTGATCTTCTTCTTCAAGATAGAAACAATTCTCAAGCAATGATTATAAATGTTCACAATGTATGTATGAAACTTGTAATGATTTCTTAATGAAAATGTATATGGCAAGTTTCACAAAATTTATGAACACTTGAAAGTTTTTATGCAACTTTGAATGATGAAAAATTGTTAATTGAAGAAGATTTTTTTTTAAATCTGAAAATCTGCACATTTATAATGTCACAAGTACCTCTTCATTCATGCCATTTTATATGAAAAGATGCAATGCATTCATGAAAGAATATCATTTGAAATATGTTCAAAAACCAAAAGAAAAGCTGCACTGGTTCGCTGGGAACCGGTTCCGACCCAGGCAGAACCCGGTTCTTAGTGAACGTTATAACTCAGAATTCAAAAATACCACGCAGGAACCGGTTCCCCTATTGGTACAACCCGGTTCCTGGTACAAATTCCAGGGAGATGTTTTTTGAACAAGTTTGGAACCCGGTTCCCTGTTAGGTAGGAACCGGTTCCTGAAAGTTTATTTCCAAAAATTCTTTTTGAAAAAGATTTCAAACAAGGTTTTTCTTAACATTAAAAATGTGGGATATGTATATGATTACGAATGCATATTTGTGAACATCTATATTCAAGTTTAAGAATTATTTATACCATTTGACATTTGTTGATTCTTTAATAATTCTTCTTCTAATCTTCAAGACTTGTATATGATATTGATAAGCTTTTTGCACATCCTTTGAATGTTGATATCCATGTTGTCTTCATTAAAACAAATGCTTTAAATATGACTTGAGAAGGTTGCAATTACATTCTCCCCCTTTTTGATGATGACAACCAAGTCTTGAAAACAATTCTTGAAATGTTTATGTTGTTTTGTGTAGCAAACATGTTAAGCAAATGCAAGGCTCCCCCTAAATTGTATGCTCCCCCTAAGTCCATGATTCTTTGAATTTTGGAGTGAGTGCCTGCAATTTCTTTGAAACAAA
Organism: Vicia faba; assembly: GCA_948472305.1. Lineage (NCBI taxonomy): Eukaryota > Viridiplantae > Streptophyta > Magnoliopsida > Fabales > Fabaceae > Vicia > Vicia faba. Next base: position 114,816,589 of record OX451737.1, read on the forward strand.
ACAACACATATGCATATTCTTCTCCCCCTTTGTTAACATCAAAAAGGATGGGGAAAAAGAGTGAAATAAGTTCATTTAAAAAATTAAGACGTGCACCTTATGAGAAACATTTAGAGATCACCTTCATCCAAAATACCAAGTTCTCTTCGGATTTTGAAGAATGGTTCTCGAGCAAGCGGTTTTGTGAAGATATCTGCGAGTTGGTTATGAGTATCCACAAAAGTGACTTCGACATCTCCTTTAAGTACATGATCACGGAGAAAGTGATGTAGAATATCTATATGTTTGGTTCTTGAATGCATGACCGGATTCTTTGTAATATTGATAGCACTTGTATTGTCGCATCGAAGAGGAATGCATCCGAGTTCAAGTCCGTAATCACGGAGTTGTTGCTTGAGCCAAAGAATTTGTGCACAACAACTACCCGCTGCTATGTATTCTGCTTCGGCCGTGCTAAGAGCAACACATGCTTGCTTTTTACAAGCCCATGATACTAATGCATTTCCAATAATGTGACAAGTACCACTTGTGCTTTTACGATCAGTTTTACAACCTTCGTCGGATTTCTCGTCAAACTTACCGAGATTGTCTTTGTCATTGTTAAGAACAAAACACTTGCATCCAAAAATGTGGAAGTGAGCAATATTTGGCTTTCTTCCTTTGAAGAGTTCATATGGAGTCTTCTTTATTATAGGTCTAATGATAACTCGATTTCCAACATAACATGCCGTACTAACCGCATCCGCCCAAAAATATTTAGGAAGATTTGCATCACTAAGCATTGTTCTTACGAGTTCCACTAGAAACCTATTATTTCTTTCAACTACTCCATTTTGTTGTGGAGTTCTAGGTGCTGAAAAATTATGAGAGATACCATGTTCTTCACAAAATTCTTCAAATTGTGCATTTTGGAATTCTCCACCATGATCACTTCTTATGGATACAATCTTTAGTGATTTTTCATTTTGGATTTGCTTAGCATACTTCTTAAAAGCTTTAAAAGCATCACTTTTCTGCACAAGAAACAAAGTCCAAGAATATCTAGAAAAATCATCAATAATAACCAAAGCATATACATTACCTCCGAAGCTTTTTGTTCTTGATGGACCAAAGAGATCCATGTGTAACAATTGTAGTGGTCTTATAGTAGACACCACATTCTTAGATTTGAAAGTTGATTTGGTCTGTTTTCCCTTTTGGCATGCGCTACATAATTTGTCTTTGATGAACTTCATCTTTGGTAGACCAATAACTAAGTCATGCTTAACCAATTTGTTCAAGTGCTCCATGTGAATGTGAGCAATCCTCTTGTGCCATAACCAAGCGTCATTGTTGTTTACCATAATACATTGTACCTTCATAGACAAATCATCTAAAGTAATCATAAAAATATTGTTAGATCTTATACCTTTGAGTTTTACCTCATTGGTTGCCTCATCCATAATAAGGCATTCTTCTTTGTTGAATTTGATCTTGAACCCTCTATCGCAAAGTTGACTTATGCTAAGAAGGTTGTGCTTTAATCCTTCAACATAGAGAACATCCTCAATTTGAATGGATGGAGGTGTGCCAACTATTCCAACGCCAAGTATCTTTCCTTTGGTGTTGTCTCCATAGGTGACATACCCTTTGGCTTTATGTACTAGATATGAAAATTGGTGTACATCTCCTGTCATATGCTTTGAACATCCACTATCAAGATACCAAACATTTGATGTGGATTTCAAGCATACCTCTTCTTCATCGTCGGAGTGATGTGAAGCCATCAATGCTAGATTTGCACATTCGTCGCTTTCCGAATTGGATGAAGAACTTATCTCATTATCTTCCCATGCAACATAATCCATTTTGTTCTTGAACTCCTTTTTGCCTTTGAATCCATTTTTCTTGGAGAGTTTTGGACAATCCGGCTTTATGTGACCTTGCTTTCCACATTCATAACATGTGACATCTTGTGTTGATGTGGAGGCTTCTTTATCTTTATGCTTATAGAATTTCTTTCTTTTGACAAAGTTAACATTATGAAGATTATTTTTATGACCAAAATATTTTCCTAACCTTTTTACAAGAAGTAAGAGATTTTCATCTTCGTCCGATGCATCTTTATCTTGACTTTCTTTTGAATCAACTTTCAAAGCAATGCCTTTGGATTTCTTCTCATGATTCTCATGTTTTTCAAGCCTTCCAAGTTCCGTCTCATATTCTTGAAGCTTTCCGAAAAGTGTTGCGGAAGTCATGGTTGCTAGGATTTTCTTTTCGGATATTACCGTCACTTTTGGTTGCCATTCCTTAGTTAAAGATCTAAGCACTTTAAGATTTAATTCATCGTTAGTTAAAGTCTTACCAAGTGCCTTCAAATGGTTTGTCAAGTGAACGAATCTCTTTTGCAAGTCAAGGATGGATTCTCCGGGCAACATTCTGAATAATTCATATTCTTGACTCAAAGTGTTCAATCTAGACCTTTTGACTTCGGCGGTTCCTTCATGAGTTTCTACAAGAGTATCCCAAATTTCCTTTGCCGTTGTACATGCCGATACTCAGAAAAATTCATCCATACTAAGAGCACTTTGGAGAATATTGATTGCCTTTTTGTCAAAGAGAACTTTTTTCTTGTCATCGTCATCCCATGATGCTTTAGGCTTTGATGACCCAACACCATTGACAACGCACACCGGAGTAAATGCACCATTCTCAACAGCATTCCATATTTCTTCTCCTTGCGCTTCAAGATGAGCCTTCATGCGAATTTTCCAAAAGTCAAAGTATTCACCACAAAACAATGGAGGCTTGTTGTTACTACCACCATCTTTGAAAACCGGATTTGGATTTGCGGAAGCCATTCTGGATCTTTAGGAACAAGTTACCTATAACTTGCTCTGATGCCAATTGTAAGTCTAAGAGTGCCTAAGAGGGGGGTGAATTAAGTATATAAAAATTTATTCGGTTTTATGAGAATACTTGAAGTAATTTTTGGTTAAGTGTTTGAAGGTTTTGGTTATATCTTATCTTTTCTTGATTATGGTGATGAAAACAATAAAAGAGGAAAAGTAAAGAACACGGCGATATATCCTGGTTCCCCTTACAATCCGAGAGTACTCCAGTCCCCTTTCCAACACGAAAGAGATTTCACTATAGTTAGAATAATTGTACAGCCTATGCTTACTATCTAACCTATAGGGTGACCAAAGGTTCTTAACACCTTTAAGATCAAACAAACACTAATGTGAATGAAGAACAATCCTCTTCAAATCACAACACTTACTTCCAACAATCCTGGATAGTAAGGGAATAATTTCTTTTGTAATACAATGATTTATTTGAAATAGATGGAGAGCACTTATCAATCTTCAATTGATCTTCTTCTTCAAGATAGAAACAATTCTCAAGCAATGATTATAAATGTTCACAATGTATGTATGAAACTTGTAATGATTTCTTAATGAAAATGTATATGGCAAGTTTCACAAAATTTATGAACACTTGAAAGTTTTTATGCAACTTTGAATGATGAAAAATTGTTAATTGAAGAAGATTTTTTTTTTTAAATCTGAAAATATGCACATTTATAATGTCACAAGTACCTCTTCATTCATGCCATTTGATATGAAAAGATGCAATGCATTCATGAAAGAATATCATTTGAAATATGTTCAAAAACCAAAAGAAAAGCTGCACTGGTTCGCTGGGAACCGGTTCCGACCCAGGCAGAACCCGGTTCTTAGTGAACGTTATAACTCAGAATTCAAAAATACCATGCAGGAACCGGTTCCCCTATTGGTACAACCCGGTTCCTGGTACAAATTCCAGGGAGATGTTTTTTGAACAAGTTTGGAACCCGGTTCCTTGTTATGTAGGAACCGGTTCCTGAAAGTTTATTTCCAAAAATTCTTTTTGAAAAAGATTTCAAACAAGGTTTTTCTTAACATTAAAAATGTGGGATATGTATATGATTATGAATGCATATTTGTGAACATCTATATTCAAGTTTAAGAATTATTTATACCATTTGACATTTGTTGATTCTTTAATAATTCTTCTTCTAATCTTCAAGACTTGTATATGATATTGATAAGCTTTTTGCACATCCTTTGAATGTTGATATCCATGTTGTCTTCATCAAAACAAATGCTTTAAATATTACTTGAGAAGCTTGCAATTACATGTTGCCTATCAAAGACCACCTCCTTAGGGAAATCAAGGGCAAAGTCAGAAGAGAGAGGCTTTTTACTCCATTCCAATGAGCTATACAGACTTATTCCCGACTTTGATTCAGAAGAAGTTGGTTCAAACCAGGCCTTCCCCTACTATACCATCACCCTTACCCTAGTATTATAAGGCAGACCAGACATGTGCTTTCTTTGATGGAGCACTAGGGCACAATATTGAGAATTGTTATCCTTTGAAATCTGAAGTATAAGAGATGGTGAGATCTGGCCTTTTATCCTTTAAAGATATTGGTCCTAACATGAAAGATAATCATTTTCCAAAGCATGGAGGAGAAAATGTTGTAAACATGGTTGCTGGTTGTCCAAGGGACTTCCAGATTTTTGATATCAACCTAGTTAGAGGGGATTTGGTAAAGATGCATGCTGACCTCTACGAGTTCAATTATTATACACATGACCATGCTAGTTATGGTATTTGTAGTACAAATATCCAAGGATGTGATAAGATAAAAGCTGATCTTTAGGAAATGATGGACGAAGGCCTCATTCATATAATCAGGCCTAGGACAAAATACGAGGAAGATGTGAATATGATCTACGGGTGTCCCGATGAATTCCATATCTTCGATGTAAACCATATGAATGATGATTTGGTGCAGTTGCATGCTACTTTATGTCACATGGATGGTCAAGTAGAACACCATTATAGATCTTACTGGATCTGCTGCAGAGATTCTCGTGGTTGTTCCATCGTGAGAAAGGGTACTTAGTTGTTCTTGGATAATGGTACTATTAAGGTTTCAGGAAATAGAGATGATTACAATGAGATTAATGTGATTAGAGATTATTTGGTTGAGACTGTGTTAGATGATGAGTATGCTTCTGCATATGAATTCTTTTCCTCTGATAAATATATGTTCTCCAATAATGACTATGTGATGTCCAAGTATTCTGAAGAAGGGGTGAATGTTATCATGCCGTGTTTCAGTGTTCCCACCCCTATAGAGACTGAGTACTGTAGCAAGCCAGTTGTTGATCCAGTGGTAATTTGCTTACCGGGTCTTGTTCTTTACGAATCAGACAAAGCTGTGCCGTATAAATACAATGCTACAATATTGGAGGATGGTGTGGAAGTTCCCATCAAACTTTTTTCTGATGTCAAGAATATTGCTGAAGCCAGCCGAGTAACCCGCAGTGATCGTGTTTTCGCACTTATCATTCGGGGGAATATTAATGCTGATAAAAAGGTTGTTGAAAGTGTTGAACATAAGAAAGCAGTAGAGGAATCCAATGGTGCTACTCTGGATAAAGTTGCAGATGATATATTGCAGACACCATCAAAGATATCCATTCTAGCCTTGCTGATGAACTCTTTTTCCCACAGGGAATCTTTGATGAGAGTATTGGATCAAACTTTCATGGAAAGTGATATGCTGTTGGACTAATTCAACAGTGTGGTAGGGAATATTTCATCCTATAATAACCTAAGTTTCTGTGATAACGAATTGCCTGATGAAGGAAGGAATCATAATTTAGCTTTCCATATCTCCATAAATGGTAAGAATGATTCATTATCAAATATGCTGATTGATAATGGGTCCACCTTAAATGTCATGCCGAGGAGCACACTTATGAAGCTGAAATATAAAGGAACTCCCATGCGTCCGAGTGGCATAATTATGAAAGCTTTTGATGGATCAAGTAAGTCTGTCATCGGGGAAGTAGATTTGCCTATTCACATAGACCCACACCTTTTTCAGATTACTTTCCAGGTTATAGATATCGTGCCCACTTAAAACTGTTTACTGGGACGACAGTGGATACATAAGGCATGGGCTAACACTTCAACTTTGCACCAAAAGTTGAAGGTTGTTCATGAAGGAAAGATGGTCATCATAAATTGATAGCAAGCATTGTTAATATCTCATTTATCCTCTTTCAGTGTTGTGGAAGCAGATGAAGCTGCTGTTGGAACTCAGTTCCAAGCTTTATCTGTTGATAATGTAAGGGAAAATGAGAATTTTATGGCTTCATTTAAGGATTCTCAACAGGTAGTGCATAATGGCCCTAGTAAAGTATGGGGGCAGATTGTTGATTCATCGGTGAATAAGAATAGAGCTGGTTTGGGATTTTATGCGAAGAATTGTAAAGGTGAGAATATGAAGCCAAAGTCTGCTTTGGGCAAATATCAGGATATCTTTCACAACGGAGGTTACCTTCATTCAACTGTTCCTAGGGTCAATGCTATTCTGGATGGTGAAGAAGAGAAAGAGATGCCGAACTACGTGACGCATGGAGTCAGAGTCCAGAACTTGGTCACTATTGATGTTCCCTCTTGCATTCATATTTCAAAGTTATTTGTTTTTTTGTTAATCTTTTCAAAAATCTTTGACTCTGCCCAAGGTGAAATTATTAATATTGTACAGGCATATCTGTTGCTTTGATCATTAAAATCATTAATAAAAGTTGTCTTTGATTCCCAAATTGTGTCTTTATTTTTCTTGGAAAATGGTAATAAGAAAAAACCCCTTCAAAATAAATAATAACTGTAAATAAATATTGTTATAATGTCACTTTCTAAAAGCAATCATAAATCATATGTGCAGATTAATTAAAAAACCCGTTGAATACAATGACTATGCACCCTCTCCCAACTTTGAATATCTTGTGTATGAGACCGAAGAAGATGAGTATGATGAGATTCCATAAGAGGTTTCACGGTTTCTCGAGTGCAAGGAAAGTGCCACTTAGTTGTATAAAGAGCCGTTGGAGACGATCAATTTAGGTTCAGAGGAAGATTAAAAGGAAGTCAAGATTGGAGCATTGTTGCATCCCGACATTTAAAAAAGGTTGATTGAATTGTTGAAAGAGTATGTGGATATATTTTCTTGGTCTTACCAAGACATGTCGGGGTTGGATACTGATATTGTGGAGCATCATTTGCCGCTAAATCCAGAGTGCCCGCCGATCAAGCAGAAATTGCGAAGAACTCACCCTGATGTGGCAGTAAAAGTTAAAGAAGTTTTAAAGCAGATTGATGTCGGTTTTCTTGTGACATCAGTGTACCCTCAGTGGATTGCCAATATTGTAGCAGTACCAAAGAAAGACGGAAAAATTCACATGTGCATTGATTATAGAGATTTAAATAAAGCTAGTCCAAAAGATGATTTTCCATTGCCACATATTGATATGTTGGTCGATAGTACAACAAAATTCAAAGTATTCTCGTTCGTGGACGGATTTTCCGGATATGATCAAATCAGATGGCTCCTGAGAACATGGAAAAAACAATGTTTATCATACCATGGAGAACATTCTGTTACAGAGTGATGCCCTTTGGTTTGAAGAACGCTGGTGCAACGTACCAGAGGGCTATGACAACCCTATTCCATAATCTGATGCATAAGGTAATTGAGGTATATATTGATGATATGATTTCTAAATCCCAGACTGAAGAAGGTGTAATACGGAGGGAGAACTGACTTGGGTGTTTTGCATTTTATATCAATTGTTGCGGATAGCAAGAGTCGCCACCGACTTTTCTTTTATCCAATAAAGGAAAGGGTGAAAAAGGACCTTTTGAGAGTTTTCTTGAGTTCGAGTGGTAGGTTATGAAAAAGGAAGGTATTGGCACCCTTTTCATCCATAGTTATCTATGGGCTCTTAGTTGCTAGCTCACTTTGAAATGCTTTGTAAATGTTTTTGTGTTTGGTGTAAGTTTGAAAATATTTTGAAAACGGCTTTGTTTCGCCAAACTTTGTAACGATTCTCGTCTCTATAAGAATGTATACAAAGTGCTGGTTTTGAAAATAGTTCAAAGAGATGTTTGTTTTGAAGAATGTTTTGAAAGTGTGAGGTGGAAATGGTTTTAGTTTGTGAGCAAGCAACTACGAGCGTTCTACCTACTCAAAAAGTCTTAGTTCTTTTCCTCCTCCTTGGTAAGAAACCATATCATTGGATGTGAAGAGACAAGCGTGGTTCATCGTATAGTCATAGAAGGTAACATTGGAGGATACTTTAGCCATTTGTTGTAAGGGTCTAATATCTTTTACCGAAGGCAACATCGAAGGGTCATCGAGGGAATGTGATCTTGTATTCGAGAGTCTTTGCTAAAGTATCCCACGTTCGAGGGACATGACTGCTTTATTCTAAGGCAACAAGTGTGGGTTAGCCCTAGAGGTGCAAGTGTGCAAATTGTATTGTTTTCATGTAAATTATCTTGAATTAAGGTTGTCTACTTTTCTTGATTTTAGTATTACTATACAAACCCTAATTACTAGCAATAATATTGAAAGCGATAAATTGCAGAAATTTAAAGTCTTACGCTATTACAATACTTTAGGGGACGGGGATACAAATTACAAATGGGGATGAAAGAAATTAAAACCTAATTACTATTATAACCACATTGAATAATAGAATGTAAAATGGACAAGAGTATAAAGATAATGTAAAAGAAGAGAAAATTATTTTTGTGGTTTTTGATGGAAAAAGTTTTAACTTAACTAGTTAAACTAAATTAAATGGAGAGAAGTTAATTAATTAAATTCCTAAATTCTATGTTAATTTAATTAAAAAGAGCAAATTAAAATTAAACCTAAGTCTAGATCTATTTTAATTAATTTAAGAAAAAAAAATATTTTTGTTTTAGGGTTTTATGTTTGAAAGAAATTAAAGTAAAATGGAAATAAAATGATAATTTTAAGTATTTAATAAAATATTTTTGTGTATTTTTTAATTAGAAATAATAAAAATAATACCATTAAAAGGAAATAAAAGAAAAATAAAATAAAAATAAAAATTGAAAGTAAGGGGGGTTAGAAAAGGAACGTTGGAGGTTAGAGAGTAAAAAACAATTATTTTTGTTTGGTTTAGGCCCAAACTGATTTTTGTATAATCGGAAATAACAAAAATAAAAATGTTATGTTGGGCTGCATATTGTTTAGCAATCAGGGGGGAAAGGAAAGAAAAGCCCAGTAGTAAAGAGGCCCAGAAGCATTTTGAAACAAAAAAGAAAACAAGAAAAAGTTGAAAAACAAAAGGTCTCGCTGGGGCTTGAACCCAGGACCTTATAGAGTAATGCCTTACGCGCGTGCTTGCTGCTACTGGGGTGGCTGTTTCATCCGGTATGTAAACCACTTGTAATAAAGATAAAATAAACGAAATCTTGACTGTACTTCATCTTCTTTCTCGCGCCACATTTTTGAATCTCTGAACTTACTCATTTCTCAACCATTCTCAAAAGTGTAAACATCAAACTTGTTAGAAATTTCACCATGATTTCAAATATGTAACTAACTTAAGCAATAGATCAAAGATGAGCACGAATTTTAAATCGTACCAAATTCTAACCTAAATTTTCAGGAAGTTCAAACTCAAAATTCACACTACTCAGGCAACATAAATGAATTCTAAGGACATGGTTAGTTTCAGGGCTATGATGTCTACATTTTATCTTTTAAAATGGAAGCCAAATGATGCTTGTATGAAGAGTTAGAATTCCAGAAAACTCACCTTGCAGATGGAGATCGTGTTTTGAGTTAGAGCTCACTTCAAGGTGCTGCAATGATCTGGTTAGCATCCTTGAACCTCTAGTAAGCTAATGCAATGCTTAGCTTGAGCTGAGAGTGCCTGGAATGTTCTAGAGATGTCAAGTTACATAGGTGTAAAGTGAGGTTTGGACAATGGTGATGGAGGTGTTACAGTTGTGAAACAGGGATGGGGATGAGTTATAGTTGATGTAAGGAGGCTTTAGGATTGTTTTGGAGAAGAAACGCACGAGTGGTTTATGAGATGGAAATTCTTGGGCAGAAATGACAAGTTATGGTGTTTTTAGAGAAATTTATGGTTTGAGGGAGTTTGAGGGAGTTTCAAGGCTTCTAATTTCGTGTCCTAAGTTGCATAATAGTGTCTTAATTTATAGGATAGGGTTTGGAGGCTTGAGGTGGTCAGAATCATAAGATCACATGTTTATGGATTTTGACTTGTTTTTGAAGTAAGCTTGACAAGCATTGTTCCAAGGCAAGGTACATGGCTTGTAGGGGGGCTAGAAAACTTTAAACATGTTTATATTACTTTGCAGAGGATGCTTATGCAGAAAGAACAAGTGCAATGCTCAAGACAAGTTGACTTTGTGATTAAAGCCACTTTACTAGAATGGCAATGTTACTTTGTGCCATTAATGGAAATGCAACTTAGATAAGGGCTCAAAGGCTTGGAAAATGAATCTATCAGTCGTGTAATCAATTAATTATGGAGTGAAACACAACTTGGAAGCCTGAAAAGTGATGTTATGCAGCATAGGCAAGGGTTTTGCTCAAGTGTTCATCACAAAAATGCCTTGTAATTCAAAAATGGATGCCCAACTTTATCTCTTCGATTCTCTTAGCTAAAAAATGATCTATTCAAGTTCTTGGACATTTTGGAAATCTTGATACATCCTCTACAACTTTCATGTTTTAAATTTTTGCTAAATCAAGTTGGAGCTATATGAAAAATGGCCAAGAAGTTGGGACAAAAAATCTGCCTAAACTAGGTCAAAATTTCACTGTTTAAGAAAAAGTTCATGACTTCATAGGCCTATAACTCAAAATATAAGCATTTTTTGGATATAAGCACTCTAACACAAAGTTTTAGGTCTCATCAAGATCTACAACTTTCATGTTGAAAGTTTCCTTTGAATCATCTTACATCTTGGTAAAAAATTGGCATGAAATAGTGAAATTATCATGTACAAAAACACAGAAAAATTTCCAAATCTTGAAAAGTTTTACTTTTTCAATTGAATTTTGACTTTCTTGATTTCTTGATGATAAAGCTTCATATTTTTGAATGTCTTGATGAATTTTGATCTTTGAAACTTAATGTTAATAAAAAAAGTCAAAATTTGACTTTTGGTGTATCGGTTGACTTTTCATCAGCTGACCAAAATTCCACTATCAATCCATTGATCTTGAAAGATGATTTGAGCCATAAAATTAGGTCAACATGTTGTGTTGGAATCCTTGAGGCTGTGCTTCAAACCATTAGACCATGTCTTAGGTCAAAAGTTACTGATCAATCAATTACAGTCAAAACCCTATTTTTGACCATTTTACCCCTTTAATGAATTAAGCATTTTTCTTGAGGAATTATGATCCAAATTTGATAAATTGGTGAATATGACTTCAAAAATGTTAATATTGGCCAAAAATATTGAAGTTTTACTGTAGGTTGACCATAATTGACTTTTTACCTAATATAGTTGATTTTTAGTCATCTGATCAATTGACTTAGAAAAATTGTGATTCAAGACCTGAAACTTGACATGAGTATTCTCAGAGATCTATAATGATCCATGAAGGTAATTTTAGGAATTATAAGTACAATTGTCCTTGAGAAAATCAAAACCCTAATTTGAGGCATCAGTGTTTAGGAGGTGGTTTGACCTAGTCACCACTTGTGCAAACTTGTGCCACTGGAGATCTTGTGAGAAATGTCTTGAGAAAAGAGAGGGAAAATTTTGGGGTACAACAGAAGGACATGTATTGTTGAAATTGTTTCAGTGTTTGAGGAAGTACCGTCTCTGTTTGAATCCAAATAAATGCACCTTCGGTGTCTGATCAGGGAAATTGTTAGGTTTCATTGTCTGCCAAAAAGGAATGGAAGTTGATCCTGAAAAGTCAAAGAAATTCAAGAAATTCCTGCACCAAGGACTGAAAAGAAAGTTAGAGGCTTCCTTTGGCGTTTGAATTTCATTACCAGATTTATCTCCCATATGACTGCAACGTGTGAACCGATCTTTAAGTTGTTAAAGAAAGATCAAGGTTGTGTATGGATAGATGATTGCCAGAGGGAATTTGAAAGTATTCAAGAGTATCTGCTTGGACCTCCTATCTTGCTCCCTCCCATTGAAGGAAGACCATTGATCATGTATCTGACAATGTTAGATAATTCTATGGGTTGTACTTTGGGACAACAAGACGAAACAAGGAAGAAAGAATATGCCATTTATTATCTCAGCAAGAAGTTTACTGACTATGAGTCACGATATTCTATGATGGAAAAGACGTGTTGTGCTCTGGCCTGGGCGGAAAATCTATTACGGAAATATATGTAGAATCACACTACTTGGTTGATTTCCAAAGTGGATCCAATTAAGTATATTTTTGAGAAGCCTTCTCTCACTAGGAGAATTTCCTGTTGGCAGATGTTGTTGTCTGAATATGACATTGAATACCGTACTCAGAAGGCTATAAAAAGCAGTGTGTTGGCAGATTATCTTGCTCACCAATCGGTTGATGATTATCAGTCTGTTAAATATGATTTCCCTGATGAGGATGTGATGTTTTTGAAGGTAAAAGATTATGATAATCCTTTGCCTGGGGAAGGTCCTGATCATGAATCCCGATGGGGTATGGTATTTGATGGAGCTGTAAATGCTTATGGGAAAGGAATTGGTGTTGTGATTATCACTCCTCATGGATCACATATTCCTTTTACTGCAAGGCTGACATTTGATTGTACCAATAATATGGTAGAGTATGAGGCTTGTATCATGGGTCTGGAGGAGGCCATTGATCTTAGAATCAAAATTCTAGATGTGTATGGCGACTCAGCTTTGGTGATAAATCAGATTAAAGGAGAATGGGATACTCATCACCCTGGCTTGATTCCCTACAAAGACTACGCTAGAAGGTTATTACCCTTCTTTAATAAAGTTAAATTCCATCATATTCCCAGAGATGAAAATCAGATGGCGGATGCTTTGGCTACTCTGGCTTCTATGTATCAAGTAAATACTTGGAATGATGTGCCTCGTATCACAATGCAACATTTGGATATACCGGCTCATGTGTTTGCAGTAGAGGAAATGTCAGATGAGAAACCTTGGTATTATGATATCAAAAATTTTCTCCAGACTCAGGAATACCTAGATGGTGCGTCAAATATAGATAGAAAGACATTGAGAAGGTTGGCAAGTAGCTTTTTCATTAATGAATATGTGCTATACAAAAGAAATTATGACATGGTCTTGCTCAGATGCATGGATAGACACGAAGTAGACATGTTGATGCATGAAATCCATGAAGGTTCCTTTGGTACCCGCGCCAATAGACATTCGATGGTAAAGAAGATGATTAGGGTAGGTTATTATTGGATGACAATGAAATCTGACTGTTATAAATTTGCAAATAAGTGCCATAAATTCCATATTTACGCTGACAAAATTCATGTGCCTCCGACACTTCTCAATTTTATTTCTTCCCCGTGGCCTTTCTCTATGTGGGGTATTTACACGATTGAACCAAAGGCGTCGAATGGACATCATTTTATCTTGGTAGCAATTGACTACTTCACCAAATGGGCAGAAGCAGCTTCATATGCTAATGTTACTAAGCAGGTGGTAGTATGCTTTCTCAAGAACAATCTTATATGTCGGTATGGTTTGCCAAGAAGGATTATCACCGACAATGGCTCGAATCTGAATAATAAGATGATGACAGAACTCTGAAGAATTCAAGATTGTCCATCATAATTCATCTCCCTACATGCCAAAGATGAATGGGGCTGTTGAAGTTGCTAATAAGAATATTAAGAAGATCATCCAAAAAATGGTTGTTACTTACAAAAATTGGCATGAAATGTTCCCTTTTGCTTTGCACGAGTATCGAACATTTGTCCGCACTTTAACAGGGGAAACCATATTCTCTCTTGTGTATGGCATGGAATCAGTGCTCCCCGTTGAGGTTGAGATTCCCTTTTTACGTGTGATGATGGAAACCAAGTTGTTAGAGGCTGAATGGGTCCATAACAGGTTTGACCAATTGAATTTGATTGAAGAAAAGAGAATGACAACCTTGTGTCATGGTCAGTTATAATAGAAGAGAATGCAGAAAGCTTTTGATAAAAAGGTCAAGCCTCGTGAATTCAGAGAAAGCGACCTCATGCTCAGGAAAATCATGTGTTTCAACGCTGATTCCAGGGGCAAGTGGACTCCCAATTTTGAAGGCCCATAAGTTGTCAAGAAAGCCTTCTCTGGCGGTGCATTGATTATTGAAACAATGGATGGCAAGGAGTTCCCATGTCCTTTGAATATTGATGCAGTCAAGAAATACTTCACCTAAATTCATAAAAGAATAGCTCACTAAGACGAAAACCCGAAAGGGCGGCTTAGGAAAAAAGGAGCGTCTCAGTAGGCCGAAAACCCGAAAAGGCAGTCTAGGCAAAAATTAGAGACATAAACATAATAATTTTTTCCTGGTAGGTTGAAAACCCGCGAGGGAAATCTAGGAAAAAGATAGGGATTTCCTGGAAAGTAACTACGTCAGACAAGACTTGATCATTGAAGCAACAATCTTCTTGAAGCCTCACCATACTTCAACAAAAGTTACCACTCAGGAATTCAAAGTTGTTAGGGACAATAGTGGTCATTGCATTTCAATGTATCTTTTCCAATATATATTACCATTTTTCAAACTTTTTAATCATCTATGGAGTCTCTCCATTTGCAGACTACCATTATATTAATAAAGTTTGAGTATTTATCCAATTCTTTGCAATTCTTATTTTATTTAGCTTATAAAGACTCCATTTATTATTGATATTAATTTTCAATACAAAATATTAAATAACAAAATTGTTTTTTGAAAAGAATTTACAAATTACTTCTTACTTTAGATTTTGTGACTCAAGGAGAACAAAAATAGTGATTCCAAGGATGGACGAACTCAGGAATTTTAGAAGTATGTATTCCCCAGGAAGGTTCTCCCATGACACTCTTGCTGGTATGTGTATGATCTTATCGTATTTCCCAGATAGTTGGAAATGATGCCAATTGATGTATGGTACGGTGTTGGGTTTGTGATCCCATTTCCCCAGTCAAGTTTTGGTTTATTTTGATTTTGGGTTTGCACAGTCTGAATTCTCTATCCCAGATTCCCATAGTAATGTCTTTGCTCACATGACGAAAGTCTCTTCCCCCTTTGTGTGTTGAGATGGAATCATTTGAAAAACATCGCTCTTGGAAGTGAAGACTTTGTTGTCGTTGTTTATTTCCCAAGCAACTAGACAAGGGAAATATCTTTTCTAAGAAGTGTTGAAATAGTTGTCAACTTTTTGGGTTTTCTCCCGCCAAGTGCTGGATCTGATTTAAAATCCCCATAATTTTGATTTCTTACTGTATTGTTTGACTTCTTAAATCCCCAAATAAAGTTGAGATAACGTGTCTCTCTGAAGGTTTCTATCCCCAGGAGGTTTCATAATTTCTCCCCAGAGAAGTTGGTGCAATCATCACTCTTAATATTGAGAAATGTATTTTGGGCTCTTATCGACGATGTGGTGTTGCCCTTCCCGATGAAGTTAGCATGAGATTTCCAGTTGATATCTCAACAAAGTGGTTTTTATCTGCCCTAATGAAGTCAATATTATTATCTCCAGTGGAAATCTAGACTTTGAAACTTTATTTTCCCCACTGAAGTCTGTATGATATTCCCCGGTGAAGCTTGGAGGAGGATGTTATATCCCTTTATCTGTTTTGATTTACTGTTTTGACTTGATTATTTTCGAATTATTGTTTCTTCCCAGAGAATTTAAGTTGTGAAAATAAGGATTTATTTCCTCAGTTGTTGCTTACTTTCTTAAGAAATTTTCATCTTGGACGTGGCTTAGCCGAGTGTTGACTTTACTCAAGTTGATTTTGTCTGGTTATTCCCAGTGTTGTATGTCTGTTTTTTCAACATACACATGATAACATTCATACATTCATACATACATCATGCATAGATAAAATTAAAATTCATTTCCCATTTGCACTTATTATAATATTTTGTTGGCATGTTATACTATTTTGCAGAGTTATGTTACCCTCTCTCCAATAGAGTGTCAATTTTAAGCAGAAAGTCTATATTCTTTCAATTTCCCCACTGAGTTGTCCCTCGTGGAAAAATTTTGCTTCATCCTTCTTATTTATCCCATTATCTGGATGGAACATGTTTCCCTTTTGAGTTTATTTCTCATTAGTTGCTATCTTGGTTTA
Organism: Vicia faba; assembly: GCA_948472305.1. Classification (NCBI taxonomy): domain Eukaryota; kingdom Viridiplantae; phylum Streptophyta; class Magnoliopsida; order Fabales; family Fabaceae; genus Vicia; species Vicia faba. The sequence goes on from OX451737.1 coordinate 114,832,771, forward strand.
CCGTTTCATTCCGGTTTATTTCTGGTTTGAATTTGTGGTCCCTAACAACATTATTATTTTGATTTCTGTAGGCTTTGAGCACAGGTTTGAGAATGTGCATTCATTTTGCACGAGAATACTTTACCTCCTCAGCAGGAATATATTAGAATTTCCCCAGGAAGTCATAATTCTTTTCTCGGCAGCATTGTTGCACTCCTTTCTCATAACAACAAATGACAGGTCTCTTTATTTGAGCAAATTGTACTTCCCCAATAAGTCTGTTAGTTCTTCGAGAAGATTCACATTGTGTTACTCTGATGGATGGTAGTCTCGTCATTATGGGAGATATTTCGTTGTTGAGATTTGTTACTCCCATGAATGGTAGTCTCGTCATTATGGGAGATAGTTCATTGTTGAGATTTGTTTACTCCGATGAATGGTAGTCTCGTCATTATGGGAGATAGTTTGTTGTTGATATTTTGTTACTCCGATGAATGGTAGTCTCTTCATTATGAGAGATAGTTCGTTGTTGAGATTTGTTTACTCTGATAAATGGTAGTCTCGTCATTATGGGAGATAGTTCTTTGTTGAGATTTGTTACTCCAATGGGTAGTCTCGTCATTATGGGAGATAGTTCATTGTTAAGATTTGTTACTGCGATGAATGATATTCTCGTCATTATGGGAGATAGTTCATTATTGAGATATGTTTACTCCGATGAATGTTAGTCTCATATGTTGTTGAGATTTTGTACTCCAATGGATGGTAGTCTCGTCATTATGGGAGATAGTTCGTTGTTGAGGTTTGTTACTTCAATGAATGGTAGTCTCGTCATTATGGGAGATTGTTCGTTATTGAAATTTTGTACTCCAATGAATGGTAGTCTTGTTATTATGGGAGATTATTCGTTGTTGAGATTTTGTACTCCAATGAATGGTAGTCTTGTTATTATAGGAGATAGTTTATTGTTGAGATTTTATACTCCAATGAATGGTAGTCTCGTCATTATGGGAGATAGTTCATTGTTGAGATTTATTTACTCCGATGAATGGTAGTCTCGTCATTATGGGAGATAGTTTGTTGTTGAGATTTATTACTCCAATGGGTAGTCTCGTCATTATGGGAGATAGTTTGTTGTTGAGATTTGTTACTCCGATGAATGGTAGTCTCATCATTATGGGAGATAGTTTGTTGTTGATATTTGTTTACTCCGATGAATGGTAGTCTCATCATTATGGGAGATAGTTTATTGTTGAGATTGTGTACTCCAATTGATGGTAGTCTCTTCATTATGTGAGATAGTTCGTTGTTGAGGTTTGTTACTCCAATGAATGGTAGTCTCGTCATTATGGGAGATTGTTTGTTGTTGAGATTTTGTACTCCAATGAATGGTAGTCTCGTCATTATGGGAGATATTTCATTGTTGAGATTTTGTACTCCAATGAATGGTAGTCTCGTCATTATGGGAGATAGTTTGTTGTTGAGATTTTGTACTCTAATGAATGGTAGTCTCGTCATTATGGGAGATAGTTCGTTGTTGATATTTTTTACTCTAATGAATGGTAGTCTCGTCATTATGGGAGATAGTTCGTTGTTGAGGTATGTTACTCCGATGAATGGTAGTCTTGTCATTATGGGAGATAGTTCGTCATTAAGATTAATTTTTCTCTGAAGAATTTTGTTTGTTTCCAGTCATAATTACTTATGCTGGTCACTTGTGGCTCGCCCTTAATATTGGTATTTACCGGTATTATCTCACCACTTCTTTTCCTGGTAGGCCGATGTTACTTTTTTTTGCAATCATTCTCAGCGAGTGGATAGTTCATAGTCATCTGTTGGTCATTGTTATCCTTTACCTTCTCTCCTCAATCTTTGAGTTTATGATGCTTTTTCTCCTCCTTGGGCTTTACCCCAATAGAGTCGAGTCTTTTGTTCACCAGTGATTTATTTTCCTAGTCGGATATTTCTTTTGATCCTTGTTTTTATTTCTTACACCCCTAGTGGTGTCTTGTGTTACTCACTGAGTTTGTTCATTTGCATTCATAAACATAAGCATTGCATGGAATCTTAGGGCCAAAAATAGGACTTGTTTTATGTTTAAGTATCTTCAATCACGTCAACACGAAGATGTTAACCTTCACATCTCTGGATAGAAGACACTTAAATAAGGGCAGCTGTTGTACCCCAATTTTTCCCCCTAAGATTCCTCTATCATCTCATACCATCACAATGCAACAAGATCACACATTAGGGTTTGGGTACTTCTTCTACTTTATCCTATCTTTAGGTTTGTTCATGAGACATCATCAAGCACCTTGAATTGTGTATCTTGTACATATATCCTTTTGAATAACATCAAAATATGTATATATGTCTCTTTGAATGTCATCTTGTAGGTAATGGCACAATTGCATGTATCTCACCATCTCCTAGCACAGAGGATCAAAACTAGGGTTTAGAATTTAATCAGGAAATCTCTGACTTTTTGGGAAATACTTGATTCCATGCTTCTCTACATGTTCATTAACATCTATGATTATAAGTTTGATCATCAATTCTGGTTTGGAAAGGTTCAATTGATAAAAAAAGGGGTAAATTGGTCATTTTGTCAGAAGCAACCAAAGTCAACTGTTGACCAAGGGGACTTTTGGTCAACTATCATTTCAATGTCCCTATTTTCACATTTCATGGATAGTGGTGGAATAAAATCAATAGGAAGTGTGAATTGGAGATAACTTGTCAAGGAAGTTATTTGAAATTTTGGATTGTTTTTTAAGTGTTCATAGTGCTGAACTTTGATTGATCATAACTTTCTCAAATTTTATTTAAAATGTACAAAAACTTTACATGCCTGGAAAGAGGATACACAATTCTTCAACTTTGTAATATAGGCCTCAAGTCCAAAAAGTGAAAGGAGAAAAAGTTATGGAACTTGGAAATTTTTGGACACTTAGTGAAATTTCCAAATATGTACAAAAATCTGATTTCTTCATGGCTAATTTTGAATGTTCATTTGGGCTCAAATCAAAAAGTTGGAAACATTAAAGTTGGAGTTTGAAGTGTTATCTTCATTTTTGGTTCAATAATCATCTTAAATAGTCAAGTGTAGAGAGAGATACAATGCTTAGGATTTGGAGCCTGGAGATGGCATTTTGCCCAGTCCACGCGCGCGCCAAGCCAAGCATTTCATCAAACAGTTCGCGACCATGCCTTCACCATCATTTTTCTCCTTGAAATATTGATTATTTTTAAAAATGTCCAACATAAAAGGTCAAGGTCTACGTGTTATGAATAACTTTGCTTCAGGAATCATCTCAAAATAGTTCCTACATTTCAAGATATGATCATGGGAAGTAGATGAAATGTAAGCTGAATTTTGCCCAGCAACAAGGCATGACACGTGCGCGCGAGGCCAAGCATTCCAGCAAACACATAATGTTCATACATTTGTGGATACTTATCTTATTGATTCAAACTTTGTTTTTAAAATCTTTGAACATGAAGGTTGGAGTATGTTATGTCCTCTTCAATTTTGATTGAAAATTTGTTTCATTCCATGCACTATGGAGAGAGATACGATGAGTTGAAGTTGTGATCATGATTGGCCAAGCCTTCATGGAAATGCATAGGTTTTATATTAACCAAGACACAAGCCTGCCATCTCACGCCCATGCTAAGTTCACTTACTCAAAACGACTGCAAAGAGTTCAAAACAGAAGCAAAAACGCAGAACCACCTCACCACCTAATTTTCTTGCCTCTTTTACCCTCACTCTCTTTTCCGAACTCTATAAAAGGAAGCTACATTCAGCATAGAGGATAGAAAGAAAATCTCAAGAGCATTTACTCTCTCCCTCACAAAACTCCTCTCTCTCTCTCTCTCCAAAACTCATAATTTTTCTGCATTTTGTTCTCAAGAGATCCTTGCTCAAATCCGCTCCTCTTACACGATCTGCTCCATTGAAACTTTAAGAAGAAGTAGTAGCGGCATTATCTTCCAGAACAGAGGCATTGAGTGGATTTATTTTTCACTCATCAAGGTAGATTTTCTAATCCATTTCCCATTCATGCTAGCTCCAATCTTGCCTTAAATTTTGTTCACATTGGATTTAGCTGGCCAGATCTTGCATTTGAGGTATATTTGTGCGTGCATTTGGTTCTTGATTTTTGTTCCATGAGGTTGCTCAAAATTCTGTTCGTGCTACTGCCTTCATGCTCAGTTAATGATCAAATCGTGCTTTGTTTGATGAATCCATGCACGTCTTGTTGTTCTATGCATTGAGAGGATAAATTTTGATGTTTGAATCAAGGGAAATGGTTGAGTATTGAATGATAAATTTAAGTCAGAAAACTGTTTGTTGAATTGCTCAACTTAAAATCATGTTCATACAACAATATTCCTGTGGCATTTTCCCTATGATCCATGCATCTTTTGATAAATTTTTTTATTCTATCGTGTTCTACTCATTTCCATCTTGAAGTTTGATGTTTACATCTTGGGTTTTCATGGAGTAACGCGTGAGATATCATGATCTGAACATTTAGTTTAAAAACTGCAAAAATAGAAATGTTAGGGTTGGTTCACGTGGTAGGGATGAATACGTGGAATTTTTTAATTGAACATGTTCTAATTGGTTCTTTTACAACGCTTTTTGTTAATAACATGTGTAATACACCTTAATTATATTTTAATTTTTCTTTGTTTTCTCTAATTTTGTTTAAATACTTTTCTTAATTCAAAAGTCACCACAAAAATATTTTAAACTCTATTTTCAATATATTTTAATTTTCTGACTTTAATTTCTTAGTTTTATCATTTTTTCATGATTAAATAAATTTAAGTAGTTTAATTAGAGTTTTAATCATTCTATATGTTTTAGAATTTTATTTTCCTATTTATACTGAATCAAAAAGTCCTAAAAAATGTTTTTTAAGTGTTCTACTAAGCCTTCTTATTGAAAATATTTTTTGTTCAATTTTACAAAATTTGTGGGATGCCAATTAAATCATTTGTTTCGTTATATCGTTTTTTTCTTTGTTTCCTTTTGATATATTGTGTAAATAATTTTTATTTAATTCTTTCTTTTGGGATAAAATTCAAGAAAGCTATACTTACTGATCGTTATAATTTTTTTGAAATTTAGGGAGTCTTTCATTAAATTTATTTGAATTTTAGATTAGGTAGATTAATTTTGAACTTAATTTCTACTTTTTTAGGGTTTTGGTTGATTATTCACATTGATTGCTTGAAAATTCTAACTTCCCATGCTTATAAAATCAGAAATAAATTTTTTAGAAGCTTTGTACAAGTTGAGTTCATAAAGATCATTTTACTTGAATTTTAAAATGTGATTTCATAATTTTTACAAATTGTTTTTCAAAACACCTCTAGTTTAAGCATTTTGCTAGCTAGTTTTAATGTTTGCATTTTTTAATCAAGTCTCCACCTCAATCCAAGAACCCTAAACCCAATTTCCGACTTTTATAGATCTTTAAGAAGTTAGGGTTTAATTATCACGATTTTTACAATTCCCTTTCTTTTTTTAACCTAATTTTTGACTTAAGATTGTATTTAGGGTTTTGCTTTTGATCAAGGTTTGTAATTGAGAACTTTTGTACATAATTCTTATTTAATTTTTGGCATGGCATGTGATACTGACTTGGAGTTTATTTTGGGACAAATTCTTCAACATCATTGGATCTTGGATGTTGATAGGTTGAAAAACCAAATCCACTAAGATGGATGAATGATGTTGACGATATTTGAAACTAAAATTTCATCTAACACATCCCCTCCCCTTTCGTCTTATCCATTTCTCACTTGTACTATATGTTGTTGGATAATGATATATATATATATATATATATATATATATATATATATATATATATATATATATATATATATATATATATATATATATATATATATATATATATATATATATATATATATATATCATTTCTCTAAACATGTGGCACAAAGATTGCTATTGACCGACCTCAAAATAGGTGCAACTTCTACATAAGTCCACTTACGATTGTTTAACATAATGCTAAGTTTTGTCCCAATTAGAGAAATGATCATTCGTGGCCCCACCCATGTTTTCAAGCCCAAGTATGTTAACTTGAAACCTTTGATCCAATAAACTTGAGATTCATTGTTAGGAGGCTTTGGTCTTATCAATCCTCTAATGAATCTTCATAAGAATTGGTCAAAGTGAATCACTTAAACATCATTGATCATTTATTGTTGCCTTGAGATTTTGAAATGAATGATATACTTGACAAAAAGCAAATGAAACTTGTTGTTGAGAGGCTTTGATTTTATCAATCTTCTAATGAGTTTCAAATGCAAGTTTCAAGATAGTCATTAAACTAACTTCTAATTTCTAAATCATTAACAATTGACTTTTGTGTTTGGGTTTTCACTTTATGTCTTTACTTTTATATACCATTTATTTTAGCATCTATATTTCATCTTTGCTCAATTGAGCTTTTCATTTTCTTGTTGAAGATACCTAATAATCAACTTGAACCATAAAAGCTTTAATGTTACTTGGACTATTTGGTTACTATAATTTTGGAGTTGTGGACTTCTTGGACTTAGGATTAGAAGCCTTGACCTACCTTGGGACCTTGGGACTTCTATTATTATTTTGTCTGGAGTTCTTGGGATTTACCCCAAGACATTGGGTTGCTTGTTTTCTTTGTGTACATGTTGTTTTGAATACATGCTTCGTTTGTGATCAAGAATTCATCTGTATACAACCGTTACTCTGCCTAATTTTTGGGAAGACTTATTGTTTTTGAAGCTTGGTTTTCTTAAGAGGTTTATTATCTTTGCTTGTTTGGTTTCAATCCAAAGGATGGAGATTCTACGTTGACTCACTGTGTCAAGTGTTGGCTTCTTGGTGGTTAGACAGTTCTTTTCTCTAGCTCTTACTTTATGTTTTAGGATAGTCCCTTCATCTCCTCCTATCTTCTTTAATTTCAAAAATCTTCTCCCTCCTTTCAAAACTATTCTTGTTTTTTAAACTTGAACCACTTTCACAATAAACTTGGACTTAGGTCCATGCATTTTCAAAATATTTTCTTAATCAAACTTCAATCAACTTAGTAATACCTTGCCATTTTTGTGAGAAGACTAAAATTCAATAAATCTCATTTAAATTATTTTGCCACTTTGGCTTTTATTTCAAAACTATGATATGTAGTAAAGTGAGATATTTTCCACTTGGATGTTGAGTGAGGCTTTGTTGATTTTAAAATCCAAGCTATATCCTCCACTTTGAGATGATGCAAATTCTCCTTTCTCATAATCGTGGGTAGTAAGTATGTTCTTCCACTCGGATAAGACAATGATGTCTCGTCTCTTAAAATTAACCAACACACTTGTGTTTTAAAGTTTTTAAAGGTGAACTACGAGTACCCAGGTCCCCTATTGCACGTAAGGTGGTACGTAGGCACTAAAGGTTCACAACCGTGGCGGATGCAAAAATTGTAAAAAATATTTCTTTCCTCATCACCACAATCTATTTTTGTATACAACACTTATAGCCAAAATACATGGATTTTCAAAGAGGTTCCTGCGGAGTACCATTGATGTTTAGGGTGCTAATACCGTCCTTTTGCATAACCAACCCCCTAACTTATATTCTCTCCCCCTCTTTTTGGGTTATTCGCTCTTTTCCCATTCCTTTGGAAACAATAAAACGCGGTGGCAATTTTTATTTGATATGTGCGAGTCAAGTCAATCCAACGGCTTAGTCTCAACATTTCTACCGCTACAGTATCACTGAGAATTCATACAAAGTGTTTTGTCTTTGAAAATATTTAGAAACGAGAGTGCATGTGTGAGAAATTGTTTATTTTATGAGCAAGCAACTATAAACTATCTACCTACTCAAAAGGTCTTTGCTCTTTTCCTCTTTTCCTTTAGATAGTGTTATCCTACCATTAGTTAGTAGGTAGCTCTATCATTGGATGTTTTAAGGGATATGCGAGGGTCATTGTACAATCATGAAGGCAAATCATAGGACACTTTAGAAATTATCCTAAGGTACTAAGATCGTTTACCGAGGCAGCATCGAAGAGTCATTGAGGGACTACGATCTTTTAACCAATGGATCTTTTCTAAAACATGTTGTTTTCCGAAGGAACCAAGTGGGGGTACCTTAGAGGTGCGCGTGTGCAAAGTGTATTATGTTTCATTTATTTTTATCTTGGATGTTAGGTTTTCTAACGTTTGATTTTAAGTCTTACCGTGCAATCCTATTAAGCTAACAATATATACATGCATTCATACAATAGTGCGGAAAATAAAAGACGGGAAATAATCTACGCTATTACATCACTTCAGGGATGGGGAATTACAAACCATAAATGGGGGTGAAGAAAAATGTAAAAAGTACTAGTTTAAACTATTACATACCTTTTGACAGTTACAATATTCATAAAAATGCGAAAATAGATAAGCGCGCGGAGATTGAAGAGATATCAAAACCCTAAAAACTCTAAGCACTTAACAAATATTTTTTGTGTTTTTTGTATAGAAAAATAATTGAAATGATGAAAAACTAATTATAATTAATTTTTAATTAAAAAAATAAACTCAAAGTGATTTAAATTAAATTGATTAAAATTAACAAAAATTAATTTAATTAATAAAAAACTTAAATCTAGTGTTTTTTTAAATGATTTTTTGATTTTTGTTGATTAAAATAAATCTGATTAAAAAAAGAAAATGTTAATTTAAAACAAAAAAAACAAAAAAAAAAGAATGGGCCTGCACTTCAAAAGTAATTGAGGGGATGTGAATAAAAAAATCCCTAAGCCCATTAGTAAGAGGGCCCAGGCGCCTGGGAAATCCAGTGAGGATAATCTCCTAGAGTGTATCATGGGCATGATCAATCAGCTGCGTTGGATCTGGTTGGATGGTGTTAGTTGAAGGAATGCATGGTAGGCGCACCTGGATCATTCACACAGGATCTGCAAGCAGAAAATGTTAGAAAAATAAAAACTACCTCGCGCCTGGATTGAACCCAGGACCTGACAGTGGTATGTCTTCAGAGCGCGCATGCTTCCACTGGGGTGGCTTGTACATCTGGTGTTAGAACACATATCAAACATTATATTATAAATTTAAGTGTTGGTTCCAGATAAGAAAATGAGTTCACCCCAAGTGAACCCCTTGGATTTGAATGAATCAGTTAGAAAGCTTTTTTATGCCATGCACGCCCTTGCCGGAGTCATCAAAGCTCAGGGACGCCAGAGTCAACCTCCGGTCGTCTTCTCCGACCATCCCAAAGTTCAAACCTGCAAAAACACAACAATCAAAGCGTATAAAGCACCCTACTCCTCTTAAAATTTCCCCCTGAATCCGAATATGGCATTATTTTTAGCTAAAAACTCCTGAATCAAGCGCTTTGAATCAAAATGCACAGATTGGAGGAAAAATGATGTTCATTCATCTTGTGTACATGGGATGAATTTGATGGTCTAAAATTGTTTAGAAAGGACTCAGGAACACATTAGTGATAATGATGAAGCTCAAAATAATATGAAATAAAAGAACATGAATTTCAAAATGTTGTGTGATCGGAGATGCATGTATTGCTATTCTCATGCGTTTTAGACCATGGTAACTAGTCCAAATTTACCTCTTAATGTCCAGTAAGGGAATAAAAATGGAATTATAGAATGAAAGGGCTTGTGGGCAGAGTTTTGAGGCTCGAGGGTTTTGAGGAATTTTGGATAATTTTTGTTAGCTCTTGATGCAATGATTTCGTGTGTATTTGATCTGCTCTTGTTTGCATTATATAGAGCAATGAGTGAGCCAAAAATATGGAATGAAATCAACTCATGAAGCCATGGTTTAACCAATAATAAAACAAATTTAAAACTTTCCAAGTTTGAAACATCCTTTCTGTGACCGTTGGGAATGAGAACTGATTGTTTTGGAATGCTGGTTCGCGTTTGCGTTTGTTTTTGCAAAATGTCGCGGTAAGCAAGAGTCGCCACCGTCTTTTGTTTTATCCAACAAGGAAAGGACAAAAGCACAGAAAAATTCCTTTTCGAGATGTTTCTTGGGTTCGGGGGGTAGATTATAGAAAGGGAAGGTGTTAGCACCCTTTCTATCCGTGGTTATCCACGGGCTCTTAGGTACTTGCTCATTATGTTTTCAAAAGTTTGCTTTTCTTTGTGTTTGTGGGTTTGCAAAGAGTTTTTTGTTTGAAAGGGGTGTAAGTGCGAAAAGTTTTGTTTTGTTTTCAAAAGAGCAAGTACTTAAGAACCTCTACTTACTCAAAAAGGAATTAAACTGTGCAAATGTCCTTTAGACAGTGCTATCCCACTATTGAGGAGTAGGTAGCATCGTCGTTGGAGTTTTTCGGGTCAATTCGATTAAGGAACGTGTGGTCACTAAAGCAATGTTAGGACGCCTTAGCGGTAACCCTAATGTCTTAGATCATTTTTATCCGAGGCAACCGTTTTGAGGCAACTTTGATCTTTGGACAGGAGGGAGACCTCTAAAACATCCTATACTCAATGACCACGTTCGAGGCAACCAAGTGAGGTATACCCTAAGAGTGGCATGTGCGAGTGTATTGTTTTTCAGATATATTATCTTTGTACATGTTATGGTGAGCTATTGTTGATCTTATCTTGCCATACACACCTAGTTACTAGCATTTGTACAAAAGTAATAAAAAGTGCAAAAAATAAATCCTACACTATTACAACCATATTGAAGTGCATAGAAAGTATGAAGGAAAAAATAAGATAAAAGTAAGAAAAATGAGTGTCTTTCGAATGGGGGGAAGCAGCCTTCGATTTGCATTCTGTTGGCCTCCTTCGATTGGGGCTGGCAACAGCAAAGTCATGTCTTTCGATTGGGCCTTGGCAGGGGCGAGGTCCTGTCCTTCGATTGGGCAAAGGCAGCAGCAAATTGTATCCTTCGATTGGGGCCTGGAAGTCAGTGTATGGCGAAGCCTTATGGTTCTGCCTTGTTGCCTTCTTCGATTGGAGGTTGAAAGCAGTGAGGGAATGCCTTTTGACTGAGCCTGGAAGTCAGTGTATGGTTTTCCTCCTGTTTGTATCTTTCGTTCGACCTGGAGAAAGAGGATAGAAGCCAGAAGCTTCGTTTCCTATTTCCTGTTTCCTATTTCTTTCATTTCAAGCATTAAATGGCAACATGGCCTGAGGCCATGCTAATATTTGTCTTGTAAACAGTTTAACAGTTAAAGCAAGTTCAGTTAAACAGAAAGCAAAAACGAAAGGCTTAGCTCTAAAAAATATGTTAAAAAGGGTGGAAACGAAAGGAACAATGGTATGTACATGTTTCAAACGAAAGGGAAAATTATTATGCCATGAAACGAAAATTTCAAATGTAAGAATAACTTACCTTGCTTCAGGCCTTGAATGGATGTGGGATTCGAACTTGAACTGCTACCTGGACGTTTCTGGAATTCGAAGAGTAGTCACAGGGGGTTTTCTTTTGGTTCGAAGAGTTGTCACAGAAGGTTATCTTTGAGTTTGAACAAACTTCTATGTGTGGGATGTTCTTCAGAATCGAAAGAGGTGAGTGTTTGGGATTCTGGTTTTTTTTTATTTCTCAAGTGTTGATGAACTTGAGAGTTTTGTTATGTTTGAGAAAATTTGGGGGATTCGTTCCTCTGGTCCAAAGATCCTCCATTAAACATGTGCTGGAGCCTCTTATTTATAGGCAAAGTTGGCTGAAGCTTTTGGAGGGAAAACAAAATAATTTGAACAATTTGGGTAAACTGCTCTTTGCAGCCTTCGAGGGACAGTGCTTGTATGCTATTTCGGTGCAAGAATGGGGCAGTGTTTCAGGACTGCTATGCAGCAGTTTTGGCCAGTGTACCATGTATGAACTTGGCAGCAAGCATCTTTGAATATTTTATCCTTTCATTTTGACCCTCCTTCGACTAGATTCCTCTTCCAACACATTGTTTGACTTTCCTCCAACAAGTGTCCTTCGAACGAATCATCTTTGTGCATCATTTGAAGGGGCCAAATGTGTGCTTCAAATGGACTAGTAAGGCGTACCCTTCGAAAGGGACTCATATGTATGCCCCTCAAGTCCACCACTATATGTCTTTTGAGGGGGCCATCAACCATGTGCTGAAGTTTGTCAAGGATGGAAATGCAGCATACTAAAGAGAAATGTTGTCCAGTCGAAGCTAGTACAAACATAGTCAATGTCTTGTCGAAGCCTGCATGGAGGATGTCTAAACTTTGTGACTCCAAGCAAGAACACAAAAGGTCAATGCTCAAATAAAGACTTGCATGAAGGGATCCACATGCCCAAACGAAAGAGGCTTGCAGGTGGCAAAATGTCCATATTTGAAAGAGGCATGCAGGAGGCAAAATGTCCAGATTCGAAAGAGGCATACATGAGGCAAAATGTCCAGATTCAAAAGAGGCATACATGAGGCAAAATGTCCAGATTCGAAAGAGGCATACATGAGGCAAAATGTCCAGATTCGAAAGAGGCTTTTGCTCTAATCGAAGGATGTAATCCAAGTTGCATTCTAAGGAGGATCTTGCTCAAAACGAAGGATGTAATCCAAGCTGCATTCGAAGGAGGCTCTTGCTCAAAACGAAGGATGTAATCCAAGCTGCATTCGAAGGAGGCTCTTGCTCAAAACGAAGGATGTAATCCAAGCTGCATTCAAAGGAGGCTCTTGCTCAAAACGAAGGATGTAATCCAAGCTGCATTCGAAGGAGGCTCTTGCTCAAAACGAAGGATGTAAACCAAGTTGCATTCAAAGGAGGCCAAGAGTCAGTCGAAGGGTGCTAAATCGAAGGAGACATGTTTTCCTCCAAATTTGTCAAAATGTTATTTTTATTTGTTTTCTCCCTTTTTGACAGTCTCCTTTTAATTTTGGTACTGGAAAATCCCAATGCACTTGTTCAAACTTGAACCTTGAGAATCCTTGTGAGAAAGGCCTTGAAGAATGAGAGGGCAAATTTTAGGGTACAACACTTTCCTTCTTGGGTCTACACGAGTTTGGCAAGTTCAAACGGGCTTGCATGAGGTGTATGGGCCTGAAAAATGGCTCATCACATGCTTGGCCCATTTGTTTTCTATTTTATTTATTTATTTTGAGTTTATTTGAATAAAAACAAAATAAAAATAAAATAATGAGAAAATATAGGGCAAGATGTGAGTTAGTTTAAGAGTCTCTCATGAGGTCGTGAACATGTTGGAAGCTCAAGAAGTTAGGCCGCAAATCCAAAATTTCAAGTTTTCATGTTTTGTACTTCATGTATTTCTTCAAAATTCCCCAACTTATTAAACTCATAACTTGCTCAATTTTCATCTTTTGAAGGTGATATTTGACTTTTTAAAAATCTAAATATGTCCGCTACATTTTCTCTTTTTATCATTTTTGCATTTGGAGACTTTATCTTGATGTAAGTTGCCTTGACAAAAAGTGTCTTTTGTTGACCTTTGAAAATGACCTATAATGTATTAGCTCATATATTTCAAATGAAGAATTTTGGACTTGAGAATAAAAAAAATTTGTTGAGAATTAAATTTTCTTCAAAATGGACTTTGGTTGGGGAAAAGTTGATGAAGCGTGTGAAAGTTATGCTTAGTCAAAGTTTGGTTGACTTCTCCTAAGGAAACCCTAATTTGACAATTCTTGACTTTTGATGATTTGAGAGTTTTCCTTGGAGAATCATGATCAACCCTTGATCAAATGACGATTATCACTTCAGAATGTTGATGTTGACCAAAAATCTTTAAGTTTGATTGTATGTTGACCATAGTTGACTTTTTACCCAATACATTTGATTTTCAATCATCTGAGCCATTGACTGAGCAAACTTGTGATGCAAGACTTGAAAATTGACATGAACCTTGTTGAGGACCCAAATTTCCTTGATAAACTCAAAACCCTAGTTGTAGACCTTTGGCTTAGGAAGAGCATTTGACTGGTCATCCCTTGAGATTCTTGAGTATTTGAGAAGCATTGAAAGAATGCCTTGAAGGAAATGAGAGGGAAAATTTTGGGGTACAACATCATTATCATTGAACTTAGGGAACATCAAAGTCTTATTATAACAATTGATGTGAACATAGTTAAACTCCAACCATTTCATCCCAATAATAACATCAATTTGGTGTAAGGGTAGACACACCAAATCCATAGCAAAACTCTTACCCTAAATGGTCAGAGGGAACTTTGAACACACAAGATCAGTAGTAATAGAACCACTAGCATGAGTATTTATTTCTATACTACCATTCATATTAGAGAATTTCAGTCCCAACATGTTAGCACATTCACGAAAAATAAATGAATGCGTAGCACCAGTATCAATAATAACAATCAATTCAACATCATTAATAAAACAAGTACCTAGAATCAAGTTATCCTTCTTGGAATCCTTTGATGCACTCAAAGTAAACACTCTCCCATTAGTCTGGGCAGCAATGTGTTTCTTTGGCTTCTAACACTTGGTACTGATATAACCCTGCTCTCCATAATTGAAATAAGTTAGACTATCGTTCTTGCATTCAGGAGCACGATGACCCATCTTACCACATCTGTAACATCTCAGAATCTTATTCTCACATTCATTAGAATGGCGACCTTGTTCACCACACCTATAACACTAGACAGGAGCAGAAGCTCCTCCCCTACTTGTCCTCTTCCCATAATAAACCTTATGTTTCCCTTTATCAATTAGGGAATCATAAGGCTTATTACAATCTTGATATTGTTTTCCTCTTTTCTCATTCAAACTCTTGTAGTGAGCTGAATGAGCTTTGCTATCTCCTTCATAGATTCTACAATTGTTCACCAACTCTGGAAACACATACATCTGTTGATATCCAATTTCCAGTTTGATTTTTGGACGCAAACCACTCTCAAACTTAATCCACTTTCAAAACTCAGCAGTCGCTTCACTGTAATATGGATAATACTTTTCCAGTTCCATAAACCTTGAAGCATACTTAGTCAGTCAAATTCCCTTGTTTCAACTCTAGAAACTCAATATCTTTGTTTCCAACCACATGTTCAGGAAATTACTTCCTCAGAAACTCCCTGATGAACATAGCCCAAGTGACAAATTCACCCACCGCTATCAGTCTCTGATGTGTGCCGACCCACCAGTCATTAGCTTCTTCTGCCAACTGATGCGTGTCAAATCGCACCTTCTGTGCCTCAGAGAAATCCATGACCCGAAAGATCCTTTCAATATCATTGATCCAAGTTTATGCTCCACCAGGATCGTATATACCTTTGAAAATAGGTGGATGATTCCCCTAAAACATCTTCAAAACACGGGATCCATCATTTATGTCCGTATTAGGCTGATGTTGCACCACCTGAGCAACAACCTGCAAAGCAACAACAATCCTATCACCGTTTCTTCAAACCATTCTACACACATAAAACTAACGTCAGAAATACATATCGATAGTGTACTCACACTAATCGATCGATAGGACATACACATCATGATAAAACCTGGTCGGGCGAACCGACCTACTCTGATACCACTAATATAACACCCTTATAAACCCAATGAATATTCACAATTAATTCAATAAATAAATTAGAATATTTCACAAAAAGGATGTCACATGCTTCATCCAAACATCATAGTAAAACATTTCATGCTCCATAACACGTGTTCTCAAAATTAAAAACATATATCTCTTTGAAATCATCATAGTAAAACTTCAACACATCGCAATGAAATTATTAAATACATCAAATAAAAAGGCCACCACACTTCATATTTCATAAGTCATACTAAAACATCATAAAATGGAATAAACAACTTTGTAATATGGTGGGGGAATTGACTTGGGTTTTGCGTTTCATTGCAAATATTGCGGATAGCAAGAGTCACCACCATCTTTTCTTTTATCCAATAAAGGAAAGGGTGAAAAGAACAGGAAATTCCTAAGTGCGGAAATTTTGTAATGATTCTCGTATCATTGAGAATGTATACAAAATGTTTATTTTGAAAGTATTTTGAAAGTATTTTGAAAGGAAGTGTTGTTTTATGGAAAGATGTTTTGAAAATGCCAATGTAAGGCAATTTTCTTTATAATAACCCTTGTATCAGTCCTCAAGAGTGTTTATAAAGCGTTTTGAAAGTAGTTTGTTTTGAAAGTGTGAAGTGTGGAAATTGTTTTAGTTTGTGAGCAAGCGATTAGGAGCGATCTACCTACTCAAAAAGGTCCTTGTTCTTTTCCTCCTCCTTTAGATCGTGCTATCCTACCATTATTTAGTAGGAAGCCCAATCATTAGATGTTAGGGACATGCATGGGTCATCGTACAGTCATAGAAGGCAACTTATAAGTTGTTTTAGCAATTGTCGTAAGGGACTAAGGTCGTTTACCGAAAGCAACATCGAAGGGTCATCGAGGGACTGCGATCTTTTAAATCGAGGGTCTTTTCTAAATCATCCCATGTTCGAGGGACATGACTGTTTTATCTGAAGGCAACAAGTGAAGTTACCCTAGAGCTGCGCGTGTGTGAAGTGTTTTGATTTCAAGTATTTGTCTTGAGATTAGGTTTTCTAACGTTTGCTTTTATGTCTTGCCATACAATCCTATTAAACTAATAGTAATAAGAAAAGCAGTAAATTGCTGAAATTAAATACTCTACACTATTACAAGGCTTCGGGAATTGGGGTACAAGTTTATGAATGGGGATGAAAAAAAGTAAAGTAAACCCTATTTTTCTATTACATCAATAGTTACAACCTATACAATTAATCTAAGAATGTAATTAAGAAATAAGGAAAAAGAAGAAATTTGAATGTGCTCGTGTTCTTAAAAAAATGGTTTGAGTTGGTATGTTTGAAACAAGTATATGCATCACAATCAAGATGAAAGTCATGGAGCACAACTTTTGATTTTTATACATATTTCATGCTTCAATGTTAATTTGGTTGAGAAAAATCCTAAGAAGGCTCAAGCTATCATGGAATGCTTACTCAAGTGTCAAGATATCTCATGAGAATCAAGACTTATCATAGTAAAGTCAAGCTTGGTGAGTAAAGGTTGAAAATTTGATCAAAAGATCATAAAGAATCTCTTTTTTAAAAAAAACCCCTAAAAAGTAATATCTTGAATTAATTAAAATTTTTTTAAAAATAATGAAATAAAAATATTTTTTGTGATATTTTTTTATATTTATAAAATAGAGTAGATAAATAAGGAGTATGCAAAAAAATCATCTTAAAAGGATAAATTTTGGTTGGTCAAAAAAATGTTTGAAATTTGATATAAAACAAAAGAAAAACAAGTGATAAATGATTAAGTTTGCTTCCACCAAGGCTTGAACTCAGGACCTTAAGGTCAAGTTTCAAAATCTTAACACCAGGCCACGCGGTGTATTTGTCAAAGGAGTGCCTTAGTATAAATATGTGTGAAAGACACTTCATAAAGTCACAAAACAAAAAAAAATATGAAAAAATGCAAAAGGGGGGTTCACTTTGGTTCGAACCCGCACCCTTAAGGTGAAAGTCACATGAAACGCGTGCGGCTTGCCACTGGGGTGGCTGTTACATCCAGTGATAAAAAAATAATCATTAAATATAATATAAACTCAATGTTAAAAATTTGAAAATGCAATTTCCTTCTTCTTCTTCTTCTTCTTCTTCCTTTGCACGTTCTTACAATAACAGTAACAAAATAACTTCCATTTTCAAAAATTCTAAATTCCTCATTTCTCAACCATTTTCAAAGATATAAAAACCAAACTTGCTTAGAATTTTGCAAGGAATCTAATGGTATTATTTTCTGAAGCTATAACTCAAAGATTTTCATGAATTTTCTATTGGTACCAAACGAAACCCTAAGTGTTCAGAAAATTCAGTTTCAAAATTCTCATCCCACAGTAAATTAGAATGAAAACTAAAGATATGGTTAGCTTCATAGACATGATATATACATTTTTACTTTAGAAAATAAATACAAATGATGCTTTTACAAATATTTCAAAGTTTGAAAAACTTACCTCTTGACGCAAAAATTCAATGTCCTTTACATGAGTTCCAGAAGTAATGTGATGCTTGCTTTAGCTTCCTTGGACCTTGGTGAGTATGTTGCAATTCTTACTCTGCCTTGAGAGCGTCAGGATCAGTCTACTCAAGTCAAAATGAAAAGTTGGATTTTGAAAATGATGGATGTTGAAGATGATGTTACAGTGATGAAACTGGTGTTTGGATCAACTATATATGATGTATATAAAGTGTTTGGATGATTGGTTCTGAAAAAAGTTGCAAGGTTTGAGAGATTCAGAGATTTGGACTTCAAAGCTCAAAAATGGAGTTTTTGAAGCAAATTCTGATTTGGGAGAGTTTGAGAGGGTTAGCGGGCTTGTCTAATCGTGTTATGGCTTGCAAATGAGCTATATATTTATAGGCAAAGGTTAGAGATAATGAGATGGTCAGGTTTGTAAGTGATGGAGTTTTGGATTGGTTGAGGTGAAACAACCAAGTTTGTGTGAAAATTGTTGTTCCAATGCATCAATAGGGTGGTTGGTAGGCTTAGAGATGTTGCTTCTGAGCATTCATGTTGAGTCTGATAAGAAGAAATAAGTTAGAGGCTCAAGGAGTAGACTTTGTGATTAAAGTGATCTTTATGCAAATGGACATGGAGCCTTTTGCAATTTCATCCAAAAATGGTATGATCAAGTGGATAAAGCTTCAAATATTTGTGTAATGCACCATAATTTTGTGTAAATCTATGATTATATGGAGATTTAGATGCAACATGGACTGAAAAGTGAGATTGAATGATAAGGTTATGAGATTTTCTCTTGAGTTCTTCATAAAATGACTTGAAATTCAAGAATGGATTCCCAACTTCATATCTTCGAGTCTCCTAGCTCAAGTATGATAAAAATGTGTTCTTGGACATTTTGGAAATCTTGAATCAAGATCTACAACTTTCATGTTGTGAGTTTTTGCTAAATCAATTTGGATCTTAGGGAAAAATGGCCATAAAGTAGTGACTTTGTTGAGAACAAAACACTTAGAAATTTTTTTCTAAGTGTTGGGTAAAAATAATCAGAACTTCATGGACTCATATCTCTTAAATTAATCACTTTTTGAAGATCACCCCACATTAACAAAGTTGTAGAATTCATTAATCCCTACAACTTTTATGTCGAAAGTTTTCCTTGAATCAACTTGTATCTTGAGGAAACTTGCTTGTGAAGTTAGGGTTTTTTAGGTACAAAACACTTTGAATTTTTTCTAAGTGTTTGAAAATCTTGATTTTTTACTTTTATTATATTTATTGATTTTTGATGATCAAGTTTGATAGTTTTGAATATCTTGATGATTCTTGATTTTTAAATTCCAATGTTGATCAAAAAGTCAAAGTTTGACTTTTGTAAATGTTGACTTTTATCAATTAATTCAATTTTTCAACTGCCAATCACTTGCATCTTTGGAAATATCTTGAGACATGTAATTAGGTCAAGATGTTATATTTGAGTCCATGAGATCATACTTCAAGCCATTAAGTCATGCACTAGATCAAAAGTCAATGATCAGTCATCTTCATTAAAAACCCTAATTTGACAATTTTCTGACCTTTGATGATTTGAGGGCTTTCCTTGAGGAATCATGGTCAACCCTTGATCAAATGATGAATATAACCTCAAAATGTTAATGTTTACAAAAAATCTTGAAGTTTGACTGTATGTTGACCACAATTGACTTTTTACCTAATACAGTTGATTTTCAGTCATCTGAGCCATTGACTGAGCAAACTTGTGATGCAAGGCATGGAATTTGGTATGAGCATTATGAAAGCCATGTGATGAACCATGAAATTCATTTGAGACCCTTGCAACCCATTCTTACTTGTACAAGATGAAACCCTAGTTGTGGACCCATTGCTTAGGAGGTGAGTTTGTCTTATCAACTCTTGAGAATCCTTGAGTATTTGAGAATCTTAGAAGAATGCATTGAATAAAAGAGGAGGGAAATTTTGGGGTACAATAATATCAATGCAGCAAGTCAAAAAATAACACATAGTTTGGTTCAAACGATCCCAACGACCCTGATGTTACATATTAGAGCAAGACCATCTTTATTAGAAATAAAGCAACTAAAAGACTCCATAAAGCAATCTTTGAGCTTCTACGCCTATTTCTGATTATCTACAAGTTACCCACATATAGAGGCAAAATTTCCAAGTAGAAAGGGTGAGTAATCATAATCATTATAAAATACATAAGGAATAAATATAGTAGTTATAACACAACAACAAGAAACTGCACATCATTAAAACCTCATGTTATACTCACACCTTTGCAAACATCATTAGTACACATCAAACACATCATCATATCATCACTTCAACACATGTCATTAAACACCACAAAATCACCGCATCATCATTATCATATAACCATTCATCATGCAATGTGTTTCACCCTAAAATTTACTCTCATATTTTTAGAACTTTAAAGGCTTATGTTTCATCATATGCATTCATACATTGTGATAGGATCAAGATATTTTGGTTCCCAAGTTCCTCTACAAGCTATAAAAGGTAGTTGTGTTGACAATCAGTGGAAGAAGGGTCTCATGCTACCAATCTTTGAGTCACTCAAGCTACAAAGAATTCTCATACCTCAAGATATCTCAATTGTCTATTTGATTCATCAGAAGTTTGAAATCACAAAGTGTTGATTTTGAATCACTTTTCTCCTATTCATCTCTTGAGATTAGGGTTTTGGCCAAACAAAGTGTTTGATGCTTATATAGGCCAAATTTGTGAATCAATATCCTCTCATTGTCATATGAGGTTAATTTGTTCAAAGAGTTCATCATCATGTTCCTTAGAATTAGGGTATTTGAAGTCTGATCATCACCTCTTGGCACAAAGGGCTAAAATTAGGGTTTTGGATTTAATCAAGAAATCTATGACTTTTTGGGCAATACTTGATTCCATGCTTCTCTACATATCCCTAAACATCTATGATTGAAGAATTAAGCATCAATTTTGGTTGGAAGAGATTCAATTGATCAATTGGGGGTAAAATAGTCATTTGAGGAAAAGTCAACCAAAGTCAAAGTGGACCAAGTGGACTTTTGGTCAACACTGAGCTCAAAACAAATACTTTCATGTTATATGATAAATGATGGAATAAAATCAAGAGAAATGATTAATTTAGATGTAACTTGTCAAAGAAGTTATCTTGATAACTTAGAAAAATTTCCAAGTTTTGGAAGTGTTATAGGCTGAAATTGGAAATACCACAATTTTCTCATTCTTGATTCAATATGTGAAAAACTTATATCCATGGGAAGAGGAGAAAAAGTTCTTCAACTTTGTCCTTGTGAGGTCATGTCCAAAAAGTGAAAGGAGAAAAG
Source organism: Vicia faba (assembly GCA_948472305.1). Taxonomy (NCBI): domain Eukaryota; kingdom Viridiplantae; phylum Streptophyta; class Magnoliopsida; order Fabales; family Fabaceae; genus Vicia; species Vicia faba. Next base: position 114,854,142 of record OX451737.1, read on the forward strand.
GTTATGTGGCTTAGAACATTCTTGACACTTAGTAGAATTTCCAAGGCATGTGCATAAAATCTGAATTATACATGGCCGATTTTGAGGAGCCAAATGAATTCAATTCAAAAGGTCATCAACATCAAAATTAAAGTTTGAGTCATCCTCTCTAATTTTGATTCAAAGATATTGGCATTTGGTTCACTATAGAGAGATATAGTGATTAGGTTTTGAAGGTTCAAAATATCAAAATTGTTAGCATGCACGCGTGCCAGGCATGGACTTTCATCAACAACTTTTAGGCACATGTTCATAGCAATTTTTCTTATTGAATCACACATCATTTTGAAAATTGATCAACATCAAAGTTAAAATTTGAAGCACCCTCTTTAATTTTGATTCAAACATTATTGTGTTTGGTGTATTGTGGAAAGATATATCATGTTTTGGATTTAAGGGCATAAGTTACTAAATTCTGGCTAGCAGAACAAGGCTCATGTGAGCAGGAGGTCTGGCCTTGCCCGTCCAGACCAATTCTCATCATTTTTCGTGCCAAGTTTTCAATACCTTGCAAGATTTATTTTAAATTTTCATCGACATCAATGTTGAAGCTTATTGTCTCAGCTTTCCAATGATCCCAAGTTTGTGAAAAATGCTCGAGAGAAAAGAGAGATAGTGAGTTTTGGCTATGTTCGACTTCATGTTCATGCAAGACAAAAGTCAGATTTGAATTTTTGTACATTTGTGAGAATTTTTCTGCATGGTCCTTATCATGCATTGCATACACACACATCAAGCTTTGATCACAAAATTATTTTTCCCTAAAAATCCAAACAAGCCCCATGATATGCATTCTCACAAATTCCCTCCATTTTGCCAAAAAAAAGGAAACTTTCCCTCCACTATTTCTTTCACCCCATGTGCAAGCAGCCAACTCACATACTCAGGAATATCTCACTTACTCTCTACTCTGTATTTTCTCCTTAAAACGCAAGCAACGTCATAGCATTATACACAAAACGCAAGCTTGCTTTCACACTTTCTCATTTTTTCAGTTTTGACCATAAAGCCCTCCAATGGATCTTTTGCTCAAAGACACTCATACCCTCACCTTAAAACTCCTATTTAAACACTCTCTGTTCATTCATTTCACATACACGAGATCCATCTCCTCTCAAGTCAGTTTCTATATTTCTCCCTTTTGAAGCAATTTCATTGGAAGCTCCCAATTTCCTTGCTCAAGATCTCTACTCTTGCTCAATCCTACTGATTTAAAGTTTAAGAAAGAAGTTACTCTAGGTTTCTTATTGTTGGAGCTCAAGGAATCGTGAATTTATTTTTCACATCAAGGTAAGTTTCCTTTGAACTTGAATTTCTCATTTCAACATGAATTAATGCTTTAGATCTTGTTCATAAGCATGTAATTGGCCAAACCTTACGTTTGATGTATATGGTTGTGCATTTTGAAGCTTGAGTCGTGTTTTTGAGTTTTCTGCAATTGTATGAAACTTCATGATTAGAGACTTTTGTGTCTATTTATCTCTATGATCTTGCATTGTTTGTGAAATTCATGAGTATCACGTTAATCTTTGTAATTTTGTGAACAACTTTGATGTTTAGATCGTGCTATTTGGTTCAGTATCAAGAGAGAAATTTGGATTTGAAAAGTGGATGATGGGCTATTTTTAAACTTGTTATAATTTCATGCATACAGTGCTTTTTGTGCCCTATTTTCTTCATGATCCATGCTTCATTTTTAAAAGTTCTTGTTGCTATCTTGTTCTACACACTTTGATCTTGATTTTTGGTTTTTATTTCATCCCATTTCATTGAGAATCAAGAGAGATATCGCACCTGGAAAATTGCATGATGAAACTAAGTTTTAAATTAGGGCTTGATAGATGTTAGGGATGATGATGTGTCTCACTGTGATTGAACATGATGTAAAACCTTTTGCAGCGCGTTTTGATCAAATCAGGTGTAATAGATCTGCTTAATATTTGAATTTTAATTCATTTTAATTGTTTTGTCAAAATTATTTTTAATAGTTTCACCTATTCAAAAATTAATACAAAAAATATTTTAGACTCTATTTTTAGTCTTCTTTCTGATTTTAATTTTAATTTATCATTTTATCATTTTTGAATGATTAATTAATTCATAGGGTTTAATTAGGTGTTTTAATCACTTATTTATCCTTTTGATTTTATTTCCTAATTTCCATTAGTTTAAAAAATCACAAAAAATACTTTCTGACTTCCTTAAGATATTAGGTTGATCTTGAAATTTTTATTTCATTTTTATCACTTATTTTCATTTTTCTTTAAAATTTTTGAAGCTTGAGTGTCATTTTTCTAAACTCACTTGCTTATGTTACAAGTTTGATTTGATTTTCTAATTTCCTCTACTTGTAAAAGTAAAAATAATTGGATTAGTGTCCTTGGATTAATTAAGACCATAAAATTCATTTTTATTTAATTTTAAACCTTGATCTTATATTTTTCTCAAATTATTCTTTAAAATATGTCTAGATTTGGCACTTTGCTGACTAGCCTTGATGTTTGCACTTCCAAAACTTACGTATTCTTCAATAAAAGGACCATAACCTATGCTTATGACTTTTATAAGTTCTTATGTATTTAGGTTCAATTTTATTTTTTTGAATTTACAAGTCCACTTTCTATTTTTAGCATAATTTTTGATTGAATTTGTCCATTATGACTTGCTTGAACTTCTTGCCTTTAATTTGCTATTTTGTGGAACATTTTTAGGCTGAGTTTTGTACTCATAGTAACCCCTGGATAATATTACCATCTTATTATATTGGAACAATCTAATTGATCCCTTTTTTAGTTATTTTATGATCACTTTGTTTTGAATTCCTAAATTGTGCAAGTTTTGAACCCTAGTTTGTAACTTTGGGTGAATCCTTTGAGCCAATCTTTGCCATGATTATGTTTCATTGAGATTTAGAGACATGATAACTCAAGGTTAGATTTACTAAAGGCTTGAGAGGCATTTTATCTCTTTTGATTATTTTCTCATTCCACTTTGAGATTGATCTTTTCTTATGTTTTCTTATTGATTATGTGAGATATATTGAATGCACTTGTGCAATACATAAGGAATCAAGCCTAATCATTTGTAACTTATTATCACTACTTTTTTAGGATCTTAAGTTCAAACCCTTTGAACCATTTAAGCATCCTAACTTGTTTTTATTTATGTGTTCAAATTCACCAAATACGATCAAGGTTAGGAGTTTGTTTTGACGCACTCCTTTTATCAAACAACTTTGATCCTTACTGAGTGAAGTTTTGTGTGTTTTCTACTTACTTATGAGGTCATCATACGTTTAATTAATAGCTCCCATGATTCTAAGTCTTGCACTTAATTACAAGTCCATCATGATGACAATTGGGAGCCATATCCTTGTTTTAACATAGTTTATTTGTGATGATGTGTTGAATTCTATAAGGGAATTATGTGCAATATTTTTGTCCTTAAGTATTGATCTTAACCTCTCTTATCATATCATTCCCCATGCTTCTTTGATCCTTGGTTATATACTCACTTACTAACCAACATGGTGATAAGTAAGAAGCTATATCCTCTTTTCTACTTGTGTTTTGAGCATCATTGTCTAATGATTGCCTCATAATCTTTTGTGCCATGTCACATGAATGTATCTTAATTTTGGCTACTATCCATAACATCTAAGAACATTGACTATTGATTTATTTAAATCATAATGCTTGTATGCATCAAGAGACTATACTTTGACAATATATCATGACACTTGAGTATGTTATATTGTTGACATTTCTTGAGTCTTTAAAGTTCATGATTGATATCTTATGAGGGTTTCATCACTACCCTATAACATATAAAATATCATTGCACTCTTACTTGATCTTTATCAATCTCATTAGATTTAAGAGAAGTATTATCTATTTTAGATGATGTTGTTCATTTACTAGGTGACTTTTCTTGTGTATGAAGTTTAATCTTCTTACTTGGTTACTCTTGAACCTAATCTTGAGTTAACTTACTATACAAGTCACACATTGAATAATTCTTCAATTACGCTCTTTTCTTTTGATCTTTACTTGTTAAATTGAACATGCTTGCTTACTTCCTTTGTCCATTTCCTTTGTGTGCTTTGTATGCTTTTTTTACATGCTTGTGATGTTTGAACATGTCATCTTAGAGTCTTTTTCTACTGACTTATGTGTTTTTTCACCCTATAAATATTTTCCCTCTTCATCTATCCCTTTCTTCTGCTTCACCCACCTTTAGGAACATGTATGGTTTGGTTTTGACCTAGTCTTGCATCAACTTTTGATATGCTTAGGTAGTGATACCTTAGGGGTATTAGAGGTCTTAAACCATGTTTAGACTTAGGTGTCAACCTCTTGTTGTCTACATGTTTTCATTTTTTTTCATGTGTTGAAGTTTTGTCTTCTAATTGCACACTTGCATATCTGCTTTCCTAGTTAGGTAATAAAACTTTATTCTTGACATTTATTTCCATGTTTAGGATAGTCTAAGATGTTTAAACATGTTAGGGTCATAACATAGATGATATCTTGATGGGATTTTATGCCATGCCTTTTGGTTTCTTACCTTTTCCTTCATGCTTTCTTTTTCACTTCTTTAAGTTTGTTTGAGATCTCCATCTCTTTGTGATGTTTTATCACCATGTCTTGTGTGTTTGTTAATGTGTTATCATTTTACTTGTGTGATGTTTTGTCTTCCATTCTTGATGTTTTGTCATCCATAGTTGATGTTTTATCATCTCTTACTTGATGTTTTATCATCCCTTACTTGATGTTTTGTCATCTTAATGCATGTATGCTAGGTGTTTTATCATCTTTATATGATGTCTATCATCTTTCCTCTATTTTTGCTTGCCTTTATCTAAGTAGGTTTATATGTATCTTATCTAAGTACCTTATATTTTGAGCAAGTTTCTACTTCTCATGTGTAATGAATAATTGTCTAATTATCATCTCTTATCTCTTTTCCATCATACTTTGAATCTTGATATCATTGTTAGGTGTAGATGTTTTATCATCTCTCATATATTTTCTATCCTAATTTGATTCTTGATATCATTGTTAGGTGTTGATGTTTTTTCATCTCTTATCTCTTTTATACAATACTTTGATGACTTGATATCATTGTTAGGTGTTGATGCTTTGCCATCTCTTCTTTTATTCTTGATTAGTGCTTAGGTTTCTACCTAATTGTATGGGCGTATATGTGATACTTTCTTTCTATCTTATCTAAGTGTGATTGCTTGATTCTTTCTCCTCTTCTTCTCTTTTATGAGATTGCCATATTCCCCATAGGACCTTTAGTTCATTCTTCTCTAAGATTAAACTAAATAGACCTTAGGTTTGCTATCCATGCATGACAATATTATGTAGATCTCCCTCTTATCCCAACTTTAGGTCCACAAGCATGATAACTTATAGGATTAAGATCCTCTTTTGTTAGTATTTTCTATTTTGCATCCATGTAACTCACAAAGACTTTTGAGGTGAACTACGAATGTCTTAATCCCCATTGCACGGTCGGTGGTACGTAGGCACAAAGGTTCGCAACCGCGGCGAGCACAACTAATAAAAACTTTCTTTTTGTATATACTTTGCATGCATTCCCTTTTAGCATTAAGCTTTATACTTTTATGCACCCTTATATTAGAACAAATTTAAGTGGATCCTCTAGAGTACCACATACGTGAGAGGAGTGTTGTACCTTAAAATTTTCCCTCCCATCTTTGAGACAAATTGGTTCAAGATACCTTCTCATGCTCATGAAGGTCTCAAACACTCAAGACTTATCAAGGATTGATCATATGAACTCTCCTCTTAAGAAATTGACCTAAAACTAGGGATTTGCTTCTCTTAAAGGAAATTAAGCCGTCAATGCCTCAAATGGACTTCATGGTTTCTCATATATCACAAAGTATCCACATACCAAGTTTCAAACCTTACATCATAAGTTTACTCAGTCAATTAGTCAGATGATTGAAAGTCAACTGTATTGGACAAAAACTCAACCTTGACCAATCTACAGTCAAACCTCAAGATTTTTGTTCAACATCAATATTTTGAAGTCACATTAATCATTTGATCAAGGGTTGATCATGATTCATCAATAAAATTCAAGGATCATCAAAAGTCAAAAGTTACTAAATTAGGGGTTCTTAAGGGGAAGTCAACTGAACTTTGACCAAGCATAACTTTCACATAATTCATCAGAAATTCCTCAACCAAAGCCTATCTTTAATGAAATTCAATTCCATACAACTTTTTATCTCTAAGTTCAAGGCCAAAAATTTCTTCGTTTGAGAGATATGAGACAAAACATAATAGGTCATTTTAAAAGTCAACAAGAAGTCGTTTTTTGTCAAAGCAATTTACATCAAGACAAAAACTTCAAATGAAAAAATGAACAAAATGAAAGTTTTAGGAGATATCTTGAGGTTTCCAAAAAGTCAGAGATCATCTTCATATGACAAAAATTGAGAGAGTTATGATTGGTTCAAATTGAGCAATTTTGAGAAAAATGCATGAAGTTCAAATTGAGCAAACTTGAAATTTTGGGCTAATTGGCCTAAGTTTTTAGGTTCAAATGTGTTCATGAACTTATATTAGACCTCTAAATCCATTCACATATTTTTTATAATTTTTATTTATTTTATTTAGATTTTATTCATTTAAATCCAAAATTAATCAAATAAAATATAAAGCTAATGGACTTAGGCATGTAGGCTTTTGTTTTAATCATGTTGGAGGCCCAAAAATCTACCTTGAAGCTGAAGAAACCGTGTGGCCAATGTTTGAAACAAATCTTCATAATTTTGGAAGATTTCAACTTATTTTCAAACAAAATCAAAAATATGATTTCATGAGATGTCTAAGCCCACCACTTGACCTAAAACACTCCTCGATAAATACATAACATGTTCAGACATCAAAAACCACACATGCTACCTCAAGAACAAACCCTAAAAACTTCAAATTTTCAAGAAACTAGGGCACAATCAAACCCTTGTCTCTAATCATTTTCAATATATTCCAAGCATCACGCTAGCCTCCTCAAGATCCCAGGAGCTCATCCCAACCATTACTGAAGCTTGAAGCATCCCAGAACATGGCAACTAAGTTGCACCAGTTTGGTAACTTTCTCTAATCTCAAACTTTTTATTCATGCATTGTTGATTGATTCGATGCACTTATACATGTTCATAGTGATGTTTAGAATGTTTTAGAACCATTGTTTGTAAGGTTTGATGAAGGTATGAAGATTTTCCATTGTTAGGGCAAAGCTTCGTTTGAGATTTGTATTTTGCACTACAAGAATTTTCAGGCTAAACTAACACCACCATTGAACTCGCAACATGCTAATTATTGGATCAGGATTATTTGTTTTCTTGTTTTGATTGATTTTCGCAGGTTTTGTGTTTAGGGCTTACCGGAGAAGATGGAGGGCACCACTATTGGTGGTGGCACTGACTCCAGTCAAGGCTCACGTGGCCTCCTCCCTCTCTCTAATTGGTTCATTCAGAATCCTTAAGCCCCACCACAACACGCGTGTTCTGATTTTTACTTTAATTTGATTTCTTGATTTTAATTTATATTATATTGAATGATGCTGATTATACCAACGCGTAACAACAAGTGTCCCAGTGGTAAGAGTGATGGTCATTATGCGTGAGGGCATGGGTTTGATCCATATGTTTTGTCAATTTCTTTTGATTTCAACAAAAGTTAATTACAAATTGAGCGCTTCCTATTTCACGACACAATCAACATCATAACGTAGTGGATAAAAGGCATACATGTGACATCCAGGGCGCGGGTTCAAGTCTCACCCCATGCATTTGAGTTTTCTTATTTTTACTAACCCTAATTTTTTTCCAATTTCTTAACTAATTCTTTTCTAATTAACCATTAACAAACCTAATTTTTTTTAAAAACCATAACAAATTAGGACTAGGGTTTTTAATTAGTAATTAAATTTTTGACATATTTTTATTTACTAATTAATTAAGTTAATTAGTTTTTTCATAACATCAAAATCAATTAGAATAATTAGGGTTTTATTAATCATAAACTTAAATTATTTTCTACAAAAAACGTTAAAACATTTTCTCTAACATTCTTTTTCTTATTTCTTATTGCTATTTAAATTCCTAGAACAAATGTATAGGTTTGCACTCTCAAATGTAATAGCTTAGATTTACATTCCCTCATTTTTCTAATTATGTAACTGCTCATAGGATGTAATAGCTTATGTTTATTTTCCGCACTTTACATTCCGCACATTATGTTTTTAAACTGTTAATAAAGTAGGGTTTGTATGGAAAGACTAAAAGCAAACGTAGATAACCCTAATTTTTAAGATAAGATAACTGAAACTAACACACTCTTTGCATACTTTGCACCTCTAGGGTAACCTTCTCTTGTTGCCTTACGAATATTGGTCATGTACCTCGAAAGTAGGGATACTTTAACAAAATACCCTCGATTCAAAAATATCATCATGGTCCCTTTTGAATAAAGATCATAATCCCTCGATGACCCTTCGAGTTGCCTACAAAATGATCTAGTCCCTTCGATGACCCTACGAGAAAAATGATGATAGTCCCTCCGATACAATTGCTAAGGTATCCTTGCATGTTGCCTTTGATGACCAAACAATGATCCTACGTCTGTCGCTTCACATCTAATAGATAGGATTACCTACCAAATAATGGTATGGATAATAATATCTCCAAAGGGGATGAAAATAACAAGAAAGACCTTATTAGTGGGTAAGACTCCTAGTTTCTTGCTCACAACATGTTCAAAAATCTCATTTTCAAAACAACAAATATTTTCAAAAAACACTTTGTATACATTCTTGAGGACTGATACAAGAACTATTACAAAGTCGGCCTTACATTGGCATTTCAAAATATTTTCAAACAAATCACACACACACAAAACAAGTTTTCAAAAGTGAGCTAAGCAATTAAGAGTCCGTAGATAACTACGGATGAAAAGGATACTAACACCTTTCCTTTTCATAACCTACCCCCTGAACTCAAAATATATGAAAGGTCTTTCCTATTCTTTTCACCTTTCTTAAATATTGGATAAAAGAAAAGTCGGTGGCGACTCTTGCTAACCGCAATATTTGCGATAAAACAAAAAAGCTAGTTCTCCCACCATATAACATAACTGGTGACTTCACTGGGGAATTACTTAAAAAAGGAGGGGTTATCTTAGAGTTTAGATCACTTTACTTTCTTTAATTGTTTGAATTATTTGCTTTACTTTAAGGGTTCATGATTGGGTATTATTACTGGTGTGAAAGATCCTACACCTGGATCTAGGGATTCCTTAGGTAAATAGCAATAGATCATACAAAATGTACGACGTAGACCGATATAGTTAAAATGATAGCTATAGTTAGTGTGACACTTTGGTTTGTACTGATGTTCCTTGAGTCAGTCAAGGATAACATTAGGCTTTCGTGTGGTGTCGTTAACACTAACTTACTTCTAGAACCTTAATTGACCCATATTGGCCATTAGAAAGTAGTGAGATAGCCGGATTTGGTACAGTCTAAAGTTGGTTGATACTCGAAGCTATGCTCATTGTGATTTGACTTTCGGGATGTTTTGGTGGCAAGCCGATTGCTGTGATAAAATAAAGCCTGCGAGAAAGATCCGTGATATGAGATTCTTAGAACCCGGTTACTATTTTAGGACAGGTTGAGCCAACTTATCATCAGTGGCGAAGGGTATTTACCTATAGACTTCATGTAAGCCTTTAAACCTAAGGATCTTGTATGAATTGTTTGTGTTTTCTACTTATTTAACATGAACATAACATCATAACATCATATCATCATAAAATAACATTTTGAAGAAGAAATGATGAGTGTTCGGTTCCAGTTCTTTGATCCTAAGCATCACTGTTTTACTTTCCCAGTTTATTAGTTGGTACCCATAATGGAAGAGTTTTCTAAGCTACTTGGAGTACCTATTCTTGATCAGACACCCTTCACCGGTTTAAAGAAAGTTCCAAAGCCTGAAGTTATTGCAACAGCCTTACATCTAAATTGGTCAAACATTGTTTCTAACTGGGAAACAAGAAGTGGAGTTAAATGTCTTTTGCTAAATTTCTAATAGAGAAGGCTTAGTTATTTCTAGATGCTATGAGTTTTCATGCTTTTAAGGATACCTTGGCTCTATTGATCTATGGTTTATACTATTCTCTAATTCAAACCAACTCATAGATGTGAATGCCATCAAAATATTTCTTACTCATAATCATGTGCCTACTTTGCTTGGAGAGATTTTGAACTCTCTTCACACTCGTACTATGAGGAAGCGAGGTTTTAAGATGTGTTGCATACCTTTAATATCTAGGTGGTTTATTTTTAACCTTCCCCGATCAGTGATGAAGAATGAACAAGGTTTGAAGTGGTCCCGAAGGATGATGTCCCTCTCTCATTCAGATATCTATTGGTGTTCTCGATCTTAGGAGGATATCACTATTATTAACCACTGTGGGGAATTCCCTAATATATCACTCCTTGGCATAAAGGGAGGTATTACTTACAAGCCTTCTCTAGCTCTACATTAATTTGGTTATGTTCGAAGAGACGGTCCTCATAATATGCTTATTTAGGGTATTATATTTGATTACAAGAATGATCCTCAAGGTTACCATCAAAAGTTTATACGTGCTTAAGGCATGGTGAATAATACTGATAGTAAGACTTTGGGACAAAAAAACTCCATCCCTTTGGAGCCCTACCTCAGATGGGCGCGATCTCGTGCTCAAAATATTATAATGCCATATCCTGCTGTATTACCAGTAACTGTGGAGCCTGTTGTTGAAGGAGATATTCCTCATACCATTTTTAATCTAGATATGCCTACTGACCTTGAAGATCTACATAAGTCTTGGATTTAACTGAAAGAAGAAAGGGACGCCTTTGAGACTCAGTTCTATGCTAGTGAGAAGAAAGTGTTGGAGATGACAAAACAACTTCACGAAGAGCAGAGCCTTAATGCATATGTCAACACAAAGAGGAAGCATCCATGGGAGACTTGAGTCTTAGGTTCTAGGAGTTCATAATTTGTTTCCTTGTAACCCATTATGTTTTTATTGTCAGCCTAAGAGACAATTATAATTTGAACTTACTAATTAGAGTCTTTGTTTATGTTCCCTTTTGACTAATAAATTTAAATCCCATGAGGTCCTTGAAAACATTGCATATGCATCTACATGCCATACATATCATTGCATAATAGGTTTCCAAGACAAATTTCTCATCTTCTTGCTTTTTATTTCAGCAAAAATGGCTCTTGAACAGACAATCTAAGAACTCTAGGCTCAGAATGCTCAGCTCTAAGAGATGTTCCTAAACTTAACCAAGGGGCAAGAAGAACTGAAGGCGCTCATAAACAATAAAAAGAAGAAGACAAAGAAACCAATCGTCATCCTTAACACGGGGAGAAAGTTCAGAGGTATAGTCAAGCGAGATCGAGATCTTGATATCCCATTGGATGAAGACAACGAACGAGATGAAGATGGTAAGAGTGTTAAAACTAAAAAAGCAATCATGGTTCTGAAAAATATTCTGATGAAGAGGAAGAGGATTATTTGGATGAACAATATCCCCCTGCTGGTGAGAAGTATAAGCTGTTAGAAGAGCATATGAAAGCTATGGAGATCCAGAAGGTGCCTGGCTTAAACTTTTAAGAATTGGGATTAGTCTCAGGAGTTGTCATTCCTCATAAGTTCAAAACCCCCAACTTTTCTAAGTATGATGGATTTTCTTGCCCGAAGCTGCATTTGAGATCATATGTTCGGAAAATTCAACGACACACTGCTGACAAGAAATTGTGGTTGCATTTTGTGATCGGTGGATCTGGAACTGACTGTTTAACGCTGGTTCGCGAAATGTCGCGGTAAGGAAGAGTCGCCACCGTCTTTTATTTTCTCCAAATGGAAAGGACAAAAGCACAGAAAAATTCCTTATAGAGATTGCTCTCGGTTCGGGAGGTAGATTATAGAAAGGGAAGGTGTTAGCACCCTTTCTATCCATGGTTATCCATGGGCTCTTAGATACTTGCTCACTGTGTTTTCAAAATGGCTTGTTTGCTTTTCAATTGTGGGTTTTAAAAAGTTCCTTTGAAAAATTTCAGTTCGACTCGTGTGTCAGAGTGTTTAAAAAATTTGCTTTGAAAGCTTTTGAAAAAGTGTTGGTGTGAAGAGATTTTTGTTTGTTTTTGAAGAGAGCAAGTATCTACGAGAACCTACCTAACCTGAGGAATTCGTCTGTGTAAATGTCCTTTAAAGTAGTGCCATCCCACCATTGAGAGGTAGGTAGCACCACCGTTGGAGGTGTTCGGGTCAATTCGAGGTTCGGGACATGGTGATCACCAGAGCAATGGGAAGACACCTTAGAAGCTACCCTCATGCCAGGTTCCCGGATCATGAGGACTTACTAAGACATCCTCTACTCGACGATCACCTTTCGAAGGGCAAGGCAACAGTGAGGCGTACCCTAGGGGTGGTGTGTGATTTGTGTGTCGTTTTCAGATATTTTGTCTTATTCATGTCAAGGTGATCTATGCGTTTGTTTTTATTTAGACATTCATTCTTGCATGCAATTATTAACAGTTAATATTTGCGGGAAAAATAAATCTAAAGCTATTACAAATGGCGCGGGTCCACATCGCCAAAATTAAACCAGACCCGATTTGACAGAAAAGTAAATAAAGCAAATAAAAGTGCGAAGAGTTTAAGTTATAACGCTTTGGGAGAGATACATAATTATTTAAGCAATAAATACGCAAATTAAACAATTAAAAATATGGGCGTTGGACCCTTTTGCAAAATTAAAATTAATAATGGAATTAAAATTAAGAATAAAAAGAAAGTGTTTTTTTAGTATTTTTGTGTTTTTTAAGATTTAATAAAAAATAGAATTAATTAAAAAAACTAAAATGAAATTTTAAACCTAGTTCTAATTATTTTTAAGTTTATTATGAAAGTATTAAAATTTAACCTAAATTAAAACTAAGTTTTTTTTCTTATGTACAATTTAACTATAAAAAATAAATAAAATAAACATTATTATTGTGAAAGAAAAATTAAAAGGAAATAAAAATTATCACTTAAACCTAATTCTACTTTTGGATTTTTAGTTATTAAAAGAATTAAAATTATATCCTAATTAAAACTAAATATTTACATGTGAAAATACTTATAAAAATAATTAAAATAAATATTATATTTTGCTCTTTTTCTGATTTTTTTTGTGTATTTTATAATTTGTAAAAAAAAATAATTAATCAAATTAAAGCAATAAAATAAATAAAACAAAATATAAAGCAAAGTTGCAAACCAGGGGGGGTGGAGGTCCCCAATATGGAGGTGTGGACTTAGCAAACCTGGCCCAATGACCTTCAGAATTTGTTGACTTTCCAGGCGCCATGTGGCTCTTTTGACTAGGGTTCAATGTGTGCTTCCAATCTCAGCCTTTGGTTTGGTCATCAGGGACGCGTGGACGTTGGATAACGAAGATGCATGGTGTGCCTTATCATAAGCGCTGCACATGAATGGTTAATGAAAAATAATATGAGAAATATACAGACCTGGGACTCGAACCCAGGTCACTAACATCACCAAGCAACACCTGTACCACTGAGCCATGTTAACGCGTTTATTATATAATTAACGAATAAATAATATAAATGGACACAACGCGTTAGTGGAGAGAAACGCGCGAAATTCAAATCAACGAATCACTGGTTGCCACCACATCATCGTCCCCACCACCCCTGTAAAACAAAACACAATAGCAACGGTTTTCGACGCGTTGCAGAAGGCAGGCTATTGGAAAATAGCGAATAGGGCTATGACGTCCATAAATTGATCGCGAATGGTGTTTCTTGTTCGTTGGAGCATGCTGGTTTGAATGGTCATGGTTTCGTGGACTAATTTTGCTTGGTTTCAGAAGCCCTAAATTCAAGCTCTGAAAACCCTAAAGATTGATCATGGTGAAATCACGTATATGGCATAAAAACGAAATTAATTTGCATGGTTAGTTGCAGAAACTCATAACAAACATGAATCAAGAGACAAAAATTGCAAATTATGCACAAATCATGATGCACGATTCTGAAAATTTCTTGACACAGTTGAGGTTCGTTTTACCAGTTCTTAGCGTTTGGATGAATGATTCTGATTGAAATACACTCAATAGACCTTGAGCAAGCTATTGGAATCAAGATTAAGGCTTGAATCGTCCTCCAATAATGATTTCAGAATTTTGTTTTCAAGCAATTTTTTCAAGTTTCTCAAAGGCTTTTGGGCGCAGCTTTCAGTGTCTTGTGATTAGGGTTTGATTCCTGTTTATGTATTGAGGCTATTAGGTTAAGAAAATTGAATAAAATCCATGGCATTGATGATTTTGCATATTTGATTTTCCAAGATCTTTTCACATCTTTTCCACATGGTTTTTGTATCAATTATGATCAATTAGCACCAAATCTTTCCTAGTTTGCATTTACACGAAATATTGACCTTAAAACATGTATAAAAAGATTGGTTTTATTAGGTTAAATATTTTTCACATATTTTAAATGATTTAAGTGAATTAATATGAATAAAAATTCAAATAAATAATTAAAAAATGAGAAAATACTTCCCTTTGGGCCAAGTGGTCGTGCATATGCTTGGAATGATGAATCATGGAAGAAAAATGGGCCCATTTGCAATTTTAGGTCATTTGGATCAAAGTTGACTTTTCAAAATATCCAAAAATTTCCCAACTTCCACAAGGCATAACTTGCTCAATTTTTAAGCTTTTCTCATGTTCTTGGACATTTTGGAAAGGTCTTTGAGTCCTCTAACCAATGCCTTTGGTCCCATGTCATTTTTATTTACCAATCTCAAGTTATGGCCTTTGACTTAAAGTCCCTTTTTGTTGACTTTTGAAAATGACCTATAATGTTGAAATTGATAACTTTTTGTGAGAGCATTTCTTGGACTTGAAGTATGAAGATGAATTGTAGGAAATGTCTTTCTCTTCAAAATGAGCTTTGGATGGAATTTTTCTGATAATCCATGTGAAAGTTATGCTCTGGTCAATTTCAGTTGACTTTTTCAACTGTCCAAATATAGTAACTTTTGCATATTGATGATTTTCTGAGCCAAATTTTGAGAATCATGATCAAGCATTGATCAAATGATGTTTGTGGCTTCAAAATGATATGTTGACCAAAAATTTGAACTTTTGACTGCCAAATGACCATTTTGCCCCTACAATTGATTGTAGTGCAATTTAGGGTTTTGACTGTACAATTTTGAGCTGAATGCCTTGAAACTTGATATGAGGATGCTTGACCATCTTTGTAAGCATATGAGACTTGATTGGGCCTTTGAAAACTTCATTTCTTTGATCAGAACACAAACCCTAGTTTTGACTGTATAGGAGACAGTTGAACTGCATAACCCTTGGGGAATTTTGTGACTTGACTTGGCAATTTCTTGGAGAATATGGGAGGGCAAATTTTGGGGTACAACAGTTGCCCCTGTTCAATCTTCTTAGACCTGAGGATGCAGATTGGCTGACGTGCCTTTCGTAATCCGAGGGTAGAAGATGATTGAACACTAGAGTGCCCAAAAATTTGCGCTCACATAGTAGCAGTGATGGTGGAATGGGCTTATAGATGCCATTTAGAGGTTGCTGGATAGGATGATGGGCTTATAGATGCCATCTGGATGTTGATCGCATAGGAGATTCCTTAGCGAGTACCTGCGTACCTGCAAAAGAACAAATGAGTACCTGACACGTTGCAGGAGCTGGTTTTCAGATGCTTGGTATAGATATGTCCTGACTGGTTACAGTAGTTGAGTCTGGAGCTTCAAACGGTGATGAATGAACCAGGGATGGTTACTGCCTTAGTATGAATGATAAGAGAACCTTGGGTGATTTTAACTTCAACAACGCTCGTTGAGAAAATCTTAGCGGAAAATACCATCTTCGCAGGATCGGAATGAGAACCATAGGCCATTATAATCTGAAAGGGAATCACCTCACTCGCCGTTGGAGAGGGAATTATAGGAAAAGGAATTGTCACCTCACTCGCCGTCGGAGAGGGAACCATAAGAGACTATCACCTCACACTCACCGTCAGAGAGGGAAACATCTGAAAAAGGAATTACCACCTCACACTCACCGTCGGAGAGGGGACCATAGGAGACTATCACCTCACACTCATCGTCGGAGAGGGAAACATCTGAAAAAAGGAATTACCACCTCACACTCACCGTCGGAGAGGGGACCATAGGAGACTATCACCTCACACTCATCGTCGGAGAGGGAAACATCTGAAGAAGGAATTACCACCTCACGCACTTGCCGGAGAGGGGACCATAAGAGACTATCACCTCACACTCATCGTCGGAGAGGGAAACATCTGAAAAAGGAATTACCACCTCACGCACTGGTCGGAGAGGGGACCATAAGAGACTATCACCTCACACTCATCGTCGGAGAGGGAAACATCTGAAAAAGGAATTACCACCTCACGCACTTGCCGGAGAGGGGACCATAAGAGACTATCACCTCACACTCATCGTCGGAGAGGGAAACATCTGAAAAAGGAATTACCACCTCACGCACTGGTCGGAGAGGGGACCATAAGAGACTATCACCTCACACTCATCGTCGGAGAGGGAAACATCTGAAAAAGGAATTACCACCTCACGCACTGGTCGGAGAGGGGACCATAGGAGACTATCACCTCACACTCATCGTCAGAGAGGGAAACATCTTGAAAAAGGAATTACCACCTCACGCACTTGTCGGAGAGGGGACCATAGGAGATTATCACCTCACACTCATCGTCGGAGAGGGAAACATCTGAAAAAGGAATTACCACCTCACGCACTTGTCGGAGAGGGGACCATAAGTTCTGCTGAGTCTTTATCAGAAAAATCTGTTGGGAGTCGATTTAGCTGGACTAGAGAAGGCTTTGAAATATGTTTGAGAATTTAACTGAATCTTTCCTGAAAGGTAGAGGTCAGTCATATGCAATGCATGATATGGATCAAGCAATGATGTTCTCAACATAAATGAGATTTGTATGATATGATGCGTTTATGCATGCTATAATGATGTATGTATTGTTTTATGAATGTTTTTCGTCTAGGGAAGTAGATCCTTGACGGGTGCCGGGAAGCCATATCCTGGGCTGACGTTGAAGAATAGGTATTGCTTCCGCTGGGGATGATATTTGCAAGTATACCGGTAGGAGAAGATGACTCCGTTGCGGAATAAACTTGGCAAATGGAAGATTCTGCGGGGAGAAAAGATACTCTGGCGACCATGCTGGGAAGCAATACTCTGTGGGGATAGAGATGCTTTGCTGAATGTTGGTAATAGCTTGCTGGGGATACCCTTGTTGTTGGAAGTGTTGATAGACTTCGCTGGGGATAAGGAGGCTTTGTCGACGACGCTCTTTCCGTGGCTTTTGGCTGAGGATAACCCAGTTATATCCTATTGAGGAAATAATTCTTTAAATCAAGCCGGACGACGCATTCGTGCTCTGCGAAGGATAAGCTTCCAGAATTTACTGGGGATAAGCTTACTGCTTGGGGATATGTGGATTCCAACCTTCCTGGGGAACCGAATTGGACTTTTCTGGGGAAGTTTTGAACTGCTGGGGAAAGCGATTCCTTTTGAATGTTGGTCTGCCGCCGGGGAACAATCTTTAGACCAAGACTGCCGGGGATGCTTGTTAAGAATATATGCTGCTGGGGAAGTATTGAGATCTACGGGGGGATACTCAACTTCCTTGAGATTTATCAACTCTGCTTGGAGAAGAATGTACTGTTTGGCTTACTCTCTGGGGGATTAAGATGTACTGGTCATATTCTTTGGCTGAACCTACCTTGGTACCTTGAAGGATAGAACAATTAGACTGCTCAGACAACTCTTTATTGCCCCTGTTTCTAGGGTCACCTGCAATTAATTCCTTTGTTTCGTATGCAAATATTTATGAGTTATCAAATTATTGTCAATGCATATATCGCAAATTGAACCTTGGACGTTCTTCGCAAAACAAAACAGAAAAAGAAAAGCATTTGGCACGTTTAACTGAAAATGTATTTGTATTGATTTTGAATGGCCTGTGAATAGGCGTTTTGTGTACAAGAGGCTGACGTCCTAGTAAGAGGAACGCCGCCGAACAAAAGAGTTTATACAAGTTTTGTACAAAAGAAAATAAAACAGCTGTGTGAAGTATGAATGATCCACTGGGTTTCAATTCTGCTACTGCCTTTATAACTCCGAGCGTCTCATCACTTGATGACCTTGGTTGAAGGTGAAGCTGACTGATCGATGCCGTCTGAACTTGATGTAGATACCGGATTCTGGATGCAAAGTGATCAATGAGACATAGTATTACGCTTTTATCCCTAATTTTTGCCTGGACCGCCCTTTCGGGTTTTCAGTCCACCGGGATACCCATTTTTGCCCAAGCCGCCTTTTCAGGTTTTCGACTTGCCGGGTGTACAGATTTTTTTTCATTTCATCCCTTCATTTTGCCCGAACCCTTTTGGTTCGACGGGAAGCCCTAATTTTTTCCTAGGCATGTCAGCCTAGCGGGTCTTTTTTCATGCGTAGTATTTTTTAACTATGTCTGCATTGGCGGGGTGAGGAAGGTCGTCACCGTCCATGTTGGTTAATATCATTGCTCCTCCTGAGAACACATTCTTAACCACAAATGGCCCTTCATACGTAGGGGTCCATTTGCCCCTTGGATCACTCTGAGGAAGGATGATTCGCTTGATCACCAGATCCCCAACTTGATATTCCTGTGGTCTGACCTTTTTGTTAAATGCCCTGATCATCCGTTTCTGATACGTCTGACCGTGGCAGATAGCAGCAAGTCTCTTTTCATCAATGAGGTTGAGTTGATCAAGTCGTGTCTGGATCCAATCATCTTCGTTCAGGTTTGCATCCTTCATTATCCGGAGAGAGGGAATCTGTACTTCGATTGGCAAGACTGCCTCCATGCCATAAACCAGAGAGAAAGGAGTTGCCCCGGTTGACGTCCTAGCTGAGGTACGGTACCCATGCAGAGCGAACGGTAACATCTCGTGCCAATCTTTGTACGTCACTGTCATCTTCTGCACGATTTTCTTGATGTTCTTGTTAGCTGCTTCTACAGCCCCATTCATCTTCGGTCTGTAAGGAGAAGAATTGTGGTGCTGTATCTTGAACTGTTCGCAGAGCTCAGCGATCATCTTGTTGTTCAGATTGGTACCGTTGTCTGTAATAATCCGTTCAGGGACGCCGTATCGACAGATCAGGTTATGCCGGATGAACCGTGCCACAACAGTCTTGGTTACTGTAGCATAGGATGCTGCCTCAACCCACTTCGTAAAATAATCAATCGCCACTAGGATGAAGCGATGTCCATTAGATGTCGTAGGTTTGATCTCGCCGATCATGTCTATGCCCCACATTGCAAACGGCCACGGCGCAGTCAGAACATTCAGGGGAACCGGAGGAACATGCACCTTGTCTGCATAAATCTGGCACTTGTGGCATGTCCTGGAGTGTTGGTAGCAGTCAGCTTCCATTGTGGACCAGTAATATCCTGCCCGTAGGATTTTCTTAGCCATAGTGTGTCCACTGGAATGTGTACCAAAGGTCCCTTCATGTAGCTCTTCCATGATTCTTTCTGCTTCAGTCTTATCCACACAACGCAGTAAGGTTGAATCATGGTTTCGCTTATACAAGATGCCGTTGCTAAGGAAGAACTTTGCTGAAAACCTCCTCAGGAATTTCTTATCATTGACAGATGCACCTTCAGGGTATTCCTGAGCTTCCAGATATCTCTTCACTTCGTGGTACCAAGGCTTCTCAGTCACCAATTCAGCTTCGAGATCACAACAGTATGCCGGCTCGTCCAGTTTCCAGATGATGATCTGGGGAGCTTCATTATCCCATTTGACCTTGAACATTGAAGACATTGTAGCTAACGCGTCCGCTAACTGATTCTCTTCTCTTGGAAAGTGCTCAAAGGTTATCTCTGTAAAGTGGGGAATCAGGGTCAACACGCATTCTCTGTAAGGAATCAGGTTTGGGTGTTTCGTATCCCACTCTCCTTTGATCTGATTGATCACAAGAGCGGAATCTCCAAAGACACTTAGAAATTTGATCCTTAGGTCGATCGCAGCTTGAAGACCCATGATACACGCCTCATACTCCGCCATGTTGTTGGTACAGTTGAAACATAGCCGGGCAGTGAGTGGAGTATGAGTACCTTGTGGAGATATGATTATGGCGCCGATACCGTTTCCCAAAGCATTGGAGGCTCCGTCAAAGTGCATAGACCATCGGGATCCTGGCTCAGGTCCTTCATCCGGTCCAGGTACTTCACAATCAGTTACTATCATGATGCTTTCATCCGGAAACTCGAAGTTCATTGATTGGTAGTCATCTACAGCTTGATGTGCTAAGTGGTTTGCCAATACACTTCCCTTGATGGCTTTCTGGGTTGTGTACTGAATGTCGTATTCCGTCAAGATCATTTGCCATCTTGCAATTCTCCCAGACAGAGCAGGCTTTTCGAATATGTATTTTATCGGATCCATCTTTGAGATCAACAAGGTAGTGTGAGTCAGCATATACTGTCTCAGCCGGCGAGCAGCCCATACCAAAGCGCAGCAAGTTTTCTCAAGCAGTGAGTATCGGGTCTCACAGTCGGTAAACTTTTTGCTAAGGTAATAAATGGCATGCTCTTTTCGGCCAGACTCGTCATGCTGCCCCAGCACACACCCCATTGAATTGTCAAGCACTGTCAGGTATAGTATCAGAGGTCTCCCTTCAACCGGTGGCATAAGGATGGGTGGTTCTTGGAGATACTCTTTGATTCTGTCGAAAGCAGCCTGACATTCATCGTTCCAACGTACTACCTGATCTTTCTTCAGCAGCTTGAAGATTGGTTCACAGGTAGCAGTCAGATGTGAGATGAAGCGAGCAATGTAATTCAGGCGTCCTAAAAAGCCTCTGACTTCCTTTTCTGTCTTAGGAACTGGCATCTCTTGAATAGCTTTGACCTTAGCAGGGTCCACTTGAATACCTTTATCACTGACCACGAAGCCTAGCAACTTCCCAGATCTTACCCCGAAGGTGCACTTGTTCGGGTTCAATCTCAGCTTGTACAGTTTCAACCGGTCAAACAATTTCTGCAGATGATCTAGATGCTCTTCCTCAGTCTGGGACCTTGCGATCATGTCGTCAACATATACTTCTATCTCATGATGGATCATGTCATGAAATAGAGCAACCATGGCACGTTGGTAGGTTGCCCCAGCGTTCTTCAACCCGAATGGCATGACCTTGTAACAGAAGGTGCCCCACTGAGTGACAAATGTAGTCTTTTCCATGTCTTCAGGTGCCATCTTAATCTGATTGTAACCTGAAAAGCCATCCATGAAAGAGAATACTTTGTGCTGAGCTGTATTATCAACAAGGACATCAATGTGAGGTAAGGGGAAGTCATCCTTGGGGCTGGCCCTGTTCAGATCCCTGTAGTCAACACACATTCTGACCTTTCCGTCTTTCTTAGGTACCGGCACCACATTAGCAACCCACTGAGGGTAAGAAGTCACTGCAAGGAACCCAGCATCAAACTGTTTCATGACCTCGGCTTTAATCTTCTCGGACATCTCTGGACGCATCCGACGGACCTTTTGTTTGACTGGAGGGCAGTCTTCCTTAGTCGGCAAATGATGGACCACAATATCGGTATCCAACCCGGGCATGTCTTCGTAGGACCAGGCAAAGATCTCCATGTAATCGTGTAACATCTTGGTTAACTGTTGCTTCACGCTGAGCTCTAGGTTGGCACCAATCTTTACCTCTTTCCTGTCTGCCTCAGTACCCAAGTTTATGGTTTCTACTGGCTCTTCATGGGGTTGAATTTCCCTCTCCTCCTGAAGCAACAGTCTTGCAAGCTCGCCAGGCACTTCGCAATCATCTTCACCTTCGTCTTCGGCTAAGTTGATCGGATTTTCGAAGTCATAATTGGCAGTAGCAGAGTTGTTATCAGTAAGATCCAGAGTGGATTGAAACCTGTATGAGTGAGTGTGTGTGTAAATACAGCTGTTTTGAAAATTATATAAAGGAAAAGAAAGACAGAAAAGGAACACAATATTTGCAATGCGAAAAACGTCCAAGATTTTCATTCATGATGTATAAAATGACAGTTTGTATGCCCTCACAAATAGAACCACGGTGCCTCGGGTAAGACACCGGGCCATAGAGTTTATCATTGTTTATTACAAAATAACGAAACAAAGAAATTTATTACTGCGTCACAAAGGTAACAGGGGTATGGTCCTTTGCACTCCAATTGTTCAATCCGTCTTCGGCCGTCGGATAGATCCAGCTGTTGAATTCAGCTTCGTCCACTTCATGGTCTTCCCCAACAGCGTTCACTCCTGAACTTTTAATAAATACCGGAGGTCTTCCGATCTTTTCTTTCCTCATAGCTCTCTGACCTTCTGAGGTAAAACCCAGCCCAAGTTTATCAGTCTTCTGTGTGAAGTCTGGAAGTCTGCCCCAGTCGGCACATTCACCCTTCTGAACCACAGCCCGGGCATCCTTCAGGGAAGCCATCTTCAAAGGGCAACTTGCTTCTGTTGTTTCTGCTGCAATTGGAAACACCTCCTCGAAATGCTGAAAGGGGGTTTCAATAAACTCCCCATCCATCTCAATATACCTGAAGGAGTTCAGGTGGCTCACCATATATTCTTCCTCTCATTGCACGGTGACAATCTTCCCTCTGACGGGGTACTTCAGCTTCTGATGCAAGGTAGAGGTCACTGCCCCAGCCTTATGTATCCAGGGTCGACCCAATAGACAAGAGTAAGATGGACGGATATCCATCACATAAAAAGTGGAGTCGAACACCTGAGAGCCCACACGAATCGGAATGTCAACCTCTCCGTGGACCATCCTCTTTGAACCATCAAAGGCCCTGACGATGATGTTGCTGGGTTTCAATTCCAGGCCTTCACAATCTAGACGGTCCAAAGCCTTCTTAGGTAGCACATTCAAAGATGAACCCGTGTCCACCAACACATGTGCCAAGGTGGTGCCTCTGCATTCAATAGAGACATGCAGAGCATCATTATGGTCTCTCCCCTTTGTGGTCAAGTCAGCATCTGAGAAACCCAAGCCATTATCTGCCGTTAGACTTGCCACGCAATCAGTGAACTGGACTGCAGAGGTTTCATGTGGCACATGGGCCGTCTTGAGGAACGAGATTAGGGCCTTTGCATGGGCCTCGGAGCACCGCAATAAAGAGAGCATGGAGATCTTGGAGGGCGTATGCCCCAGTTGTTCCACAACATTAAAATCGCTCTTCTTTATGATCTTTAGAATCTCCTCCATCTCTTGTGGGGAGGCCTCAGCAGCTATGGGTATGGGTGCCTCCATCTGGGCAGGCTCAACTTCAATTCCCTTGCCTCGAGCATTGGATGACTCGGCAGCAGGAGAAACAATCGGATTAGCAGCAGGAACAACAACTTGATCAGCAACAGGAATATGTGTACTTGTAGGAATTATCAGGAGCGGTCTTCGGGCAGCAGGCGGTGCAATGTCAGGCGAGAAGAGCCTGCCACTGCGGGTAACTTTGGCTGGGCCAGTGATGTCACAGATGCTGGTGCCAGCATTGAGCTCTTGTTTAATCCCGTTTATATATACATCTGCCCCATAGTGCCAAGGGACAGCTTTATCAGATACATAGGGCAGGGGCCCTGGAACAGTGATAATAACGGGTGCAACGGTCATAATTTGAACGGGCTTCTTCTGGAGAGCCGGGATCGGATTACTGAAGATAGTCACCACAGAAACTTCTTCCATTGGAACCAACCGAACAGCAGACTTCTTGAATAGAATCTCCTTGCTATCCATTAAGTTTTGGATGCCTAACTTTAGCAAGGGACAACCAGATGGGGACACATCACAGAATAGGCAACCCTCACTACAACCCGGAAATAAACCGGCCTGCAGTAGGTTCTTCTTGACGATCTTTAGAGGAGTGGCTAGATCATCCACAGAAACAGCATAAACGTCTTCATCAACAGCATTTACCCCGTGCTGAGGCATAGGGGCAGTAACTACATTCGGCTTTGCAGGCGCTTCGAATTGTATCTCCTTTGCGTCGATAAGGTCTTGCACCTTATTCTTCAACGCCCAACAGTCATCGGTAGAGTGCCCCGGGCTTTCTGAATGGTAAGCACAACGAGCATTCGGGTTGTACTTGGGAGATGTTGTATTTGGGAACTTTGGAGCTTCCCTGACAGTCACCAAATTGGTTGAGAGCAACTGTGGTAGGATCTGCGATAGGGTCATGTTTAACCGGGTAAACTCCCTCCGGGGTCTTTCAGCCCTTTGAGGATTGTTCGACCGAGGAGCGGCAGCAGGCTTAGCAATCATCACCGCGCTGACAGATTGGCGGTGCTCAGGTCTCTCTGATTTCCTAGAACCATACACGGCACTAGACTCCTTTTTGAATGGTTTCTTTTCCGAACTAGATGATGCACCCTTTGTAATCTTCCCAGACTTCAGCCCAGCCTCAATTCTCTCTCCAGTCAAGATCAAATCAGTGAAACCAGCAGAAGAATTCCCAATGAGATGGTTGAAAAATGGCCCAGATAGGGTCCCCAAGAACATGTCTACCAACTCCCGATCAGTCAATGGTGGCTGCACCCTACCAGCCAGGTCTCTCCACTTCTGAGCGTACTCCTTAAAACCTTCGCTTGCACCTAACGCCATACCCTGGAGTTGGGTACGTGTGGGGGCAAGGTCGGCATTATATTGATACTGCTTATAGAAAGCAGTAGCCAACTCCTCCCAGTTACGAACCTTGGTCCCATCCAGCTGATAGAACCATTCGAGATGAGTCCCTGAAAGACTCTCCTGGAAGAAGTGGATCCATAAATTCTTATCCGCAGAGTACGGCTGAATTTTCCGAACATAGGACCTTAAATGCAGCTTGGGACAAGACGCCCCGTCATATTTGGAGAAGGATGGTGCTTTGAACTTATGGGGGATAATCACACCAGTCGACAAACCCAGATCTCCGAAATCCAGCCCAGGTACCTGTTGAACCTCCATAGCCTTCAACCTGTCCTCCAGTTGCTTGTACCTGTCGTCTGCAGGAGGGTACTGCTCTTCATCAAAATCTGTCTCGTTGTCGGAGACGACCGGACTAGGAACCTTTACTTCTGCCTGAGAAGGACTCTTTCCAACAGAAGAACCAGCCTCTTCATGCTGCAGAGTATTGCCAAACCTTCGGCCCGAGTTGAACAGAACAATTCTTCTCTTCTTCTTCTTCTCCTTCTTCAGGAGCATAGCCTTCAGTTCTTCTTGGCCTTTAGCCAGACCCTTGATTAGTTCTTGAAACTGCGCATTCTGCGCCTGAAGAGCCTTGATTGATGTCTCAGTTGATGCAGATTCGGGATTCATGATGCTGAAATAAACAGCGAAGAACTGTAAGCAACCTGAAAAGAGGAAAAACCTGCTATGCACATGATGTATGGAATGCGTATGATTTATGTTTTCAAAGACAATCGGGAATCAACTTCGTAAACAACAAAAGAACACACTTCATTAGATTCATCTTTGCAACTGAAATTATTCAACAAGTTGCCCTTAGGCATTATATGAAAGGAAATACTGAAAAGGGAAATAAAACTGTAAAAGCACATCTGGAGCTCTTATTGATCCCATGGTCTCCTCTTCTCAGTGCGGATGTAGGCATTCAGAGCTCTCTCATTCTCCAACTGTTTTGTTAGCTTTTGGATCTTTGATTCCTGCTCGTTGAACTTTTCCCGGTAAGAATCCCGTTCTTCTTGCAGTTGCGACCAAGATCTCTTCAATGTCTCATAATCAGTAGGTATCTGAGGAGGAAGGACAGTTGGAGGAACACCATCTTTATCAGGACACTCAAGAATGATGGGTCTGACAGCTTCATACGGCATACCTAACTTCTGAGCACGGACGCGAACACATTTGTAGTAGGCTTCCATAGGTAAAGAAGTCTTTGGCCCTAGCTCTTGTGGGTCAGCTTTATGAACCTTGTCCCAAGCCTTGATGAACCTACGACGCAGCTCGTCATTATCCACCTGAAACTCGAAACTGATGTGAGGCACCAACATCTCATGGGGACCTGCTCTTCTTGCTCTTCCAAACTGACGGAGTGCTAGACATGGATTGTAAGAGATCCCTCCTTGGGTACCAATCAGAGGAACATTAGGATACTCCCCGCATCGATCAATAATAGCTATCTCATCCAAACCTCTGCAGGTCCAAATGATGTCTTTATCGGTGAGAGACATTAACCTATGAGCCCAACCTCTTCCTTCTTGATTCTTTAGTACGAACTTAGGGAGGTGCGAAATAAACCACCTCACCAACAAAGGGATACAACACCATAGGGTTCCTCGTCTTCGGGTAGTACGGGCATGAAGTTGTTGCAAGATGTCACCCAAGAGAGTGCGCACAGGATTCTGAGACATAAAGATCCTTATGGCAGTGACGTTGATGAAGTTGTCAGGATTAGGAAACAGGACTAACCCATAGATTAGGAGAGCCAAGATGTCTTCATATGCCCTAAAGTCCAGGTCATTCCAGAAATTGTTAGCTTTACCAATCAGAAACTTGGCCAAGAAACCCTTAACTCCGCTTTTAGTTACCCAGTTGTCTGTTACCTCTTGATGGGTCAAAGGAAGAGCTGCAGTAACATCCTCAAGCCTGAGGGTCTTTTCCCAACTAGTAAAGGGAGTCTGATCCAAGATAGGGATGCCAAGCAAATCAGAGAACTCTTCCAGGGTAGGGACCAGCTGGAAGTCTTGAAAGGTGAAGCACTGGTACAGAGGGTCATAGAACTGGGTCAGAACACTCATCAACTGTTGATCCCGCTTTGCAGTGACTAAACTGAGAAGAGAACCATGCCTCTGAATGAAGGAAGTGGTATTTGGAATTCTGCTAACCAGCTCATCAAGCAACTCAGGTGAACGAACAAAGTTGAACCAGATAGTATTCCTTCGCACAGGTATCATAATGTCCTACAAAACAGAGCAAAGATGAAACCCTCTTGTCTTTGAAATGGTCAGTCCTTATACAGGATGCATGCAATGCTCATGATGCTATGATGTTATGATAAAGCACACCACATACAGATACAAAGGCAAACATGGTAAGGCACACAAGTCACACAAGGCAAGCCCCTAAAGTTTAGGCCAGCATGAGGTCTAGGTACTACCCTCTTTCAGTTTGTTGGTTCACACCTGTCCTAATCAAAAGTAATCGGGTTCTTAGAGGATCCCAATATCATTGACTACCCTCAATCGGTCATAACTCCAGCATCGCAATCTTTTCTTGCGGCCAGAACCATCACGAGAGTTTAGCCTTAATGGGCGTAGCATACTGCTACAAATCTAAAGGCCAAGTTGTGTCAATTAAGGTTCTAAGGTTGTTGGTGCTTAATGACTCCTTAGAAGACCCATATTCTCCTCGTTGCGACACAAGGGATATCGGTACAGACCAAGGTGCCACACCAACGTAGCCACTGTTTCACCCGTGTCGGTCTATGCCGGACAGGTCCCTCACAGCTTATGCTACCTAAACAGGGTATCCCCAGATCCGGGTTAGGATCTATGTATCTCCGATGCAACCCACAATAGTAAAGCAAGCAAATCAATACAAGTGAAAACATAGTTATGAACTAGCCCTAAGGTACACCTCACTTTATAGTTTAATCCCCAGCAGAGTCGCCAGTTCTGTGATCGGTGGATCTGGAACTGACTGTTTAACGCTGGTTCGCGAAATGTCGCGGTAAGCAAGAGTCGCCACCGTCTTTTATTTTCTCCAAATGGAAAGGACAAAAGCACAGAAAAATTCCTTATAGAGATTGCTCTCGGTTCGGGAGGTAGATTATAGAAAGGGAAGGTGTTAGCACCCTTTCTATCCATGGTTATCCATGGGCTCTTAGATACTTGCTCACTGTGTTTTCAAAATGGCTTGTTTGCTTTTCAATTGTGGGTTTTAAAAAGTTCCTTTGAAAAATTTCAGTTCGACTCGTGTGTCAGAGTGTTTGAAAAATTTGCTTTGAAAGCTTTTGAAAAAGTGTTGGTGTGAAGAGATTTTTGTTTGTTTTTGAAGAGAGCAAGTATCTACGAGAACCTACCTAACCTGAGGAATTCGTCCGTGTAAATGTCCTTTAAAGTAGTGCCATCCCACCATTGAGAGGTAGGTAGCACCACCGTTGGAGGTGTTCGGGTCAATTCGAGGTTCGGGACATGGTGATCACCAGAGCAATGGGAAGACACCTTAGAAGCTACCCTCATGCCAGGTTCCCGGATCATGAGGACTTACTAAGACATCCTCTACTCGACGATCACCTTTCGAAGGGCAAGGCAACAGTGAGGCGTACCCTAGGGGTGGTGTGTGATTTGTGTGTCGTTTTCAGATATTTTGTCTTATTCATGTCAAGGTGATCTATGCGTTTGTTTTTATTTAGACATTCATTCTTGCATGCAATTATTAACAGTTAATATTTGCGGGAAAAATAAATCTAAAGCTATTACAAATGGCGCGGGTCCACATCGCCAAAATTAAACCGGACCCGATTTGACAGAAAAGTAAATAAAGCAAATAAAAGTGCGAAGAGTTTAAGTTATAACGCTTTGGGAGAGATACATAATTATTTAAGCAATAAATACGCAAATTAAACAATTAAAAATATGGGCGTTGGACCCTTTTGCAAAATTAAAATTAATAATGGAATTAAAATTAAGAATAAAAAGAAAGTGTTTTTTTAGTATTTTTGTGTTTTTTAAGATTTAATAAAAAATAGAATTAATTAAAAAAACTAAAATGAAATTTTAAACCTAGTTCTAATTATTTTTAAGTTTATTATGAAAGTATTAAAATTTAACCTAAATTAAAACTAAGTTTTTTTTCTTATGTACAATTTAACTATAAAAAATAAATAAAATAAACATTATTATTGTGAAAGAAAAATTAAAAGGAAATAAAAATTATCACTTAAACCTAATTCTACTTTTGGATTTTTAGTTATTAAAAGAATTAAAATTATATCCTAATTAAAACTAAATATTTACATGTGAAAATACTTATAAAAATAATTAAAATAAATATTATATTTTGCTCTTTTTCTGATTTTTTTTGTGTATTTTATAATTTGTAAAAAAAATAATTAATCAAATTAAAGCAATAAAATAAATAAAACAAAATATAAAGCAAAGTTGCAAACCAGGGGGGGTGGAGGTCCCCAATATGGAGGTGTGGACTTAGCAAACCTGGCCCAATGACCTTCAGAATTTGTTGACTTTCCAGGCGCCATGTGGCTCTTTTGACTAGGGTTCAAGGTGTGCTTCCAATCTCAGCCTTTGGTTTGGTCATCAGGGACGCGTGGACGTTGGATAACGAAGATGCATGGTGTGCCTTATCATAAGCGCTGCACATGAATGGTTAATGAAAAATAATATGAGAAATATACAGACCTGGGACTCGAACCCAGGTCACTAACATCACTAAGCAACACCTGTACCACTGAGCCATGTTAACGCGTTTATTATATAATTAACGAATAAATAATATAAATGGACACAACGCGTTAGTGGAGAGAAACGCGCGAAATTCAAATCAACGAATCACTGGTTGCCACCACATCATCGTCCCCACCACCCCTGTAAAACAAAACACAATAGCAACGGTTTTCGACGCGTTGCAGAAGGCAGGCTATTGGAAAATAGCGAATAGGGCTATGACGTCCATAAATTGATCGCGAATGGTGTTTCTTGTTCGTTGGAGCATGCTGGTTTGAATGGTCATGGTTTCGTGGACTAATTTTGCTTGGTTTCAGAAGCCCTAAATTCAAGCTCTGAAAACCCTAAAGATTGATCATGGTGAAATCACGTATATGGCATAAAAACGAAATTAATTTGCATGGTTAGTTGCAGAAACTCATAACAAACATGAATCAAGAGACAAAAATTGTAAATTATGCACAAATCATGATGCACGATTCTGAAAATTTCTTGACACAGTTGAGGTTCGTTTTACCAGTTCTTAGCGTTTGGATGAATGATTCTGATTGAAATACACTCAATAGACCTTGAGCAAGCTATTGGAATCAAGATTAAGGCTTGAATCGTCCTCCAACAATGATTTCAGAATTTTGTTTTCAAGCAATTTTTTCAAGTTTCTCAAAGGCTTTTGGGCGCAGCTTTCAGTGTCTTGTGATTAGGGTTTGATTCCTGTTTATGTATTGAGGCTATTAGGTTAAGAAAATTGAATAAAATCCATGGCATTGATGATTTTGCATATTTGATTTTCCAAGATCTTTTCACATCTTTTCCACATGGTTTTTGTATCAATTATGATCAATTAGCACCAAATCTTTCCTAGTTTGCATTTACACGAAATATTGACCTTAAAACATGTATAAAAAGATTGGTTTTATTAGGTTAAATATTTTTCACATATTTTAAATGATTTAAGTGAATTAATATGAATAAAAATTCAAATAAATAATTAAAAAATGAGAAAATACTTCCCTTTGGGCCAAGTGGTCGTGCATATGCTTGGAATGATGAATCATGGAAGAAAAATGGGCCCATTTGCAATTTTAGGTCATTTGGATCAAAGTTGACTTTTCAAAATATCCAAAAATTTCCCAACTTCCACAAGGCATAACTTGCTCAATTTTTAAGCTTTTCTCATGTTCTTGGACATTTTGGAAAGGTCTTTGAGTCCTCTAACCAATGCCTTTGGTCCCATGTCATTTTTATTTACCAATCTCAAGTTATGGCCTTTGACTTAAAGTCCCTTTTTGTTGACTTTTGAAAATGACCTATAATGTTGAAATTGATAACTTTTTGTGAGAGCATTTCTTGGACTTGAAGTATGAAGATGAGTTGTAGGAAATGTCTTTCTCTTCAAAATGAGATTTGGATGGAATTTTTCTGATAATCCATGTGAAAGTTATGCTCTGGTCAATTTCAGTTGACTTTTTCAGCTGTCCAAATATAGTAACTTTTGCATCTTGATGATTTTCTGAGCCAAATTTTGAGAATCATGATCAAGCATTGATCAAATGATGTTTGTGGCTTCAAAATGATATGTTGACCAAAAATTTGAACTTTTGACTGCCAAATGACCATTTTGCCCCTACAGTTGATTGTAGTGCAATTTAGGGTTTTGACTGTACAATTTTGAGCTGAATGCCTTGAAACTTGATATGAGGATGCTTGACCATCTTTGTAAGCATATGAGACTTGATTGGGCCTTTGAAAACTTCATTTCTTTGATCAGAACACAAACCCTAGTTTTGACTGTATAGGAGACAGTTGAACTGCATAACCCTTGGGGAATTTTGTGACTTGACTTGGCAATTTCTTGGAGAATATGGGAGGGCAAATTTTGGGGTACAACACATTTCTTTCAGGAAAGTCTATCTAGAACACAATTAGAATGGTATTATCAACTCGAAGGTACCAATATCCATACCTGGGAAGATTTGGCTACAACTTTCTATAGACATTATCAGTATAATTCTGACTTGGCACTAACCCTCATGCAATTACATAGCATGTCCATGGGTTCTGAGGAAGGCTTTAAAGAGTACACACATAAATGGAGAGATCTTACAGACAAAGTTCAACCTCCTTTGGCTGATAGGGAATTGGTTGACATGTTCATGAGTATTCTAACATGTCTTTTCTATAATCACCTACTTGGAAGTTCTTCAGCGGCTTTCACTGAACTGAAATTGACAGGGGAACATGTTGAGAATGTAATTAGAAGTGGTAAAATTTAGGTGGCTACATCT
This sequence comes from Vicia faba, assembly GCA_948472305.1. Classification (NCBI taxonomy): domain Eukaryota; kingdom Viridiplantae; phylum Streptophyta; class Magnoliopsida; order Fabales; family Fabaceae; genus Vicia; species Vicia faba. The sequence continues at coordinate 114,886,090 of OX451737.1, forward strand.
TCAAATACTATAAAGAATTCATACAATGGTAAGAAAGAATCCAATGTTGTGTACTACCATAAGGGTCGTAATAGGAGTGACTGCAACCAATCTGTGGGGCAGTTCTGATCTCTAATCCTACTCCATTGCAACAACAGAACAATCAACGTAGGCAGGATGCACCCAGGAGACAGTTCATAAAAATCAACATGCCTTTGTCTTAAGCATTGCAACACATGTTGAAGGCAGAGTTGATTACATTGAAGGATCCTCCTCAGAATCCCAATACTTCCTCTCCCCGTTACAATCCCAATGCAAGGTATGCCTATCATTCCAATAATCCTGAACATGACACTAACAATTGTTGGGCGTTGAAAAATAAGATTTAAGATATGATTGACTCTAAGGAGATTGAATTTGATCCTCCCAAGACTCCTAATGTTATCACTGCACCTATGCCTAATCATGAAAAGGGTGTTAATGCTATTGATGATGTATATTATGTTTCTACAGTGAGTGACTTGAATACTCCTCTGATGATTGTTAAGAAGAAGCTGTTGCAAGCCAGTTTATTTCCGGGTTACGTTGAAAATTGCTACTACCGTGCATCCCAATCCAATGGTTGTGTACTGTTGAAAGAAGGCATTTAGAGTTTGATTTATGATCGTGTAGTTCTATTTGAGAAGATTCCTTATGTGGAGAGCTTATGTAAAAGTATGTCTCAAGGTATGAAGCTTGAGGACGTGTCTATGATTACAATTTTCGGTACTCCTGTAAGGATCATCTCTAAGGGTCCTATGAAGATTGTTGTCGAGCCTATGGTTGCTCCTCTGATCATTACCACACCTAGGCCAATTCCATATTTCTCTAACAAGGCTATCCATTAGAATTATGGAGCTGATGTCTACTACCATGGCTTCAAGCAAGAACCATTGGCTGTCGAAGATGAAAATACTGAAGTTATTGATCCAAATGTTGGCAATATTGCTGGGACCAGTAAGGTTACCAGGAGTGGAAGGGTTTTTTCTCTAGAGATCTCTCCAAAGGATGTTACTACACCAATTCATATCTTTGCTACTTAATCAACTACTGAGACTCGAGGCAAAGAACAGATGACTGATCCTGCCCAGACCGAGGCACAGAAAGAGGTTACTGTTGAAGATACCTCCGAGCAAGAGATGGAAGAGATACTAAAAATTATTCGAAAGAGTGACTATAAGATTGTTGAACAGTTGGGGCAGACCCCCTCCAAAATATCTATGTTATCTCTATTGTTTTGCCCTAAAGCCCATTCTCAGGCTTTGGTATAGTTTCTGAAATATGCTCACGTACCACAAGAAATCTCTGTTGATCAGTTCAAAAATTGTGTTGCTAGCCTGACAACTGATAATGGGCTAGGCTTTTCTGACGTGATTTAACTCCCGTAGGAAGGAACCATAATAAGGCCCTGCATGTCTCTATTGAATATAGGGGTACTACTTTATCGCATGTGTTGGTGGACACAGGTTCCTCATTAAATGTATTACCAAAAGCTGTTTTAGACAAACTTGACTATGAAGGGGTTGTGCTAAAGCCCAGTGACGTTGTGGTGAGAGATTTTGATGGTTCAAAGAGAATGGTGCATGGAGAGGTTGATCTTCCATTCAAAATGGGTTCCCAAGTCTTCGACTCTACTTTATATGTGATGGACATTTGTCCAGCCTATTCTTGTTTGCTTGGATGCCCTTGGATTCATGGGCAGGCGCTGTTACTTCTACTTTACACCAAAATATGAAGTATCCAGTGAAAGGAAAAATCATTACAATTTGTGGCGAAGAAGAATACATGGTGATCCATTTGAACTCCTTCAAGTATGTTGAGATGGATGGTGAATTCCTCGAGACTCCTTGCCAGACCTTTGAAGTTATTCCTCAAACAACCCTGGTTGCTAAAGTTATTTCTATGGTTCCTAAGGTTACCAGGATTCCACCAAGAATGGCCTCTCTGAAAGACGCTATGGCTACGGTAGAAGAAGGTGGTGGCACTATTTGGGGTCAGCTTCTCGATATTCCCTACAAGTCCGACAAATTTGGCTTGGGCTTCACCTCAGAGGCTCAAAGAGCTGTCCGTCGTGATTGTGCTAGTTCTGAGAGACCGCCATTCCGCATCAACAACAATTTACTTCACAAAAATCAAGTTAACACTGTGGAAGACGCTGATAGAGACTGTGATATAGACAATTGAATTTTCCCTACTATCGACAATGGGCTCAACAATTGGAAGGCCGAAGACTTTATACCAATCTGCTTTAGTCAGGAGTAAATGCTATTTTCTATTTTCTTGCTTTCAAGTTTTGGTTATGTAATCTGAATAATAACTTTAAGCCTTGTGCCTTACCCGGGGCACAATGGTCCATTTGTTAGGGTTGTCATTTTTCATCCACATATTTTCATTTAATAAATCATTGGACGTTTGCATTTAAATTTTGTGCTCTTTGTCTTTATTTTACTTTATTGCTTTCAAAATAGCTATGTGTTCTTACACACACCCACATAACAAATTGCAGATCCACATCCACCCAGGGTCCCATTGATAACAATTCTGCTATTTCCAATTATGACTTCGAAAATCCAATCTACCAAGTCGATGACTAAGGTGAGGAAGATTGTAAAGTGCCTAGAGAGCTTGCTAGACTGTTAGAGCGGGAAGAAAGAGTCATACAACCGCATGAAGATCCAATCGAGGTTGTGAACCTGGATATTGAAGAGGAAAAGAAAGAAATCAAGATAGGTGCTAACCTAGAAGGCAGTGTCAAAAAGAGATTAATCCAGATGTTACACGACTATGTTGAGATCTTTGCTTGGTATTATGAAGACATTCCAGGGCTTGATACTGACATCGTGGTTCACCGTCTACCAATGAAGAAAGGTTGTCCTCCTATAAAGCAGAAGGATCATCGTATGCATTCCGAGATGTCTAAAAAGATCAAAGTTGAGGTCATGAAGAAGTTCAATGCAGGTTTCTTAGCTGTTACGTCCTATACTCAGTGGGTTGCAAATATGGTGCCGATACCTAAGAAGAACGGTAAGGTGTGTATATGTATAGACTACAGGGATTTGAATAGGGAAAGCTCCAATGATGACTATCTACTTCTTCATATTGATGTTCTGGTTGACAACACCGCTCAACACAAAGTATTTACCTTCATGGATGGTTTCTCTGGTTATAATCAAATCAAGATGGAACCTGAAGACATGGAAAAGACTACTTTTGTCACACAGTGGGGCACTTTCTATTACAAAGTTATGCCTTTTGGTTTAAAGAACACCAGTGCAACATATCAACGTGCTATGGTAGCTTTGTTCCATGACATTATCCATCATGAGATAGAGGTTTATGTTGATGACATGATAGTCAGGTCTCATACTGAAGAAGAACACCTCGACCACCTGCACAAGCTATTCGAGACATTGATGAAGTACAAGTTGAGGTTGAATCCAAACAAGTGCACCTTTGGGGTAAGATCCGGTAAACTCCTAGGTTTTGTCGTTAATGGTAAAGGTATTAAAGTTGATCCTGCCAAGGTTAAAGCCATTCAAGAAATACCAGCTCCCCGTACTCAGAAGGAAGTAAGAGGTTTCTTGGGACAATTGAGCTACATTGCCAGATTTATTTCCCATTTGACCGCTACTTGTGAGCCAATCTTCAAGTTACTAAAGAAAGAAAGTAGTGAAGTGGAACGAAAATTGTTAGATAGCCTTCGACAAAATCAAGGAGTACCTCCAGGAACCTCCAATTCTGATGCCACCAGTTGAAGGAAGACCTCTGATCACGTGCTTGATAGTATTAGAGAAATCAATGAGGGTGTGTATTAGGGCAACATGATGAGTCTGGTCGAAAAGAGCATGCAATATACTACCTTAGCAAAAAGTTTACCGATTGTGAAACAAGATACTCACTGCTCGATAAAACTTGTTGCACTTTGGCATGGGCTGCTCGCCGACTAAGACAATATATGTTGACTCATACTACTTTGTTGATCTATAAGATGGATCCAATAAAATACATATTCGAGAAACTCGCTCTCTTCGAAAGAGTAGAAATATGGCAAATGGTCTTGAAAGAAACGACATTTAGTACACTACTCAGAAGGCAGTCAAAGGATATGCACTGGAAGATCATTTGGCTCATCAAGCTGTATATGACTATCAGTCTATGAATTTTGAGTTCCCAGATGAGAATATCATGCTAATTACTGATTATGAAGAACCTGGACCATATGAAGGACCTGAGTCGAGATCCCGATGGACTATGGTTTTTGATGGAGCCTCCAACGCACTTGGTAATGGAATTGATGCTGGGATTATCTCTCCCAAGAGTTGCCATACGTCCTTCACCGCCAGATTGTGTTTTGACTGTACCAACAATATGGCCGAGTATGAAGCATTCATCATGGGTATCAAAGCTGTCATCGATATGAGAATTAAATTCTTGAATGTATATGGGGACCCAGCCCTAGTAATAAGTCATATTAAGGGAGAATGGGACACGAAGCATCCAAATCTCATTCCTTATCGAGAGCATGTGTTGACATTAATTCCGTACTTCAAAGAATTCACTTTTGAACACATTCCATAAGAAGAGAATCAATTGGCATATGCACTAGGTACCATGTCATCTATGTTCAAAGTCAGATGGGATAATGAAGCTCCTAGAATTACTATTGAGAGACTAGACGAACCAACGCATTGCTACAAAGTTGATACTAATGGAGTAGAGAAAAAGCCTTGGTACCACAAAGTAAAAAGAAACCTCGAAACTCAAGAATATATTGAAGGGGAATCTATCAATGATAAGAAATTTCTAAGGAAGTTCTCTGCCAACTTCTTTCAGAGTAATGAAATCTTGTACAGGCGCAACCACGATTCGACTTTGCTTCATTGTGTAGATAAGAAGGAAGCTGAGCAAATTATGGAAGATATGCATGAAGGTGTCTTTGGTACTCACTCCAGTGGACATACAATGGCTAAGAAGATTCTGAGAGCAGGTTACTATTGGTCTACCATGGAAACTGATTTCTATCATCATTCTAGAACTTTCCACAAATGTCAGATTTATGCTGACAAAGTACATGTGCCTCAGGTTCCTTTGAATGTCTTGACTTCTCTTTGGTCGTTTGCAATGTGGGGCATTGATATGATTGGAGAGATTAAGCCTACTACTTCCAATGGGCATCGTTTCATCCTTGTTGCTATTGATTACTTCACGAAGTGGGTAGAGACAACCTTGTTTGCTTCTGTTGTGAAGAATGTTGTGGCTTAGCTCATTAAGTATAACCTTATCTATCGGTATGGCGTCTATGAAAGGATCATCACAGATAATGGTACCAATAATAATATTACTATGATCATGGAACTCTACATGTAGTTCAAGATTAAGCATTACAATTCTTCTCCATATCGACCAAAGATGAATGGCACAGTGGAAGCCGCCAATAAGAATATCAAGAAGATCTTGCAAAAGATGACGGTCACATATAAATATTGGCATGAGATGCTACCATTTTCTCTTCATGGTTACCTCACTTCAGTACGTACATCAACTGGGGAAACCCCGTTCTCTCCCGTCTATGGTATAGAGGCTGTCTTACCTATTGAAGTTCATATTCCTTCCCTAAGGATTATGAAAGACGTCGATTTAGATGAAGATGAATGGATTCAGACTCAACTTGATCAGATAAATTTGATTGATGAAAAAAGGCTTGCGGTTGTTTGTCATGGTCAGATGTATCAAAAACGCATGATCAAAGCTTTTAACAAGAAAATCAAGCATCAGATGTACCAGACTGGTGACTTGGTAATAAAGCGCATCATCCTACCACAAGGTGATCCAAGGGGAAAATGGACTCCCACATACGAAGGGCCACTTGTGATCAAAAATATATTTTATGGCAGTGATAAGATACTTACCACCATGGACATTGAATATTTTCCATACCCTGTGAACGTGAACATAGTCAAAAAATACTACGCATAAAAGAGACCCGCTAGGTTGACAGGCCTAGGCAAAAATAAGGGCATCCTGGCGAACCAAAAAGGATTCGGGCAAAAATTAGGGATATATATAAAAAATTGTACATCCGACAAATCGAAAACCTAAAAAGGCGGCTTGGGAAAAAAAGAATATCCCGATTGACTGAAAACCCGAAAGGGAGATCCAGGAAAAATTTAGGGATTAAAGCGTACGACTATGTCCCGTTGGATCACCCATCTACTTACAACCAACTTTATTACTAACGTCAAATTCAAACGCTACAAATCAATTCAGTCATCTTCTTCCGACAACAAGCGATAAGATACTTTAAGACATATGGGCAATAACAGAGTTGAAACCCAATGGGATTGTTCCCATATAGCTGTTTATCACTTTGTACCCCTTTTTCAATTTTTACGATGATTTCCTCTTACTAGGATTTCTGTCTTATTGTATAAAACTGCATGCTTATAAATTTCAGAATTAAATATATTTCAAAATTCAAAATTGTTTTTACTTTCTCTGTTTTGTTTGCAAAAACGTCCAATGATTACATTGAATGAACATATGCATTTGAGTATGATTACTATTTACAAAACATATGCATGAGAACATGATTAACATTTACTAAAGACTCTAGGAGTTGGTGTAATGTTCAAAAATTGTCCACAAATCCCCACAGAGCAATCTCCATAGAACTATCTCTACAGAGCTATCTTCACAATCTCATCCCTAATAGAGATATATTCCCTAAGAAGTCTAATATGCCCTTAGACAAAAATTGGGGCATCTTCCAGTAGTTCACCTCCATATCCCTGATGGATAGCTTGACATGATCATCTTCCCCAATAGGTCCCCTAGCAGAAAAAGAAGTTTGATCATTTCCCCAGAGTACAGTGGAAGCTTCCTCAGCACAGCCTATGAATTTCCAATCCCTATCAAAGATTATTTCCTCAATGCAGTCTATAGAATTTAATTCCCCAACAGAGTTTATTTCTCCAATACTGCAAATTCCCCGACAGAATTCTCTTCTCCATCCAAATGTCATTCAACGTTGTCCTCCCCAGAAAAGCTGATAACCATATTTGAAACCCGGTCAGATAGCGCATCAGAGGAATATCCATCTATTTTATCCCCAGTAAGGGTGCATAAGAGTCAAGTCCTTCAATAAAAAGAGAGACTAACGACCGACTCTCCTTGAATTCTTCTATCCCCAAGCGAAAGTCGAAGATCCCTAGCGGAGTGTCCTCAAACAGAAAGCGGGAATCCCCAGTAAAGTCGTTCTAAACAAAAATTGAAGAATTACTTCCTTCATCCCCAGCAAAAGTCAGGGATTTATTTTCCCCAGCTAGACGTTGTGACAATAAGCTACTGATATGCTCCAATGACATATTACATCCATACATCATTTACAAAATATCATAACATATGCATACGAAATGAATATACTATTCTCATTTATTTTGAGAGCATCACTACAAAGTACATTTCATGCATCATGACATTGCATAAAACTAACTTTGTCTTTTTAGGTTAGTTCTCGAATAGATGGATATTGTCAACAGTTTATATCATTCAGATACAGTCGGGGCGAAGACTCATTCTGATCCACTTCTAGATACAGTCGGGCATAGACTCATTCTAGTACATTTTTAGGACATTGTCGGGTGAAGACTCATTCTGATCCACTTCTAGATACGGTCGGGCGTATACTCATTCTAGTACATTTTTCAGATACAGTCGGGCAAAGACTCATTCTGATCAACTTCTAGATACAGTCGGACATAGACTCATTCTAGTACATTTTTCAGATACAGTCGCGCGAAGACTTATTCTGACCCACTTTTGGATACAGTCGGGCATAGACTCATTCCAATACATTGTTCAGATACAGTTGGACATAGACTCATTCCAATACATTGTTCAGATACAATCAAGAAATAAGATTCATTATGACACTCCCCAGCACATCTGCTAGATACAATCAGACACTGACTCATTCTAGTATTCTTTTTTAGATACAGTCGGGCATAAACTCATTCTGATACTCTTATCAATATTTACTTTGGATGACATCCATAAGCCCATCTTCGATGACACTCTATCACTCTCTGAATGGTATCTTTAAGCCCATTCAAACAATACAATCAACCATAAGTGTTACTTCGTGCACATATGAGTGCAAGTTTCTGGGCACTTAACTGTTCAATCCTCTTCCACCTTCAGATCACGAAAGGTAGGTATGCCAATATAACTCTTCAGGTTTAAGACGATTGAACAGGGAAAACTGTTGTACCCCAAAATTTTCCTTCCCATCTTTGAGACAAATTGGTTCAAGATAGCTCCTCTTGCTCACGAAGGTCTCAAACACTCAAGACTTATCAAGGATTGATCAGATGAACTCTCCTTATAAGCAATTAACCTACAACTAGGGTTTTGCTTCTCTCAAAGGAAATTGAGCTTTCAATGCCTCAAATGGACTTCATGGTTTCTCATATGTCTCAAAGTATCTTCATACCAAGTTTCAAGCCTTACATCATAAATTTGCTCAGCCAATTAGTCAGATGATTGAAAGTCAACTATATTGGACAAAAAGTCAACCTTGACCAATCTATAGTCAAACCTCAATATTTTAGGTCAACATCAATATTTTGAAGTCACATCTATCATTTGATCAAGGGTTGATCATAATTCATCAAGAAAACTCAAGAATCATCAAAAGTCAAAAGTTACTAAATTAAGGTTTTCTTAAGGTGAAGTCAATTCAACTTTGACCAAGCATAACTTTCACATAATTCATCAGAAATTCCTCAACCAAAGCCTATCATTAATGAAATTCAATTATATACAACTTTGTCTCTCTAAGCTTAAGGCCAAAAAATGCTTCATTTGAGAGATATGAGCCAAAACATTACGAGTCATTTTAAAAGTCAACAAAAAAGACATTTTTTGTCAAAGAAATTTACATCAAGACAAAGGCTTCAAATGAAAAAATGACCAACATAAAGTTGTAGGAGACATCTTGAGGTTTCCAAAAATTCAAAGATCATCTTCATATGACAAAAATTGATATAGTTATGATTTGTGAAAATTGAGCAATTTTGAGAAAACGCATGAAGTTCAAATTGAGCAAACTTGAAATTTTGGGCTAATGGGTCTAAGTTTTTAGGTTCAAACATGTTCATGACCTCATAGTAGACCTCTAAATCCATTCACATATTTTTTTATGATTTTTATTTATTTTATTTGGATTTTATTCATTTAAATCCAAAATAAATCAAATAAAATATAAAGCTAATGGACTTAGGCGTGTAGGCTTTTGTTTTAATCATGTTGCAGGCCCAAAAAATCTACCTTGAAGCTGAAGAAATCGTGTGGCCTATGTTTGAAACAAATCTTCATAGTTTTGGAAGATTTCAACTTTTTTTCAAACAAAATCAAAAATATGATTTCATGAGATGTCTAAGCCCACCACTTGACCTAAAACACTCCTTTATAAATACATAACATGTTCAAACATCAAAAACCACGAATGCTGGCTCAAGAACAAACCCTAAAAACTTCAAATTTTCAAGAAACCATGGCACGATCAAACCCTTGTATCCATCCATTTTCAATCCATTCCAAGCATCACACTAGCCTCCTGAAGATCCCAGGAGCTCATCCCAACCATTACTGAAGATTGAAGCATCCCAGAACGTGCCAACCAAGTTGCACCGGTTTGGTAACTTTCTCTAATCTCAAACTTTTATTCATGCATTATTGATTGATTTGATGCACTCATACATTTTCATAATGTTGTTTAGAATGTTTTAGAACCATTGTTTGTAAGGTTTGATTCATGTATGAAGATTTGCAATTGTTAGGGCAAAGCTTCATTTGAGATTCGTATCCTGCGCTACAAGAGTTTTCAGGCCAAACTAACAACACCATTGAACTCGCAGCATGCTAATTAGTGGATTAGGATTATTTGTTTTCTTGTTTTGATTGATTTTCGCAGGTTTTATGTTTAGGGCTTGTTGGAGAAGATGGAGGGTGCCACCGTTGGTGGTAGCGCTGACTCTAGTCAAGGCTCACGTGGCCTCAAACCTTTCTCTAATTGGTTCATTCAAAATCCTCAGGCCCCACCATAACGCAAATGTTTTGATTTTTATTTTAATTTGATTTCTTGATTTTAATTTATATTATATTGAATGATGCTGATTATACCAACGCGTAACAGCAAGTGTCCCAGTGGTAAGAGTGATGGTCACTATGCGTGAGGGCGTGGATTCAATCCCTATGTTTTGTTAATTTCTTTTGATTTTAATGAATGTTAATATCAAATTGAGCGCTTCCTATTTTACAACACAATCAACAACATGGTGTAGTGGATAAAGGGCATACCCATGACTTCCAGGGCGTGGGTTCAAGTCCCACCCCATGCATTTTGGTTATCTTATTTTTATTAACCCTAATTTTTTCCATTTTCTTAACTAATTCTTTTCTAATTAACCATTAACAAACCTATTTTTTAAAAAACCATAACAAATTAGGATTAGGGTTTCTAATTAGTAATTTAATTTTTGAGATATTTTTATTTACTAATTAATTAAGTTAATTAGACTTTTCTTAATATCAAAATCAATTAGAATAATTAGGTTTTTGTTAATCATAAACTTAAATTATTCTACAAAAAACACATAAAACATTAAAACATTTTCTCTAACATTCTTTTTCTTATTTCTTCTTTCTATTTAAATTCCTAGAACAAATGTGTAGGTTTGCACTCTCAAATGTAATAGCTTAGATTTACATTCTCATATTTTTCTAATTATGTAACTGCTCATAGGATGTAATTGCTTAGGTTTATTTTTGGCACTTTACATTCCATACATTATGTTTTTTAACTGTTAGTAAAGTAGGGTTTGTATGGCAAGACTAAAAGAAAACGTAGATAACCCTAATTTTCAAGATAAGATAACTGAAACTATCACACTCTTTGCACACTTTGCACCTCTAGGGTAACCTCTCTTTTTACCTTATGAATTTTGGTCATGTCCCTCGAAATTAGGGATACTTTAGCAAAAGACCATCGATTCAACAATATCATCATGGTTCCTTTTGAATAAAGATCATAATCTCTCGATGAACCTTCGAGTTGCCTACAAAATTACCTAGTCCCTTCGATGACCCTATGAGCAAAATAATGATAGTCCCTCTGATACAATTGCTTAAGTATCCTTACATGTTACCTTTGATGACCATACGGTGACCCTACGCCTGTCCCTTCACATCCAATAAATAGGATTACCTACCAACTAATGGTATGGATAATACTATCTCCAAAGGAGAGGGAAAATAACCAGAAAGACCTTATTAGTGGGTAAGACTACTAGTTGCTTTCTCACAACATGTTCAAAAATCACATTTTCAAAACAACAAATATTTTCAAAAAACACTTTGTATACATTCTTGAGGACTGATATAAGAATTATTACAAAGTCTGCCTTACATTGGCATTTCAAAATATTTTCAAACAAATCACACACACACGAAGAAAGTTTTCAAAAGTAAGCTAAGAAATCAAGAGACCGTAGATAACTACGGATGAAAAGAGTGCTAACACCTTCCCTTTTCATAACCTACCCCCCGAACTTAAAATCTGTCAAAGGTCTTTCTTGTTCTTTTCACCTTTCCTAAATATTGAATAAAATAAATGTTGGTGGTGACTCTTGCTAACTACAACATTTGCGATAAAATAAAAAAGTCAGTTCTCCCACCGTATAATAGGGTGCTAATATCTTCCTCTCGTGTAACCGACTTCCTTACCCTTTTTCTCTTGGTCGCAATGACCATGCTCCTTTCCTCCTCTCAGGTTTACTCAGTGTTTCCTTTCCCTCTCGTAGGGATAAATAAAATTTATGGTGACTCTTTTGTCTTTTGCCTCCCTTCGTGCTTCGATGAAAGTCCCAAACGCGATAGCTGGCGAATCTGCTAGGGGCAGACTGACCAATTGTTGATCTATCCTATACGAGTCAGACCTAACTTGTGTTTCTTTTTCTGTTCTTTATGTGTTTTGTTTGTTTATTGCTTTACTCCTTTATTTTTTATTTGCTTTTATGAATGTCATCTTATTTCATGGTTTCCTATACTCTAGATACTACTGTTGTGCTGTTTATCTATTGGATGGGTTATTACCATGAGGTACAAGGCCCAATACCCAGGCTATATTTGTATACCACTAGGAACACATATGATTAGATTAGAGAGTCATGACACTGATAGGAGGATGCTCTATCAAGTTCGATTATGAGAGCCACGATCAGACTAGGTTCTAATGAGGTGCTATCATCATCATGTATGTTGTACGATGATAGTACTTTTAGGCGAACTTACGACTCTGATTAACCTTTGCCTTACCCTTACCTAGACTACACCCGTGAGTGGAGAGGGTTTCATATTACAGGTATCAATGGTGACTTTTGGTGACTTTGTTCCTGTTGGTGACTTTGTTCCTGTTGGTGACTATATGATCTTTCGTTTTTTGTTCCGGACTTCTCATTTTATGATAGCCGTTTATTTCAGCATTTCAGCAGTGTCCAATGTTATGGAAACCTTGATCCTGTCATTTTGCATCATTTCATATTTATTTTTAAAAAAAATCATGTACAAAAAATGTTAACAAGCATATGCATGTTCATTCCATGGTACTTCAAGAGTTATTGTCTGCACCAAAGATTGATAACAAAACTAATAACGACAAAGAAGCTACTAGACATACCTATGGATACAAGATTTCTAGTACCAGAGTATCACTTTTGAGAAGATTGAGCACTCTGTTGGTGGGTGATAATCTGAAGAGTTTACTGACAGTTATGGAAGTCTATTATGGTTACTTGATATCACAGTTGATCAAAGATCTCTATTGACCCTCCTGCAATGATATGATCCTGGTTTGAGATGCTTCACATTCCAAGATTACCAATTGGCTCCCACTCTAGAGGAGTACACTTTTCTCTTGAAATTGAAGATTAAGGACAACTTACCTTTTGTTTGTATGCCCAAGAAGATAAGAAAGGATTTCATCACCGGTGCTCTTTATTTGAGCTTGAAGGAAGTGAAAGATAATTGGAAACCGAATGATGGTGTTTATGGTTTCACCTTGGAATTCCTGGAAAGAAAAGCTAGAGATGTGTTTGAGAAAGGAAACTGGGATACTTTCAACACACTACTTGCTGTCAACATCTATGGCGTAGTCCTTTTTTCGAATAAGAAAGAGTTTGTGGATTTTACTGCTATGTGTGTCTTCATGACTAAGAATCCTATACCGACACTGTTAGCAGAAACCTATTATGACATTCATTCGAGGCATACAAAGAAGGGGATTATTGAAAAAACCGGCTGAACAAATCATCGAGATGAAATCAATGAAGTCACCATACATTTTTTATCCCACAAGGTAAACACCGAGTAAACCTGAGAAGGGTGAAATTAAGGTCAAACAGCCGAGAGATTGGGTAAGGGAGTATGTTACACGAGGGGAAGGTATTAGCACCCCACACGCCCGTAGTACTCTACGGTATCCACTCATGTAGTTCTAATCAAATGGCGTGTTTCAAATGTAATGCTTAAGAGCTAAAAAGAAAATGTAAAGAGGGAATGCATGCAAAATAAAACAAAAAATAATGTAGAGAAAATAAAGTTGTGCTCGCTTGGGCCCTACCCCAATGCCTATATACCCTTTTTTAGGAATCAGAGTTACCGTAGTTCGGCTCATAAGTTTCTGTTTGTTTTGTGTTTTTTAATGAGAAATATTAATTTCACCTTCTGCTGTAGCTCAATCTTTGGAGACTCACATGTCAGCACAAAAGTGAATTAACATGTTCTTTTAAAAAGTTTGAAAGAAAGGAAAAGGAGCCCGAAGGAGAAAAAGAGTTTGCATTGGTTGATATTTTTTACCTTGAAGAAGAAGTTGAAAATTGTCAGATGTTTTATGATTTTCCAAGAAAAAGGAGTTTTAGTCTTAATGCAAGGATGCAAAAGAAAGAAAAATATCTAAGGGAGACTATCCTAAATCTATCACTAATGTTATCATACAATGATAGCCCTATGGTTGAGTTTTGAAAGGGAAATATCTACCATATGTTAGCATGCATGGATTACAATCCTAGTGTCTATCTTGAATCGCCGCTAAAGGTTAAATCGAGAAGTCCTAAGGGAGCATAGAAAAGGTTCACAACCTAAACTTATATCTATCTCGAATGACCACCAAAGGGTGAATCAAGAGTTCCTAAGGGAATATGCCAAAGGTTTACAACCTAAGGAAACATGCACACAAGGATGGAAAGCAACTGATCCACAAGCTCAAGAGAAACATGCCACGAGTAGTGCACACTAAATCGGGTAAAGGCCTAACCAAGATATAACTGATCGAGGTAGGTACAAAATACAATAAGGATGCTTTAGCCAAGGGGTCATATCAATCGAGGCAAACAAGCGGGAAAGGGGATGGAGAGGGAAGCTTTAGCCAAGGGGTTATATCAGCCAAGGTAAATAAGCGGGAAGGGGATAGGAAAAAACAAAGAAAAAAGTGATGTCCAAAGCGACTAAACACCTAACCATGATATAAAAAATCGAGGTAGGAGATATAAGACAATATGAACAATCAAAGCGTGTTAGTATCGGCCAATGCAAACTCATGACAAAGTGTGGGGGTTCAATTGCGAAACCCGTTTCCACTTGAAGACTCGATAACAAGAGTAGGAACAACGCTGAAGCATCATGGTGTGTCACGAGCTAAGGATGACACAGAAGAAATGTGCGAGGGTTGATTGCTAACCCTTTCCGCTTGCCTCCTTTTGAGGACTTCAATAAGGGATGGGGAAATAGATGCGAGCACAAATATAAACACACGTGTGAGATACCTACTTCAAATGTAGGATTTTAAACAAACACATATAACATACAAAAATCGGTTCCTTCTACAAGACTTTAAACATCGACTTTGAGTGCACACTCTTTATTTCCTACTTCTCATGATATCTAGAAAGCAGTAAAGTGCTGAAATGAGATAAACAAGAGAAAGAGTGATACCAAACTAATAAAAGTTCGTAGCACAACAAGCAAAGCAGAGAAACCCAAAAAACTTCAAGTAAGCTTCACCAAGAAATGTAAAAGAGCCAGAAATCAAATGCTCGGGATAAGCGTCGAAGCATCATTGATGTGAAAATAAATCACAATCGGAAACTCAAGCATATCCGCACATCACACAATAAACCTGCATAAAACTCAAATCTCAACAAGCAAAGGTGAATTATAAAATCTCAAGTAATCATATAATCGTGGATTAATTCCTAAAATCGAATAAATAAAATCTAACAAATTTTATTGATTTTTGTAATTTTCATCATATGAAGAAAATTCAAACAAATTTAAATGACTAACAAAATCAATAAAAAAAGAATTACAAATAAAAAAAGGTCCAGGGGGTGCAAGTTGCAGATGGAGGTGTAAGATAGCAAACATGCACTAAGGCCCAATCTATAATGTCCAACAAGCCAATTTTTGTTCACTTGTATCTAAGGCCCGTAGTGTCAAAAAATGCACAAAAACGGGTATGTATGGTTCGGTCCATATATCAACACCTTTCCATTTCTTTAATCTTTTTTATCTCCATTTTATTTTTATTATTGTAAGAAATAAAAAAATGAAGAATAAAAAAAAGAAAATAAGTAAAGAAAGTTGAGAGAAGGCATAGGGTTAGAAACATTGTTCTTCTCCTCTCAGACCATAAAACAACGTCACTTTCTCCCTTTGTCTCATCTCCGTTATCACGTAGCGGCGGTCTCACCATTCACCATCACCAGCATCCTCCAAACTCCCTTCTTCCTCTTCTCCATTACTGCAACCAGTGCATGACCTTCTATCTGTCATCTCTCATCAATAAACGGTGTCCTATTCTGACCAATTCTCAACCTATCGCCAGCGTGTTCTGTACATGTTCATCACCATATCACCTTTATCTACTTTGTGATAAACTCCCCCCGTCTCCACTCTTCATATAAAACAACTCATTGCGTTTCTCAATGTTCATCTGTTGTACCCCAATTTTTGCCCCTAAGATTCTTCTATCATCTCATATCAACTCAATCACAACAAGATCACACTAGGGTTTGGCTCTTCTCCTTATCTTAGGTTTGCTCATGAGGAATAACAAAGAACCTTGATTTGTATATTATTATCATATATGTTTTATATTGATTAAATTTTAACTAATAAATACTATGAATGTTTGCTCTAAATGATGATGCTATAGATGAGGGCACAACATATTTCATCAGGTGAATTCATAGGTTCATGAGTATATTTCCATGCCTTCTTCAACAAAGCTTCATTGAGATTCAAGCTTAATTATTGAAGATACTCTAAAGTAATATCATGACCAGGTCTAATATGATTCATCATGCCTCAATTTGTCAAAGAAAATTAAAAGATACAAGGGTTGATTGAAGAAGTTTGACCTAATTGGACAAATTCTTGATTCTTTGATCACAAGTACATAACTCTCTCAATCCTTAATATTTGGAGGTGGTTTTTGTTGATATGGGTTCTTATTATCATCCAAAACAACCTCTATTCACATGGAAAAAGTTATTGTGCAAGAAAGTTTGTCAAAATTGAAAAGGGTTTCCAAGTCATTTTGGTGCTTTAGGAGCTAGGGTTTTGTACTTCTAAGGGCTATATCCTGCTCATATTTTGAGAATTTTATGCGATTCCAAAGACATGCTTATCTTTAAAGGGTTATAAACTAATCACTTCAAAAGTTTCAACAAAATTTCGTGTGTAAGATTCCTAATGATGAAGAAAGATTACAAGTCCTCTAGATAGGCCATCAAATTCCATTATGTGACTTCAAAAGATCATAACTTAGTACATTTTTATCTTATTGAGCCCATATTTTTTCCATAATAATCTTAAAAATATGAACTTCAACCCTTCTTTTATGTGAAAAGCTTGAAAATGAGTGGAAGATTCCCTAAGAACTCAAAAGATTGTAGGCCACACCATGAATTTTCACCAATTTTACAAGGCCATAACTTTTTCAATAATTTGTATTTTTGAGTGATTCAAGTTTCACAATTCTCGTTGGGATGTCCACTTTAAGCTAGCATAAATGATAAAATCTCAATTTTTGGTGAAGACCTTGTCTGAACCCAAAATATTATAGGTCACTTTTGAAGAAAAACATAGAATTTTTCTAATACAAAAAGTCAGCATCTTTTTCTCAACTTTGACTCATCATAAGTTTTAGCTCAAGCATCCGATTGATCTCACTGTTAGCACATTGTAAAGTTTGTGACCTTATCTTTCAAATGCTTCAAGAATCATGCCCTAAGACTCCTTGAGCAACGATAGTACCTTAAAACTGAAGTTTTCTCCAAAGTCAGAATTTGAAATTCATAATATGGCTTCTAATCACCAATTCAGAACGCTTTTTTGATTAAACGTGTTTAAAAAAGTTGCTAAAGTTGAATTAAGGATCAAAACGAAGAAATTGATTGAGTTTTGATGCACATGGGGTCACACGTTTTTCACTTTCGAGCTTGATCCAATTTCCTTCCAAACTTTAAATTTCCTCTGAGTTCTTTGCACCATTCGCTTACCTATAAATAGAGGACCTCACTCCTCTCATTTTCTCAAGCTTGAACAACCAAAATCACTCTGTCAAATTCCCTCCATAACTTACTTTTCTGAGATTTTGAATTCCTATTTTCTCCACTTTTCTATCCAATTTCTTCATTGATCCTTCATCCTTGAACTTCCCTGAAACTAACAAAAGAAGAATCAAGCCTCGAGGTGCCCTGAATCATGCTAGCCAAGTCCATTTACAAAGCAAGTTCATCTGACTTTGTTCAGGTAGTTTAATGCACCAAATCCTCTAACTCAAATTACTGGAATGGTCTATGATGTTCACTGATGCTTTCTCTTAACTCAATTTAGGTGAAACAATTCATTTGATGCTTCTGATTTTATATTTTAACATTTTTAAACATCTCTGGTTTTTTCCAAATCGACTACGCTGTGCTTTATATAAATTTTTCGTGAGTATATGGTTGTGATCTTCTCAAGTAGACACATTTAATGGTACCAATATGAACGCGTAAATTTATAGATTCAGGGATCTTGGATTTTTCCTACTTGTAGGAGGATTGAGGTTGAAGACGACCTACATGTCGTTCTTTAACAAACGACACTCAGCCAATTGTTTTACTTTAATTGGTTGGACTTTCTTGTGTTCAATGCGCGCGCCTTAGCTTGGGTCCATGATACTCCTTCACCTTAGATCCATTAGAGAGATCCAACACGCATGGTTTTTCTGATTTGTTTTTATTTTACAAAATTATTTTTAAATTTATTTTATCTTTAAAAATTCGTAACTCTTTTATTTTTTATCCAAAAATTATGGAACAAATATACAAAAATACTTTGAATTATTTCTGATTTTGTGAATATTTTTTCATATTTTTATTTTAATGTTTGATATTTTTCATAATTTTTGTTTTGTTTGCCTTAATTTAATTATTTTAAAAATACTTCTCGGAATTTTTTAAATTCTAAATTTTTTTATCAAGGTCACTTTCCCTATTTCTGACTTTTCTGGAATTTTTCTAGAATTTTATTTTGAATTCTACTATTTTTGATCTTTTTTCACTTATTTGAGTGATTTTAATTAGTTTAGAAATACTTTTCTATTTTAAAAAAGTACCAAAAAATTTTATAAAAATATTTGAGATCAATTCTTACTTTTCTATGGTCTCTTCTAATTTTTCTTTGACACTTCTAATATAGTTTGAATTTTCCCTTTTATTTTCATTTTTAAAAACAATTTAAAAATCATTTTTCCTTTTTTATTTTATTCATTAAATGCAATTTCATTATTTTTAATATATCCTGGCTATGTGATGGTTGATCATAAACTTCATTAACATCATTGGATCTTGGTGTTGAGTTTAACTCCACCAAAATGGATGGATGATTTTAATGATAGTTTGATTTTTTTTTTGATTCAAATATTTTTCCTCCCTCTTCATCTTATCCTTTTCTCATTGTGTTACATGTTGTTAGAGGATGAACTATATATCATCTCTCTAAATATATGGCACATAGATTTCTATTGATCGGCCTCAAAATAGGTGCGACTTCTATATAAGTCCACTTACGATTGCTTAACATAGCGCTAAATTTTGTTACAATTCGAGAAATGATCATTTGTGGCCCAAATCTATGTTTGAAAGCCCAAGTATGTTTAATTTGAAACCTTTGATCCAATAAACTTTAGGTTCATTGTTAGAAGGCTTTGGTCTTATCAATCCTCTAATGAATCTTCATAAAGTATGGACTAACTGAATCATTTAAACATCATTGACCATTTATTGTCGCCTTGAGAATTTGAAATGAATGATATACTTGACAAAAGGTAAATGAAACTTGTTATTGAGAGGCTTTGATTTTATCAATCTTCTAATGAGTTTTCAAATGCAAGTTTCAAGATGGTCATTCAACTAACCTCTAATTTCTAACTCATTAACAATTGACTTTTATTTCTATGATTTTACTTTAAGTTCCATTTATCTTAGCATTTACATTTCATCCTATTTTTATCTTTGCTCACTTGAGAATTTATCTTTATGTCATTTTGTTTTGCTCACTGGAGCTCTTCATTTTATTTTTGAAGATACTTAATAATCAACTTGAACAATGAAAAACTTTAATGTTACTTGGACTATTTGGTTACTATCCTTGGCATGATGGAGTTATGGACTTCTTTGACTTAGGAGTAGAGACCTTGGCCTACCTTGAGACCTTATGACTTCTATTGTTGTTTTGTCTGGAGTTCTTGGGGTTTACCCCGAGACATTGGGTTATTTGTTTCTTTGTGTGCAAATTATTCTGATTATATGCTTTGTCTGTGATTGAGAATTCATCTGTATACAACCGTTACTCTGCCTAATTTTTGTGAAGACTTAATGCATTCGAAGTTTAGTATTCTCAAGAGGTTTATTATCTTTGCTTGTTTGGTTTCAATCCAAGGATGGGAATTCTACATTGACTCATTGTTGCAAGTGTTGGCTTCTTTTTGGTTAGACGGTTCTGTTCCCTAGGTTTTACCTTATGCTTTAGGATAGTCCCTTCATCTCCTCCCACCTTCTTTAATTTTGAAAATATTCTCCCTCTTTTTTCAAAACTATTCTTGTTTCCTAAACTTAAACAACTTTCATAATAAACTTGGAATTAGGTCCATGCATTTTCAAAAATGTTTTCTTAATCAAACTCTAAATAACTTAGTAATACTTTGACATTTTTGTGCGAAGACTAAAAGTAAATTAATCTCATTCAAACTATTTTGCCACTTTGGCTTTTTTACTTTAAAATTTTCTCAAAAGGTTAGAGTCTTGTCAATTCTTGTAGTGATGCGAGCTATTATACTTCTACGATATGTAGTGAAGTGAGATATTTTCCACTTAGGTGTTGAGCGAGGCTTTGTTAATTTTAAAATCCAAGCTATATCCTCCACTTTGAGATAACGAAAATTCTCCTTTCTCATAATCGCAGGTAGTAAGTATGTTCTTTCACTCATATATGACGATGATGTCTTGTCTTTTAAAATTAACCAACACATTTGTGTTTTAAATTTTTTAAAGGCGAACTACGAGTACCCTGATCCCCTATTGCACGAAAGGTGGTACGTAGGCACTAAAGGTCCACAACCGCGGCAGGTGCAAAAAATTGTAAAAAACACTTCTTTTCTCATCCCCATAATCTAATTTTGTATACAACACTTATAGCCAAAATACAAAAATTTTCAAAGAGGTTCCTGCGGAGTACTGTAGATGTTTAGGGTGCTAATACCTTCCCTTTGTATAACAAACCCCCGAACTTAGATTCTCTCCCCATCTTTTTTGGGTTATTCGCTCTTTTCCCATTCCCCTAGAAATAATAAAGTGTAGTGGAGATTTTTATTTGATCTGTTCGAGTCAAGTCAATCCAATGGCTTAGTCTTAACATTTCTACTGCTACAGAAAAATGGCGACTTCACTGGGGACATATCGACCAATTTCTAGTCCATCCTGTAGTGGGTTGAGTCTATCTTTGTTTATTTGTGTATGTGCTATTATTTGTTGAATATTATATGTTATATATATGTTTGTCTTGATTTTCCTGGTTTTCAGGGTTCTTGGTGATTTCTCATAAGTCCTCTACCCGAACTTGGGGAAACTTAAGATAGGACGGGTGGTATAGTCATGTTAACTTTGAGGGAGTAATCCCAAAATAGGAGAAATGAGATCCCCCGCTCAGTGGAGGCTCCTTTGACTTTAATGTTGTTCACTGAGTAATCGTGAAGACGTGCTGCTTTTGACCTGGGAGCCTGCTGAAACTGAGGACCGTAGAAACTTTAACCCATCTTGGCTTTTTAAGTGTAGTGCGAAAACTATGATGGAGTAATCTGGAAATGGTTGTCACGCGACACTACACTCAGACGAGTTTTTCCTGATAATATTATTAATTACCGAGTCAATCGAGACGTTGGTAATATCTGAAGGAAGGATGTAGACTCTGGGAACCTCTTAGAACCTTGTTCGGAAGGTGATAAACTATTAGACCATACCTTTTAGGTAGTACCTTTGACCTCAAGCTCATGATGTTGAACCTATGAACCCCTCATGTTTGTGATCTTGTTTGTGATTGTTGTATCATGCATTCATGCACCTATGAGCATCCTTTACAAAATTTTGTTTTGAGGGACTTAAAGTTGACTTTTTGTGAATATCTCAGGTACTTTTGACCATGGATTTTGGAAAAAGAAAGACTCAGAAGTACAATTTCAAGGATCCTAAGATAGATGATTTGATGAGTCTGATTCCCGAGATCGAGAGTTCTACATATTTTCGGAAGAAGTATGGATCTAATGTGTCTCTTATAATGCTCAGGATGAAATAGGGTATTCTCTCGACTTTGGTCCAGTTCTATGATCTGATGTATCAATGTTTCACTTTCTCTGATTATCAGTTGATGCCTACATTAGAGGAGTACTCTTACCTACTGGATTTACCTGTTATCAATCGTGTTCCTTTCACCGGTTTGGAGGGGAAGCCCAAGTCTCATGAGATTGCTGCTATGATTCATTTGGGGAAGTATGAGATTGAGGTCCACATGACTACCAAAGGAGGAATCTGAGGCTTACCCGCTCATTTTTTATTGGAGAAAGCTATCTACTTTGCTAGGATCAAGAGTACAGTTGCTTTTGAGGCCATCTTTTCTCTACTCGCCTATGGTTGTTATTATTTCCCAATGTCGATAAATTTGTGGATATCAATGCCATCATGATATTTTTGATTGGGAATCTAGTCCCTACATTATTAGGAGATGCTTATTACTCCATTTATCTTCGGAATTATTATCATGGAGGGATGATCCTTTGTTACACGCCTTTGTTGTATCAGTGGTTTATTTCTCACTTACCTCGGTCTGATGCTTTCTGGGATATCAAGAAGGAACCTCGTTGGGCTCCAAATATTATGGTCCTCACTCATTCTGACATTATTTGGCATCATCAGGCTTACCATGATGTGGATATTGTCCATAGTTGTGGTAGTTTCCCCAATGTATCTCTTCTTGGTACAAAGGGAGGAATTAACTACAATCCCGTTCTTACACGATGACAACTGGATATCTGATGAGAGACAAGACAAGTAGTATTCATCTGAGTGGTTTCTTTCTTAAAGAGGAATAGGATCATAAGTAAGCTAAGGAGGAAATTGCAAAAGCTTGGCGCCATATTCACAGGAAGAGTAGAAAGGACTTGGGACCTAGAGGAGCCGTTTCTTTGGAGCCTTATCTTCGGTGGGTACAAGCAAGGGCAATTCAGTTGAAGATGCCATATTCCTGTGAGGAACCTTTACCTGATATGTTTGTGAAGACCACTCCACCCCTTTTAGATGATGCGGAAGAGCTTCAACTTTCCCTAGTTAGGATGCATCAGGAGAAGGAGGCCTGGAAGAATAAGTGTCAGACTTTAGAGATGTCCTACCGAGCTTATTTAAAAGAGAAGGATGACCTAATCGAGATTCTTAAGAGTCGTGCTTTAGAGATGATGGAGAGGCAAGAGGATTTATTTTCCTCTAGAATTCAATCAGGACTTAGCTACTCACTTCCTGAGTCTGGTAATTGGAAAGAGGTTGCTGACAGGTATGCATAAGAGAACAAGCAGTTGAAGGCTCAGATTGCAAGACTCGCGGGAAATCGCCAGTGTATAGAGAGATCTTCATTAGCTTTGCCTTCTTAGGATTTTAGATTTTATATTCTCTTTTACTTAGGATTTTTGAAACTTGTACTAAAAGTTGTAATCCATTTTGAAGTTATTAAAATGAGATTTTCAGTATTTCAAATGTGTTAGTACTTTATTATTTGCAAATTGTCTATAATTCTTTGAGTCCCTTGAAATATTAATAATAATAAAATAAATCATGTGAATTGCATATTGAAGAAGTGAAAAACACAAGAATGGGGGGGGGGGGGGGGTGGATTGAAACTTAAAATCAAAAGCAGTAGACACAGTATTTTATCCTGGTTTGTTTGATCTCAAACTACTCCAGTCCAACCGCCAAAGTGATTTCGCCTCTCTCCAACGAGGACTTAATTCACTAATCAAATCTGATTACAATACTACTTTGACAATTGCCAAAGTCTTCTTGAGTACAACCACAACCCGATTTATCTCAAGGAAAACTAGCTTAATCAAAAGATAATGGTATATTGTGTACTGTTGTTTTTCGTTACAAAAACGGTATCACTACTGTGATATTTTACACAATTTGAGCGTATGAGTAAATAAGAAAGTTTGCAGTGTTTTTGAAGTATATGCAATCCTGTATCAAAATCAGCTTGTTTATATAGGTGTGGAAATCTTGTCCAACATAAAGCGTGATAATGGACAGTCAATGCTATTTCCATATTGAGAAGATTCTTGTCTAAATGAAGCCGTTGCATATGATGCAGTCTTAATTGAAAAGTAACGCTTCAGAACTAGAATCTTGCATGTTGTTTTTGCTTCAGAACATTGATGACTCAGATGTGAGGATCTGATGGTATATTAGACTTCTATTCAGAATCATAGTATTCTTCACTTCAGTGCAGATTCTGATCATCATTCTTCAGAACATTCTGATTACCTCAGCTTGAAAGCTTTAGCAGCTTAACTTCTGATGTTGTTTCAGTCAGAACTTCTGCATAAAAAATACCACAAATTTAGAGTGCACATTTTTTCTTTGTGTTTGTTATCATCAAAACTCTAATTAAGGGTTGTAGAATCAAACTATGTTCCTTCTGGATTTCTCTGACATATTTTCTCTGATGAATGTAAGTTCCTTCTGGAGTTTGGTTTATCTGAATGCCCAGAAAGAATTTGAGTTCCCCCATTAAGCTCATCTCAAACTCTGCCTGCATGCACTTAGCAAATTCTCCTCCCAGAGAAGGTTTAGTGGATCCAAAAATGATATCATATACGTAAATCTGACAAACTAAAATGTCATTCTTAAATGTCTTAAAGAACAAGGTTGTGTCCACTTTCCCTCTGGTGAATTCCTTTTTTAACAATAAGTTACTTAGTCTTTCATACCAAGCTCTGGGAGCTTGTTGCAGACCATAAAGTGACTTCTTTAGTTTGAAAACATATTCTGGGTGTTTGGAATTTTCAAACCGAGGGGGTTGGTGCACATATACCTTTTCATTTATGTAACCATTTAAGAATTCACTTTTGACATCCATTTGATACAGAGTGATGCTATTATTGACAGCAAAGGAGATTAAGAGTCTGATAGTGGCGACTAGATCAAAGGTTTCTGTATAGTCTATGCCCTATTGCTGACTATAACCTTGTGCCACCAGTCGTGCCTTGTTTCTGATGACTTCTCCTTGCTCATTCATTTTGTTTCTGAACACCCACTTTGTTCCAATGACGTTGAATCCTTTTGGTTTGGGAACCAGATCCCATACGTCATTTCTGGTGAACTAGTTTAATTCCTCCTGCATTTCCAGAATCCAGTCATTGTCCAGAAGAGCTTCATCAATTGTTGTTGGTTAAATTAGTGACACCAGTCCCATGAGGGACTCTTCAGAGTTTTCGAATGTTGATCTTGTTCTGATTGGATCATCCTTCTTTCCCAGGATCTTATCTTCTAGGTGAGCTATGTTGCTTCTGGATAACCTTTTCTGGAGTTGATCACTAGAAGGTACTGGATCACTTGTAACATTTCTTTCTGAAGTTGTTGGAGTGACTCTGTTGGGAACTTCTGATGAGTTGTCTTCAGTACCTGTGAATTCAACTTCTATATCTGCAAAAGATTCTTTCTGCTTTGACTTTTGAGGGTCAAGCTTATCATCAAATCTAACACTGATTGAATCTTCAACAATATGTGTTTCTGTATTGTATACTATGTACCCTCTTGAGCGTTTAGAGTATCCTAACATGATACACTTTTGTGCTTTAGAGTCAAACTTGTTCAGATGATCTTTAGTATTCAGAATAAAACATGTGCATCCAAAAGGATGGAAATAAGAAATGTTGGGCTTTCTGTTTTTCCACAATTCATATGGAGTCTTTTCCAGAATAGGTCTTATAGAGATTCTATTATGAATGTAACATGTTGTCTTAATTGCTTCTGCCCAGAAGATCTTAGCAATGTTAGTCTCATTGATCATGGTTCTGGCCATTTCTTACAATGTTCTGTTCTTTCGTTCTACAACTCCATTTTGTTGGGGAGTTCTAGGACAAGAGAAGTCATGCAATATGCCTTTTTCATTAAAAAATGTTTCAAATTTTTTATTTTAAAATTCTCCACCATGATCACTTCTGACTTTGACAATTCTAAGATCCTTTTCATTCTGAACTTGGTTACAGAATGCAACGAACACAGAATGTGACTCATCCTTGTGTCTTAATAACTTTACCCATGTCCATCTGCTATAGTCATCTACGATCACTAACCCATACTTCTTGCCACTAACAGACACAATTTTCATTGGTCCAAATAAGTCTATATGCAGAAGTTCTAATGGCTTAGAGGTGGAAACATCATTTTTAGATTTAAAAGCAGGTTTTGCAAATTTTCCTTTCTGACATGCTTCACACAGAGCATCTGAGCTGAACTTCAGATTAGGAAGTCCTCTGACCAGATTGAGTTTGTTAGTCTGAGATATTCTTCTCATACTAACATGCCCCAATCTTCTGTGCCAGACTCATTGCTCGTTGTTAATAGAGAGAAGACATTTTACATTCTGACTTTTTAGTTCAGAAAGTTTTATCTTATAAATGTTGTTTTTCCTCTTTCCATTAAAAAGGATAGTTCCATCTTTCTGACTAACAGCTTTGCATGAATTTTGATTAAAGATTATATCATAACCGTTATCACCTAATTGACTTATGGATAACAGGTTATGCATTAATCCATCCACTAAAAGCACATTATTGATAGAAGGAAGATTACCATTACCTATTGTTCCAGAGCCAATGATCTTCCCTCTTTGGTTGCCTCCAAAGCCCACGTAGCCTCCAGGTTTAAGTTCCAGGCTTTGGAACATATGCTTTCTTCCCTTCATGTGTCGAGAGCATCTAGAGTCCAGGTACCATGACTGGTATTTTAGCCTTGCTGCTAAAGATATTTGCTACATATATAATTTTGTCCTTAGGTACCCATATCTTTTTGGGTCCTAGTTTGTTAGGTTTACCAAAATTCTGTTTGAATTCTGGTTTGGCAGAGTAATCATTACTGGTGTATTTTAGGTCATGTGTGTTCCTGTAGTGAAGTGTGATTTTAGTGGTGTGCATTTTATAACTAGGTCCATGACTTTCTTAGGTGGAGATACCTTACCTTGGTATCCTATTCCTTTCCCGCCATTCCTGCTAACTTCATAGATCATTGAAGCCATCTTGCTTCTATCTATGTTTTTAGCCAGAAACTTTTGAAAGCTATGATCATACTCTTTGATGATCTTATCAGCATTACTGGGAGTCTCTGAGATTATTTCTTTCTGAGAGTTTTTAAAATCATTTTCTAATTTTAAAATCTTTTCTTTTAATTCAAAATTTTCTAATCTAAGACTCTCAGTCTTTTCAGAGTCAGAGATAATATCCCTTTTCAGGTTCTTGAATTTGACTCTATCTGCTGATACCTTTTCAGAATTTCATTCAAACTTTCTGCAAGTTCAGCCTTAGTAAAATTAATAGTGAAATCAGGGAATACCTCTTCTGTGTCTGATTCTGAGTCTGGACCAAAAGCTTTGTTGTCTTCTGTCACATTTCCATGAGAGCTATGTTGGATCTTTCATCATCTGACTCTGAGTCAACATCAAAAGTGTCTAAATCGTCCCATGTTGCCATAAGGATTTTCTTCTTCTCCTTGAAGAACTTCTTTTTGGGCTTCTTCTTCTGAAGCCTTGGACAGTCACTTTTGTAGTGCCCTTGTTCATTTCACTCATAGCAGATGATGTCTAGCTCTATCTCATGACTTTAGAGGGAGCTGACAAGTTCCTCCAGAGATATCTTGTTGAGATCTTTATCCAGCTTAAGTGCAGTGACCATTGGCCTCCATTGCTTGGGTAGACTTCTGATGATCTTCTTTACATGATCAGCAGTAGAATATCCTTTTGTCAAGAACTTTCAGCCCAGCAACAAGAATCCGGAATCCTGAGAACATTGATTCTATGGATTCACTGTCTTCCATCTTGAATGCTTCATATTTCTGAATGAGCGCAAGGGCCTTGGTTTCTTTGACTTGTATGTTGGCTTCATGTGTCATTCTCAGAGAGTCAAACATGTTTTTGGCTGTATCTCTGTTTGAGATCTTCTCATATTCTGAGTATGAGATGGAACTGAGAAGTATTGTTCTGGATTTATGATGGTTTATGAAATCACATTTTTGCTGGTCAGATATATTTTTTCTATCTATCTTCTGACCACTTTCATCCACAGGATGTGTGCATCCATCAATTACCATTTCCCATAGATCAGCATCATGATCCAGAAAGAAGCTCTCAATTCTGTCTTTCCAGTAGTCAAAATTTTCTCCATTAAAGACTGGAGGTTTTCCATTGATTCTGTCCTTGTCCTCATGATAGTCATTGTTGATGTTTTGGCTTGGTCCCACCATAGTTTTTTTCTAAAGCTTGGATCTTGTACTGACACGGTTTAGTGTATGAACTTAGAACCAGGCGCTCTGATGCCAATTGAAGAAGTGAAAAACACAAGAAGGGTGGGGGGGGGGGGTTGAATTGAAACTTAAAATCAAAAGCAGTAGACACGGTATTTTTATCATGGTTCATTTGATCTCAAACTACTCCAGTCCACCCGCCAAGATGATTTCGCCTCTCTCCAACGAGGACTTAATTCACTAATCAAATCTGATTACAATACTACTTTGACAACTGCCAAAGTCTTCTTGAGTACAACCACAACCCAGTTTATCTCAAGGAAAACTATCTTAATCAAAAGATAATGGTATACTGTGTACTGTTGTTTTTCGTTACCAAAATTGTATCACTACTGTGATATATTACACAATTTGAGCGTATGAGTAAATAAGAAAGTTTGCAGCATTTTTGAAGTATATGCAGTCGTGTATCAAAATTGTAAACGATTTGTCCTTTAAGCTTGTTTATATAGGCGTGGAAATCTTGTCCAACATAAAGCATGATAATGGACAGTCAATGCTATTTCCATATTGAGAAGATTCTTGTCTGAATGAAGTCGTTGCATATGATGCAGTCTTAATTGAAAATTAACGCTTCAAAACTAGAATCTTGCATGCTGCTTTTGCTTCAGAACATTGATGACTCAGAGATGTGAGGATCTGATGGTATATTAGACTTCTATTCAGAATCAGAGTATTCTTCACTTCAGCGTAGATTCTGATCATCATTCTTCAAAACATTCTGATTACCTCAGCTTGAAAGCTTCAGCAGCTTAACTTCTGATGTTGTTTCAGTCAGAACTTCTGCATACAAAATACCACAAATTTAGAGTGCATATTTGTTATATGTGTTTGTTATCATCAAAACTCTAATTAAGGGTTATAGAATCAAACTATGTTCTAACACATATCATTCGTCCTCATGTATATATTTCTTGCATTTCTGTTCATACCCAGGTGCCTTACTGTGTTTCTCTGACTTTGTTCAACAAGTTGTCTCACCGGTACAATACTCCGGCTAATTCTAGGAAGAAAATGGAGAATCTTGAACAAGAGAATCATGAGCTACGTGAAGAAGTTACTACTTTGAAGGCCGGTATGGCCAATCTGAATGATTTGATGGAATCATTGGTGGCTGCTCATAATTAGCCACCACTTGTTCCTCCTTTTCCTCAGCCACAACAAACAACAATTGCTTCTGAAGGTCCATCAGTTCTTGTTTCTGTTACTCCGGTTACCGCTGCTCAAAACCGTATGCCTCAGGGTTATCCGTTGGGGATTTCTGAAAATTTCATGTCAGAAGATTATAATCTTGATGCTCAAGTCGCCCCAATTGTTCAAGCTGCTGCTACTCTCGCACCTCCTGTGGTGCATGTTACTCCTGCTTCTAGAAATGAGATCCACTATACTACACCCCTTCGGTGAATGTTATGTTGTTTGTTAATGATGAAGTTTATCGCCCTGTTCCTCCAACGAGTGAAAGTATGGGTTTCTGTGACCGGTTGGATGACTTTCAAGACCAATTCAATGAGATGCAGAAGGAAATGAAGGCCCTTCGAGGAAAAGAATTATTTGGACATAACGTCAGTGAACTATGCCTAGTTCCTAACGTAAAGGTGCCAGCGAAGTTTAAAGTGTTGGAATTTGAAAGGTATAAGGGAAACTCTTATCCTCGTGACCACCTCGTGATGTATATCAGAAAGATGTTTACCCATACTGATGATCTGCATTTGCTCATTTATTTATTCTAAGATAGTTTGACTGGTGCGTTCTAAAATGGTATATGAGTTTGGACAATAGTAGTATCCATACCTTTAATGATCTTGGGGAAGCCTTCATCAAACAGTATAAGTACAATATGTTCATGGTGCCTGACCGAGACCAGTTAACAGCAATGGCTCAGAGAGAAAAGGAGTCGTTCAAAGAATATGTGCAGCGTTGGAGTGAGATAGCTTCCCAGGTGGTGCCATCTATGGGAGAATAAGAAATGACCAAGGTCTTCCTGAAAACCCTTGGATCATTTTATTATGAAAGGATGGTCGCTAGTGCACCGAGTGATTTTACCGAAATGGTAAGCATGGGTGTTCGTCTGGAAGAGGTTGTTAGAGAAGGGCGCTTGACAAAAGATAAAGGGACAAAAAAGTCATCATATAGGTTCTCTAAAAAGAAAGAAAGTGAAACGAATGCTATTATTGGGGAAAGGAAGATCAGGCCACCTAGAAGACATCATCAGTACCAGCAACAGGTTGTTTCTGTGACTCCAATTGTCAATGTAGCTCCAACCACTGTTGCCCATCGGAGACCATCCCCTCAGGGAAAATAAGGGAAAGGTTAGAAGAGAGAGGCTTTTGACTTTATTCCAATGAGCTATGTAGAGTTACTTCTGAAGAATGGGAAAACACAAGAAGGGGGGTTTGAATTGGGGTTTTTAAAAACTTAAAGTAAAAGACACGTTGGTTATCCTGGTTCATTTGAACTCAAACTACTCTAGTCTATCCGCCAAGGTGATTTCGCCTCTCTCAATGAGGTCTTAATCCACTAACCAAAGTTGATTACACAGATATGATGACAATCGTCAACGTCTTCTTGAGTTTAAACCACAACCCGGTTTTCTCAAGGTATTACACAATATAATATTTGAAAGCGTGTACAATATGTGTTTTCTAGCAAAACAGTATCACACAAGTGATGTTTTACACAAATGAATTTTTGTAATATGAAGGTGATGATAATATCTCGTTTGTAGTGTACTGCAAAATCGTAAACGATTTCTCCTGCAAGTCTTGTATATATGGGCAACGCATGTGAGAAGCTTTTGGAATGTTGATAAATAGTAATTAAATAAATTTCCAAACATAGAGATTCTTGTCCTCTTTCTGCCGTTAATTTTGAATAGCCATACATGAAATGTAATGCTTCAGAACATGTTTACTTCAAAATGCTTCAGAAGATGAATGTTACTTTTGCGACTCCTTTACTTCTTTCCAGAACTATATGAATCAGAATTACAGAGTTCTTGTTCACAGCATTTAGTGCACTCAGAAGTTGTAGCTTGAGAACTTCTCTATATAAGCGTGTTATATAGATTTCTTTCTATATAAGATGTGTTGAATCAGATTTTAAACAATGATATAACTCATCTTCTGTGCTTCTTCCATCATAACTTCTCTACAAAACAAAATACTTATTTAGGGAGCATAATTGGTCTTTGAGTGTTTGTTATCATCAAAACTCTTACAAGGATTGTAGAATCAAACTATGTTCTAACAATCTCCCCCTTTTTGATGATGACAAAAACTTGGATATTTTGATAGAAACTTAAAGAACATAAAGCATTTAAAGTCTCCCCCTGAGTTGGATACTCAGAGAGAGAAGATATACTTCCCCAAAGATTGTTCTGATCAGAGTTTTGGAGAAAAAGATTTTTGATGCGTCCACTTCTGTCTTTAACAGAGATTGTTCCTGTTTTGTTTTCAGAAAAAAATAGAAGTTATGATATTCAAAGTGTTTGAGACTGAGTCTCGATACTGTTATATTTGAAATATCTTACGTTCTCCCCCTTTTTTGTCAAGAAACAAAAAGCAATAAAAACACTTTAGACAATAAAAGGCATGTTGTATTAAAAAAGATTCCAATAAAAAAACATCCTGAAGGAAACAAATAAAAAAAATGAAGAAAACAAATTTCAGAACTAAGTTTGAGGTGGTGGAAGTCGTGTGAACAAGGCTTCTAATAAACTCTTGATGTGACTGTTTGATTCCTCTTGTTTTCTAAGCATCCCCTTGATTTCCTTGCACGTATCATCCTGCTTGTCTAGCCTTTCTTTAAACACAACATTCTCTTTCTTCAACTCCTCCAGAGTTTGCAGCACAAGAGATGAAGAGTGTATATTAGTAGAAGGAACCACTTTTTCAGAGCAAGTTTCAGATGATTCTAATTCAAGAGCTTCTTTAAATTCCTTGCCTTTGTATTGAAACATAATCAGAGGAAGAGGATGGTTCACCATATTCTATTGGTTGATGATCTTCGCAAGGGAAATTGTCTATAAGAAGGAGTGGCTTATTTTCCCAGTGACACAGAACTTGATCCTTGAAGATATTCAGATGATCACATAAGTTCTATTGAGCAATTTCATAACTCAGCTCCTTGAGTTTCAGGGATTCAGAGTTGAACCATTTTCTGAACTGGTTCCAATGAGAATCTGAAGCAACTAGATTAAGATTCTCTATGTAAGCTAGCTTCAGAGAGTTAACCCATTCCTGTATTTCTGTTTAAAAAATAAGCAGAGATTTACCAACATCTGCTTTGGAAATTTTTGGTTTTGGTTTTGGAATGGCGATTTTCTAAGAACTTGTGACGAGATTTGTCCAAGGCTTATAAGTCTATAATGTTCGAAGGGGATCTTCTGGGTGGTTATTGGGAGAGGGAGAGTCAGAAATAACAATGGGCGAATTTGGTGAGTTTGGTGGAGTGGATTGATAGAGAGATGGAATATCTGGGATGGAGAGGTTCTATGAGGAAGTTGAGGGAATTGTGGGTGGTTGAGAGACCATGAGAGGGAAGGTGGTTCCAAGAATGGATGTTGTGGTATCAGAGTCAAAGTTTGGGGAGCTTCAAACAGCGAATCAAATTGATCAATGTGATACGGTGGGAGAACTGACTTGAGGTTTTGCATTTGTGTTCGCAATTGTTCGGTTTAGCAAGAGTCTCCACCGACTTTTTATTTAATCCTAAGGAAAGGTCAAAAAGCACAGGAAAGACCTTTGAGATGTTTTCTTGGGTTCGGGGGGTAGATTATGAAAAGGGAAGGTGCAAGCACCCTTTTCATCCATGGTTATCCATGGGCTCTTAGTTACTTGTTTTAGATCACTTGCATTTGCTTTTCAATTGCTTGAAATGGTGCTTTGTGTGTGGTTTTGAAAGATGTTTTGAAAAGAGTCCTTGTCTAGGAAACCTTTGTAATGATTCTTGTTTGAATATATACAAAGGTGTGTGTCTTTTTGAAAAGATATTTCAATGTTTTGAAAGTTTGTTTTAAAATTGTGTTGTGAGGTGTGTTTGAAAATGGAAAGGATGTTTTGCAAGCTTTTGATCAAGTAACTGAGAGTTGTCTACCCTATTTTACTCAAAAGATCTTTCTTATGTTTTTAACCCTTTTGAAAGTGTTATTTCACCATTGTATTTGGTGAACAACCTTGTGTTAGGATGTTAAACGGGACAGGCGCGGGTCATCATATACAATCATTGAAAGCAACTTGTGAGATGCTCTAGCAATTTTGTAAGGGACGAGATCGTTTTATCGAAGGCAACATCGAGGGTCATTGAGGGACTACGATCTTTGTTTATCGAGGGGGCGTTTTCTAGAGTGTCTCATATTCGAGGGACATGATTGCATTTTCCGAGGCAATAAGCGAGGTTACCCTAGAGGTGCAAGTGTGAATTGTGTATTGATTTTCATGCATTTATTCTTGGATTAGGTCATCTAGCGATTGATTTCGTATCTTGCCATACAAACCCTAATTACTATACAGTATATTGAAAGCAATAAATTGAGGGAATTTAAAGTCTAAGTTATTACAAAAAAGTATTCGGGGATGGGGGTACAATTATTTACAAATGGGGATGAGTCTCATAAGAATAATAATGTCCAAATATGTGTTACCACCAAATCGAATTGTCGCGATACAAAGTAAAAATTATAACGAATTATAAAATAAGGAAAATCAAAGAACTATGAGATGCATGTATTTATTTAAAAATAAACAAATAAAATTTAACCTAATATAGATTAAGTATTATTATTTTTTTGTGTTTTATGATTTATGAAAAGAAAAAGTTTTAAAGAAAGAAAATTTATTTAAATTAACGATTCCATTATTAACATATTTTTAAAGAAAACCAAAATTAATTAAATAAAGTTTCTATTACACTTGTATTTTAGTAATGTAACAATTCTTAATTTAATAAAGAAAATTAAAACTATGTTAAAAAAAATAAAGTAATTATTAACAAAAGAAAAGAAGATCAAATTATTTAAAAAAGAAACTATATCAAAATAAAATTTTAATACATTTTTAATTTTATTGTTAACAAAAGGAATGAAAATAATTCATTTAGAATGAAAACAAATAATTAAAAAAAAGTATTTGGTTTGAAGAAAATAAAAAAAAGAATATGGGCTTTATGGAAATGTTTTTGGATGGCCCAAAGGAGAACAAATCAAGATAGAAAGAAAATGAGGGGGGGGGGGGGGGGGGGGGGTTGGCAGAAGCGCTTGGGCTTGGTACAGTTTGGGGCTGGTCAGGCCCAGAATGCTGTTGTACAACGTTTTGTTAGGGTTAATGTTTGTATTCTCAGAATTAGGGTTAATGATTTGGCTACAGCGGCGCCGTTATCTCACCTTCTTCTTCGTTTCTTCATCCTTCTCAAGCACGCTGATTCTCTCTGTGCCCTAGGTTGCCAGAGCGCCACCCTAACTCTCTCCTCTTCACGACGGTCCAAGGCATTTGACTGAGCGGTATGACTTGTTATCTCTTTCGCGTTTTACAGTTGCCTTCGTTTGTTTGATTTTTGCTTATGTTCTTGTTTCATCTTTTAATCCATGGTTATTATGTCTAAGATGCATTTAAGTTTGGGAAGAAAAATCGTACCTTGGAGATTTATTTCTGGAAAGTGGATGGAGAGGAGAAAAGGGTTGGACCGGCGGCGCTCTTGGTGGCTAGGGGGAGGAGGATGAAGATGAGATGATGCTTGGTAACCCTTTTTCTTTCTTATTTGAAGGTTAATGATGAACTTGATTCTGAGACCCTTTGTTGTTCTTTGAATGTTTGATGATGAAAATTGTTGTTTGCTTTTTTCGTTGTTGATGATGAGTATTTCTGAAAATTGTTTGCTTCTGAATCTCTTCCTTGTTAATGATGTTAATTATGATCTTAGATCTGAAACTCTGAACCTCTTCCTTTCTCCTTGTTTTGATGTTGATGATGAACACAATCTAAAACTTGTTCTTTTTCTCTACCTTGAATATTGGCGATGATGATACTTTGTTGAAGTTTCTGAAAACTCTGAACCTCTTCCTTGTTAATGATGAGCTTAGATCTGAAACTTTTTGTTAATTTGATTTCGTTAATGATTAAATAAATTCTGAAACTATGCTTTTTCTATCACTTCTAAACCTCTCTTCTGTACATTGATGAAGAATATGAAACTTGTTGGTTAGCTTCTGAAATTCTCTTCTTTTCTCTTTGTATGTTAATGATGAGAAACCTCTGAAACTACTGTGTTTTGTTGATATTATCTTCCTCTTTCTGAATGTTCATGGTTGATGGTTGATGGTTGAGTTTGCAGCTTTGCAGTTTGAAATGCAGGCTTGGCTGACTTGCAGGCTAGTGGTTTGTAGTTTGACAGGTTTTTGGAATTGTAGCTTGTTTACAGGTTTTGTTTGCAGGTTTGCAAGTTGCTTTGGCAACTTGGTGATTTTGCAAATGGTACAGGTTTTGGCAAGCAGGTTTAATGATTTGGTTTAAGCAAGCAGGTTTATTGCTGTGAGTTTGTAGCTTGAACTGTAGGTTTGCAAGTTTGTTGTTTGCAGGTTGTTTTGGTTTTGCAGTTTTTGACTATGAGCATTTGGGTTTTGATAGCAGTTTATGCAGGTTTGGGTTTGGCCTGAGTGTTTAGCAGGTTTGGGTTGTAGCTTGCAGTTTTATTGCTAGAAGGCTTATGGTTTACAGGTTTTGACTTCTAGTTTGGGTAAGTTGCAGTTTTGACAGGTTTGAGCAAGATTCAGTTATACAGGTTTTGCTCAACATTTTTCTCCCCCTTGGACTATTATACAGTCTCTTCTCTTTATATCTTTTTGTTTTCTTTACTGTCTTTGACAGCCTGCCTTAGCCAAACTGCAAAACTTCTCACTAAAGGTCCTCTCTTTCTCTCTCTCTCATAAGCATTTTTTGCTTATTATTTTAATTCTGAAAAGTTTGTCTAGGATGGAAAGTGATGATGGCTAGGACAAGCCTCTTTGGCTTGTAATTTGGTTTATCTCTCTGCATTGTGTACTTTTGATTGCATATTTTCTGCATTGTGCACTTTGTTGCTTTTGCTAGTTGCTATGCTTGACAATTCTGCATTCAGTTTGGTTAATGTATTGTTTAGTTAGCTTGCCATGCTTGCTTATGTTTGCCTTGCTGACTTGGTTTGACTACTGCAGTTTTGTATAGCATGCAGTACACTTTGCTTCTAGTTGGCTTGTAACTCAGTTTGCTTATGCTGACTTGCTTATGTTTGCCTTGCAATTTGCTTTGTTACTGCAGTTTTGTATAGCATGGCCCATGTTTTTGCATTTGAACCAATTGTATGCTTGCATTTTATATCTTTTATTTTTCTCTCTGTGAACCGAGAAGAGCGATCTT
The DNA here is from genome assembly GCA_948472305.1 of Vicia faba. Classification (NCBI taxonomy): domain Eukaryota; kingdom Viridiplantae; phylum Streptophyta; class Magnoliopsida; order Fabales; family Fabaceae; genus Vicia; species Vicia faba. The sequence goes on from OX451737.1 coordinate 114,922,715, forward strand.
CTTGTGATTTGCAGAGAGGAAAATAAAACATGATGAACAAATAGCATTTTGATTCCGGCCGACAAACTTTAATGATGATTTCTTTTCTTCTGCTTGAAAATTATTTTCAGTTTATTGTGCTAATTTCTTTCCTTTCTTCTTTTTAAGGTGAATGCATCCTGGGCAATAGAGGAAGCAGCATAAGCCAAAGATATTAGGAGATTAGGCTTAGATTTATTTTTTTCATTTATTGTAAACAAATATTATTTTAAATACTATAAGTTGTAATCTTATAATATTCAAATAAATTTTGTAACAACATTTGAAGTAAATAAAAGTCTTTATCCAAAAGAAAATTTCTACTGTCCAATATCTTTTCAATTCTTCCTTGCATGTTTATTTAATTATTTAAGACTCTTAAATCAAAATAATTGAAACTGTGTCCCGATAATTCTAATCCAGATAAAATAAATAATCAACAAACTTTGTAGTCTGGCAACCTTGCATCAATCACAATGCGCATGGTATTCCAATTAACATATGCATTGTACAGTTAAACAAACAAGCATTCCATTAAACGATAAACCTTTCACTCCACTAATCAAGCAGATGCCTTAATGTTCCAAACAAAAGTCTCAGCTTTTATCCCAGATAATCAGGCCTTGAGAAACAACCAGTAAACTTAAACAAGCGTGGAAACAATGTAACAGTTAACTGAATTTCTGAGGATTCAGTTTCTTCTGAGAAATGCGAGCGAAAACCCTAATTCCGGATTTGTTTCCAAAGAAAAGTCTACTTGATCAATTCCTGAGCCAATCTCAAAAATCAGAGAAAACCCTGGGATTGTAATGTTCTTGTGAAAAAGGGAGGGCAAATTTTGGGGTACAACAGTTGCCCCTGTTCAATCTTCTTGAACCTGAAGAGTTAGATTGGCAATTTTTCCGTTCGTGACTCGAAGGTAAAAGAAGATTGGACACTAGAGTGCCCATAAATTTGCGCTTGTCAAAGCATAGTTGAGGGATTGGGCTTAAAGATGCCATCTGGAGATGTGATAGAATCTTGTCGGAGATGAGCTTCAAGATGCCATCCAATAACATTTGTTGAACTGTATGTTGTAGGTGAAAGAATGAGTGTCAGAAATGTAACCATGTTTTGGAACGTCTCTGATCTGGGGGTCTGGATAAGCAATAGATTAGCATCCGTGTTGGGAAGCATCCGTAAACAGTTTTCATGAACTGATTCTGAACAAGCGATAGATTAACATCCGTGTTGGGAAGCATCCGTAAACTATTTTCATGATTCAGGAGTCGAAGGTTGCTAATCTTATCCTGAAAAGGGTAGAATATTAGCTGAAACACCAAATTATGTTGCATGAGATATATGATGCAATATATGTGTTATGTCAATGTTTATGATATATGAATGCAATGAATGCGTATGTAAGCTGATTAGCCGTTTTGCTGAGGAAGATAAATCCTAGATAGCTGGAGATAATAAAATCTTTGACCGCTGTCGGGGAAAATAAATCCTTGACTGCTACTGGGGATTGAAAATCCTTTGATCGTTGAGAATGAGAAATCCTGGGACCACTGTTGAAGAGTATGTGTATCTTCAAGCTTTTTGACAACCTCTGCGGGGAGAAGTTATACTGCTGGGGAAAGTCAGTTGTTTGGGTTGTATGCTAATCTACTGGGGATTCCTGCTTTTTCGTTTGAGGAGAACTTCGCTGGGGAATACCTGAAAACTCTGGAGAATTGAGAATGAGAATCTTCATTCTGCTAGGGGAATTTGTACTGAGGAGCCGAGAACGAGAATCTTCGATCTGCAGGGGATTAAAAATTCTGACAAATTTATGCTGAGAGTAAAGAAGGTTCTGGCAACTTTATTGGGGAATCAAGGATGAGAATCTTGATTTTGTTGGGGAGTAAGAACTCTGTGGGGAGTAGTTGTACTGCTGAAGAGTAGCCATCCTGCTGGAGAAGCTTATTCCTGTTTGGAAGAAGTTCAGGTTTAGGTTGTACGCCACTTTGAGAATGAGAATCTTCATTCTGTCGGGAATATCAGGAATTCAGGTTATATACCACTTTGAGAATGAGAATCTTTATTCTGTCGGGAATATCAGGTTATATGCCACTTTGAGAATGAGAATCTTCATTTTGTCGGGAATATCAGGAACTCAAGTTGTATACCACTTTGAGAATGAGAATCTTCATTCTGTCGAGAATATCAGGAACTCAAGTTGTATACCACTTTGAGAATGAGAATCTTCATTCTGTCGGCAATATCGGGAATCTAGGTTATATGCCACTTTGAGAATGAGAATCTTCATTCTGTCGGGAATATCAGGAGGTTGGGAGTATGCCAATCTACTGGGGAAGAAAAAATGAGAATCTTCATTCAGGCATTTGGGTCAAAAGGTTGGGAGTATGCCAATCTACTGGGGTTTCAAGGATGAGAATCTTCATTCTGTTAACGGTATCAGGAGCTTAGGAGTATACCAATCTTCTGAGGTTTCAAGGATGAGAATCTTCATTCTGTTAAGGGTATCAGGAGCTTGGGAGTATACCAATCTTCTGAGGTTTCAAGGATGAGAATCTTCATTCTTGAGAGAAACAGAATTTTAGGAGCTTCATTTGTCCATTATTCTGCTGGTGGGTTGTTTCTGTTGAGATTTAGGAACTCGTCCGGAACTTGACTGAAGTAAAACTTTGTCGAGATTTAGGAACTTATCCGTAATTCGACTGAAGTAAAGCTTTGTCGCTGAATTTGATTGTACCTTTTCTGAAAGGTAAAGGTTAGTGGCATATATCAAACAATGATGTTCTCAAAATAAATGAGGTTGCGTTGCATGATGTCCTGATGCACAGAGGTGTAATGTTTTTTCAAGACGACCTTTCACTGGGGAAAATAAATCCTGAGCTGGTGAAGGGGAAAAGAGTTGGATTCTTCATCTCTAATAGTGAAGAAAATCAGAATAAATCACTGAGAGATTCATCTGAAATATATTAAAAACCCAGAAGATCTTCCATTGGCATAAGAATCAGGGAGATCTTAGTGTCGATCTGACTGAACCAGAGAGGATCTTGGGTTAACTCTGATTCAACCGGATGATGGAGGAATCTTTGACGACTGTAACTTTCAACAGGTGATGAAGGAATCTTCGACAACCGTAACTTCCAACAGGTAATAAAGGAATCTTTACTTGCCAATCAATTTGTGTATGTTATGAATGTTGTTGAAATGCAATTTGTTTTGGAGACTAAATCCTTGACAAGTGTTGGGGAAATAAACCCATGACTGTTGGTCTGCTAGAGAAGTGATGAACCTCTCGAGGATGCTTGAATTTATTTTCAGAAAGATGTCGGAGAGATTCTTCACTTCCCCTAGTATCAAATGTTTGTGGCACTGCCAGGAAACTTGGACTGTATGTAACCCCTTGATGAGATTGACGTTTTAATGCCCCAAGTGATGGCGATGGAGACTTGCCCCAGGTTAATCTGCAATTGAGAGATTTCTTGAAATCCTGACTGGACTGCCCTAGGTTCACTTGGGCTTTGAAAGATTTGTTGAAATCTTGACTGGACTGCCCTAGGTTTACTGGACAATACCATATCAAGTCCCCTTTTGTTAATGGGAGATTTTTGCAACGGGAGTGTCATCCTACTTGAAGTGATTTTATTCACTGAGAGAGCTTTCGTTCATCCGAACATTCATTGTATGAATTTCTTCGCTGTCAAACAAATAAACATGTGCAGACAACGATATTCAAATAATGCAAAGTTCATGCTTGTCTCGAAGTTTTGAAAAAAAGGCGTTTTTTAGCAGAAAACTTTTTATAAGACAAATTCAACACAAGATTTAGAGCAAAGCCTTACAGGAGTCAGGATACCTTTTGTAACAGTATGCTTTCGAACTAACCCATGCTTCAATTAGGACTTTTGAAGGGTTGTAACGTGGCTTGGTTCACGGTTTAAGAAATAAAGGATAAAGGCTCAAAGTATATTTGTACCCACCCGCTCTTCGTAATGATCTTCAATCCTAACTCAGTAAATTGTGCGTCAAACTCTATTCGAGTTTGGAATGACGTTTTGGTGATGGTTCACACAAGTTGAATTTTATGGGAAGGCAGTCATTTTTGCAACATTTTTCATGTTGTTAGGGATTTATAACGACCTATTTCTTTTGATTCATTATCCTTAACTTTTGCCTGACTGTTCCTGTTTTCGAGATTACAGTCAGCGGGATGCCCCAGCTTTCTTAAGCCTCCTTTGTAGGTTTTGACTCAGTGGGCTTTTTTTTTTTTGAGAGATAATGACTTCCTATGAGATAAGGAACCATTACTGTCGTTTGGTTCCAAAGGAATGTTTTTGATGTCGTTCATTGTATCATGAACTGAGAGTTTGCGACTTCAACGTGCATTTTCTTTTGAATTAACTGAGAAACTACCCTGCCCCAGGTTTAAAGGTTTCAATTTGTGTTTAAAACAGAAAACTTCTACTTCTTTGGCTCGAAGGGGTTGACTAGGGATTATCTTCCTTATAACTTCAGTGTTTAGAATTTGAAAGAAACGCCTGTACATCGTCAGCAAGGTCTGTCCAAAGCATACTGTATGAGATTATGGCATTGTTTCGTCATCCTCCTTCTAAAGGCTTGTAGATTTTTGCAAGAGTTAAATGTCATAAAGAAAGTAGAAAGCATAATTCAAGAATAGTGAAAACGAATGGATGAATTCAAGACAAACATATGCATTGCATTAATGAAACAAAGTTTGATATCATCAGATAATTGTTTGAATAACAAAAGAAAATTACAACTTGAAAATTCAAATGAAACTAAAGTCTCTTAGTTCAAACTTGTCATTTCAGGCGGAGAACCCTCAGCAGAAGATTTTCATCTCGCCATCCGACATGAATTTCAGCACTCTTCTGTCGATCAAGTCTTGAATTTTGTTTTTCAAAGTCCAATAGTTGTCGGTGTCATGTCCAGGACTATAGGAGTGGTATACAAAAAATGCGTCGGGGTGATAGCCAGGAGCAGAGGTATTGGGATTCCGAAGAGGATCCTTTAAATCAATCAGAATGACCTCCAACAAGCGTTTCAGTATTAGAGATGATGGTATGTCAGTCTCAGTGAAATGTATTCCAGATGTATTTTGCTTACGCCAATTACCCCGTTGACGCTGGCGAGGTTGTTGTTGGGATTGTGACCTTGAAGCAAGATGGGGAGCCTTTCCCTTGTCTTCTTGTCTCAAAGGAGATTGAATGATGACTTGATCTTCAACCCTAGTTGTTTGACCCACTTGGTTATCTTGAAGAAGTTTGTTGACGAGGAGCCTGAGCTCCTCTTGTCTTTGAGCCAGGTCTTGAATGAGAGCCATCTGGCCCACCAGTTGTCCCATCATATGGATCTTCATTGTTTCCAGCTCAATCTGTAGCCCTTCCAATTGATCATTCTTGATGCCACCTGGACTTCCTTGGACCATGCCCCGTGTGAGGAGAGCTTTCACTTCTTCTTGCCCTTGGGACAGGTTCAAGAACATTTCTTGAAGTTGAGCATTTTGAGCCTGGATATCTTCGACAGTCCTCTCTAGAGCCATCTCTACTGAAATAAACAGTAGGAGAATAAGGAAACCTGTAAGGGAAAACCTATCATGATACAATGCATGATATGTGGATGCATGTTTTCATGAATCTCGCGGGGTAAACACAAGAAAATGTTAGAGATTGAACTTCGATCAACATCTTTGATCGGAGAACTTTGTATCGATGGATGTCTTTCCACGAGAATCAAACTCACCATGTCAAGTGGGTCATAGCCCTCGATTCAAGTTGTTGTACTTGATCTTCAACGACTTGTGTTTAGAGGAAAATGAAACCTCTTGCCCTTTGGTAGACGTCTGGTTCAACGTGACCCTGCATCAAAGACCCTCGAGACCCTTGAAATGGTTATTGAAAATGCTATGGTATGATGTTATGATGTAATGTACAGGTATGCAAAAGTAAGCAAGTGTATATACAGGTAATCATATTCACACAAAGCAGACAAGTCCTTAGGTTTAGGCTTGCATGAGGTTTATAGGTAAGTACCCTCTTGAAGTTAGTTGGCTCAACCTGTCCTAGAAATAGTAACCGGGTTCTAAGGAGCTCAATATCACTGGATTATTTTCTGTGTTCATTGTTTTGGTTTAGCCACTTAACTGGCGACCAAAATATTCCAAGAAAACAATCCTCAATGAGTGTAGTATCGAGCATCTACCAACTTTGGACTGCACCAAAGTCGGTCATCTCACTACCCCTAATAAGGCCAAGATGGTCAAGTAAGGTTCTAAGAGTTCATTAGTGCTCCATGACATCACTCAGCGGCCCCATATTCTCTTTGATTGACTCAAAGGCTACCGGTACCCACAAATATGTCACACTAACGTAGCTACTGCTTCAACCATGTCGGTATACTCCGCACAGTTCCCTCACAATTTATTGCTACTTACCTAAAAGATGTCCCCAAATCCGGGTGTAGGATTTAAAACAAAACCAAGCAAGGAACCAAAAGTAAAGCAATCAAAGCAATCAAGGTAAGCATGTAAAGGTGATCTAAACCCTAAGGTAACCCCACTTTTAGAATCTTCCTCAGCAGAGTCGCCAGTTCTGTGATACGGTGGGAGAACTGACTTGAGGTCTTGCGTTTGTGTTCGCAATTGTTCGGTTTAGCAAGAGTCGCCACCGACTTTTTATTTTATCCTAAGGAAAGGTCAAAAAGCACATGAAAGACCTTTGAGATGTTTTCTTGGGTTCGGGGGGTAGATTATGAAAAGGAAAGGTGCAAGCACCCTTTTCATCCATGGTTATCCATGGGCTCTTAGTTACTTGTTTTAGATCACTTGCCTTTGCTTTTCAATTATTTGAATGGTGCTTTGTGTGTGGTTTTGAAAGATGTTTTGAAAAGAGGCCTTGTCTAGGTAACCTTTGTAATGATTTTTGTTTGAATATATACAAAGGTGTGTGTCTTTTTGAAAAGATATTTCAGTGTTTTTAAAGTTTGTTTTAAAATTGTGTTCTGATGTGTGTTTGAAAATGGCAAGGATGTTTTGCAAGCTTTTGATCAAGTAACTGAGAGTTGTCTACCCTATTTTACTCAAAAGATCTTTCTTATGTTTTTAACCCTTTTGACAGTGTTATTTCACCATTGTATTTGGTGAACAACCTTGTGTTAGGATGTTAAACGGGACATGCGTGGGTCATCATATACAATCATTGAAAGCAACTTGTGAGATGCTCTAGCAATTTTGTAAGGGGCGAGATCATTTTATCAAAGGCAACATCGAGGGTCATTGAGGGACTACGATCTTTGTTTATCGAGGGGGCGTTTGCTAGAGTGTCTCATATTCGAGGAACATGATTGCATTTTCCGAGGCAACAAGCGAGGTTACCCTAGAGGTGCAAGTGTGAATTGTGTATTGATTTTCATGCATTTATTCTTGGATTAGGTCATCTAGCGATTGATTTCGAATCTTGCCATACAAACCCTAATTACTATACAGTATATTGAAAGCAATAAATTGAGGGAATTTAAAGTCTAAGTTATTACAAAAAAGTATCCAGGGATGGGGGTACAATTATTTACAAATGGGGATGAGTCTCATAAGAATAATAATGTCCAAATATGTGTTACCACCAAATTGAATTGTCGCGATTCAAAGTAAAAATTATAGCGAATTATAAAATAAGGAAAATCAAAGAACTATGAGATGCATGTATTTATTTACAAATAAACAAATAAAATTTAACCTAATATAGATTAAGTATTATTATTTTTTTGTGTTTTATGATTTATGAAAAGAAAAAGTTTTAAAGAAAGAAAATTTATTTAAATTAATGATTCCATTATTCACATATTTTTAAAGAAAACCAAAATTAATTAAATAAAGTTTCTATTACACTTGTATTTTAGTAATGTAACAATTCTTAATTTAATAAAGAAAATTAAAACTATGTTAAAAAAAATAAAGTAATTATTAACAAAAGAAAAGAAGATCAAATTATTTAAAAAAGAAACTATATCAAAATAAAATTTTAATACATTTTTAATTTTATTGTTAACAAAAGGAATGAAAATAATTCATTTAGAATGAAAACAAATAATTAAAAAAAAGTATTTGGTTTGAAGAAAATAAAAAAAAGAATATGGGCTTTATGGAAATGTTTTTGGATGGCCCAAAGGAGAACAAATCAAGATAGAAAGAAAATGAAGGGGGGGGGGGGGGGTGTAGGCAGAAGCGCTTGGGCTTGGCACAGTTTGGGGCGGGTCAGGCCCAGAATGCTGTTGTACAATGTTTTGTTAGGGTTAATGTTTGTATTCTGAGAATTAGGGTTAATGATTTGGCTACAGCGACGCCGTTCTCTCACCTTCTTCTTCGTTTCTTCATCCTTCTCAAGCACGCTGATTCTCTCTGTGCCCTAGGTTGCCAGAGCGCCACCCTAACTCTCTCCTCTTCACGACGGTCCAAGGCATTTGACTGAGCGGTATGACTTGTTATCTCTTTCGCGTTTTACAGTTGCCTTCGTTTGTTTGATTTTTGCTTATGTTCTTGTTTCATCTTTTAATCCATGGTTATTATGTCTAAGATGCAGTTAAGTTTGGGAAGAAAAATCGTACCTTGGAGATTTGTTTCTGGAAAGTGGATGGAGAGGAGAAAAGGGTTGGACCGGCGGAGCTCTTGGTGGCTAGGGGGCAGAGGATGAACATGAGATGATGCTTGGTAACCCTTTTTCTTTATTCTTTGAAGGTTAATGATGAACTTGATTCTAAGACCCTTTGTTGTTCTTTGAATGTTTGATGATGAAAACTGTTGTTTGCTTTTTTCATTGTTGATGATGAGTATTTCTGAAAACTGTTTGCTTCTGAATCTCTTCCTTGTTAATGATGTTGATGATGATCTTATATTTGAAACTCTGAACCTCTTCCTTTCTCCTTGTTTTGATGTTGATGATGAACACAATCTAAAACTTGTTGTTTTTCTCTACCTTAAATATTGGCGATGATGATACTTTGTTGAAGTTTCTGAAAACCTCTGAACCTCTTCCTTGTTAATGATGAGCTTAGATATGAAACTTTTTGTTGATTTGATTTCGTTGATGATGAAATAAATTCTGAAACTATGCTTTTTCTGTCACTTCTGAACCTCTCTTCTGTACATTGATGAAGAATATGAAACTTGTTGGTTAGCTTCTGAAATTCTCTTCTTTTCTCTTTGTATGTTAATGATGAGAAACCTCTGAAACTACTGTGTTTTGTTGATATTATATTCCTCTTTCTGAATGTTCATGGTTGATGGTTGATGGTTGAGTTTGCAGCTTTGCAGTTTGAAATGCAGGCTTGGCTGACTTGTAGGCTAGTGGTTTGTAGTTTGACAGGTTTTTGGAATTGTAGCTTGTTTACAGGTTTCGTTTGCAGGTTTGCAAGTTGCTTTGGCAACTTGGTGATTTTGCAAATGGTACAGGTTTTGGCAAGCCGGTTTGATGATTTGGTTTAAGCAAGCATGTTTGTTGTTGTGAGTTTGTAGCTTGAACTGTAGGTTTGCAAGTTTGTTGTTTGCAGGTTGTTTTGGTTTTGCAGTTTTTGACTATGAGCATTTTGGATTTGATAGCAGTTTATGCAGGTTTGGGTTTGGCCTGAGTGTTTAGCAGGTTTGGGTTGTAGCTTGCAGTTTTGTTGCTAGTAGGCTTATGGTTTACTGGTTTTGACTTGCAGTTTGGGTAAGTTACAGTTTTGACAGGTTTGAGCAAGCTTCAGTTATGCAGGTTTTGCTCAACATTTTTCTCCCCCTTGGACTGTTATACAGTCTCTTCTCTTTATATCTTTTTGTTTTCTTTACTGTCTTTGACATCCTGCCTTAGCCAAACTGCAAAACTTCTCACTAAAGGTCCTCTCTTTCTCTCTCTCATAAGCATTTTTTGCTTATTATTTTAATTCTGAAAAGTTTGTCTAGGCTGGAAAGTGATGATGGCTAGGACAAGCCTCTTTGGCTTGTAATTTGGTTTGTCTCTCTGCATTGTGTACTTTTGATTGCATATTTTCTGCATTGTGCACTTTGTTGCTTTTGCTAGTTGTTATGCTTGACAATTCTGCATTCAGTTTGGTTAATGTATTGTTTAGTTAGCTTGCCATGCTTGCTTATGTTTGCCTTGCTGACTTGGTTTGACTACTACAGTTTTGTATAACATGCAGTACACTTTGCTTCTAGTTGGCTTGTAACTCAGTTTGCTTATGCTGACTTGCTTATGTTTGCCTTGCAATTTGCTTTGTTACTGCAGTTTTGTATAGCATGGCCCATGTTTTTGCATTTGAACCAATTGTATGCTTGCATTTTATATCTTTTATTTTTCTCTCTGTGAACCGAGAAGAGCGATCTTCTTGTGATTTGCAGAGAGGAAAATAAAACATGATGAACAAATAGCATTCTAATTCCGGCCGACAAACTTTAATGATGATTTCTTTTCTTCTGCTTGAAAATTCTTTTCAGTTAATTATGCTAATTTCTTTCCTTTCTTGTTTTTCAGGTGAATGCATCCTGGGCAATAGAGGAAGCAGTAGAAGCCAAAGATCTTAGGAGATTAGGCTTAGATTTATTTTTTCATTTATTGTAAACAAATATTATTTTAAATACTATAAGTTGTAATCTTATAATATTCAAATAAATTTTGTAACAACATTTGAAGTAAATAAAAGTCTTTATCCAAAAGAAAATTTCTACTGTCCAATATCTTTTCAATTCTTCCTTGCATGTTTATTTAATTATTTAAGACTCTTAAATCAAAATAATTGAAACTGTGTCCCGATAATTCTAATCCAGATAAAATAAATAATCAACAAACTTTGCAGTTTGGAAACCTTGCATCAATCACAATACGCATGGTATTCCAATTAACATATGCATTGTACAGTTAAACAAACAAGCATTCCATTAAATGGTAAACCTTTCACTCCACAAATCAAGCAGATGCCTTAATGTTCCAAACAAAAGTCTCAGCTTTTATCCCAGATAATCAGGCCTTGAGAAACAACCAGTAAACTTGAACAAGCGTGAAAACAATGTAACAGTTAACTGAATTTCTGAGGATTTAGTTTCTTCTGAGAAATGCGAGCGAAAACCCTAATTCCGGATTTGTTGCCAAAGAAAAGTATACTTGATCAATTCCTGAGACAATCTCAAAAATCAGAGAAAACCCTGGGATTGTAATGTTCTTGTGAAAAAGGGAGGGAAAATTTTGGGGTACAACAATCAATATCAGAAAGAACTTGAGCAAGTTCAGGCTGATTTTGGTCAAGATGGGTAGTAGGTGGATTGTTCAGAAGCTTATCTAGAGATAGTGAGGTGTCAAAGTCAATGTCAAAGTCATCAAAGGTTTGAGGTGATGGATCTTCTGTGGGTTTTAGAGAAGGAGGGTTGTCAGATGTTGATAACAGTACTGGTTCAATAACAGAAATAAAAGATGGATTACCTTTCTTTTTGGCAGCTTTGAGAGTCTTATGAGAAGTTCCTTCTGCAACAACTTTCCTTTTCCTTGATTTTCTTGGAGCAACTTCCCGAGGTTGTTGTCTCAGATCACGTATGTTCATTTTTGGATTTGTCCTGTCCCTTTTGCAAGCATCCAGATATATGAGAATAATATCTGGAGAAGCATTTGTTTGAGAGAAGAGAGGAAAATCCTTCAAAGGTACTCTTCTAGTGGTAATGACTTCCTTGGTTGTTATTGTTGGATCCTTCTTGATGGTTTCGATAATCTTCATCTTCTTCAGATTCTTGGCGTTGAGAGGTTTACCAACACAAGCTTCTAGAGTGCTGACTTGGTGAACCTCAGTTAGATATTCTATCAGTTTGTTTATGTCAGAATATCTGAAATGTGTCTGCCCAGAGGGATCCAATCTCTCTTTGTTCTTTCTTATTCTCTTGTCTCTTTGACGTTGGTCTTCAGATGATTGAACATAAGATGTGGGAGATTAACCTTTGCTTTGGTGGCTATAAAGTACAGAAGATACTGCTGATCAATGTTGATATAGTCTGGAGAACTTGTGGGTTTTCTATGATTGATGCAACCCAAAATGATTTTTGACCAAATTCTGAGGTAATCTTTCAGATCTTTGATTTTGTTTGATGGTTGGCTAGAAGTAAACATTTCTTTTGAAATCTTTGTAAGGTCAGAGCTTTTGTCAGCCATATCGCTGCAACGGATACTACCACCATCATGACCTATCAGTTTCCCAATGAGATCTTAAGAGATGACTATTTTCTTTCCCATCATGAAAGAAGTGACCTGATGATTTTAAGCTATAACGTGAATCCAGAATTCTTTAACAAGTCTTGGAAAAACTGGACCCAGTAGGCGATCAAAGTACTTGTTCCATCCTTGGAACTCAACATCAGAGGTTAGATCATATCCGTTTTCCTTCATGCTGACAAAGTCTACAATGAGCTCACACAGAACTTCCAACCAATCAATAGGAGTGAGGAGAGTTCTTGATGGTTCTTCGTACCTTTCTGCTGTTGGAGAAGAAGAGCCATAAATGCTTTGAGAGCTTTGAGCAAGTTGTTGGGAGGAAGCCATTGTTCACACAGACTCTTTAGGGTTTTTAAAAGATTGAAAAAAATTAAGAGAGAAAAATTAATTGAAAGTGGAAAAGTGATAGTGAAAGTGAGCAATGTATATATAGGAAAATAGGATACTTAATTAACAAGAAAATGGTTTAAAGAGAATGATTACTAGCATTAATGATTCCTGAAAAGAGGGATAGCGTAAAGATATGAAACAATTACCAATATGACACGATTCTCAATGCATCCAATCAGCGTTTCAGTCTCTTCAGAATTTGAACATGTGTTCAGCCTTAGAGGGAAACCTTGCATGGAGTTGACAAATGTTGATATTATGAACTACAAGCTTCTATCTTTAAAATGAACCTTTTGGAGAACGTTTAGATCTTCTTAGATAGATCCTGATACATCTTTCCTTCTTACTTCTGAAGAACTATTGATAATATGTTCACACAAAAAATAAAGGCATAAAGTTCTGAGGGGTAACGTATACATAAACAAAGCTATCATTCTGGGCATAATTTCATGCTGAGATGTTTCAGAATTAAATTAAATCTATCTTCATAAAAGGTGTTATACGGTGTGAGAACTGACTTGAAGGTTTTGCGTTTGATCGCAAATATTGCGGTTAGCAAGAGTCGCCACCGAATTTTCTTTTATCCAAAAGGAAAGGTGAAAAAGCACATGAAATACCTTTGAGATTGTTTCTTGAGTTTGGGGGTATATTATGAAAAGGGAAGGTATTAGCACCCTTTTCATCCATGGTTTTCCACGGGCTCTTAGTTACTTGCTAGATCACTTGCTTTTGTTTAAAATTGTGCTTTGTGTGGTTTTTTAAAGTATTTTGTAAAGAGGCCATTGTTTTGGAAAACTTTGTAATGATTCTCGTTCGTAAGAATGTATACAAAGTGTTGGTCTTTTGAAAATGTTTTCAAGTTTTGTAAGATGTTTTGAAAGTGTAGGTGTTTGTTTTGAAAATAGCAAGGATGTTTGGTTTTGAAATGGAGCAAGTAACTAGGAGCTTTCTACCTACTCAAAAGTCTTTCATGTTCATTTCTTCTTTCCTTTGACATTGTTATCTTACTATTGATTCGGTAAGTAACCCTATCTTTGGATGTAAATAGGACGGACGTGGGTCAGCGTGTAACCATGATTAGCAATGTTGCAAGGTATCTTAGCATTTTTATTTAGGAACTAAGATCATTTTGAAAGGCAACTTAGATAGCGCCATCGAGGGACTATGATCTTGTATTTTTGCTTGCTTTTGCTAAGATACCTCACATGCGTAACATGGCCATTTATAAGGCAACCAAGTGAATTTTACCCTAGGGGTGCTTGTGTGCAAGTGTATTGATTTTCATGCTTATTTTGTCTTGTATTAGGGTTTTTTACTTGTTGATTTTATCTTTCCATACACCCCTCAATTACTATCAATTATATTAAAGCAATAAGTTGCAGAAATTAAAATCCCACGCTATTACATCATTTGGGGGATGGGGATAAAAATTTACAAATGGGGGGATGAAAGCAAATAAATCCTAATTTACTATTACAATCATATTGAATTAATAAATAATATACAAAAATGAAAAAATAAATAAATAAGAAAATTGTTTTTTTTTTGAAAAAAAAATTTATGTATTGACACATACATTTATGTATTGATACAAAAATTTTATGTATTGACGCGTGTAATTATGTATTGATACAGAAACAATTTATGTATTGACGCATTCCATTATGTATTGATATGAAAACAATTTATGTATTGACGCATGTCATTATGTATTGATACGAAAACAGTTTATGTATTGACGCATGTCATTATGTATTGATACAAAAACTTCCTTGCTGTTGAAAAATGAAAATTAACTTAATATGAGTCGACACATTCGAATTTCGTATCGACTCATGCAACATTTCATATCAATGCATAATATCTTGCATCGGCTCATAACCTGTTTTGGACATAATATGTGTCGACTCATAGCATTTCGTGTCGATGCATAACTGCTGTTTTTTGCTTTTATCATTGTTTTGCTACATGTAAAAGTTAGTTATCAACACATGGTTAATGAAAATGAAAAGCAAGCATATGGTTAGATTCAAGGAAATTATATCTACATTTTATCTTCACAAGTGAACCATTGATGATACTTGTATGAAGAGTTCAAAGTCAAGAAAACTTACCTTGAAACTGAAATTTGTGCTTTGAGTTTGAGCTGCTGTATGGGCTGTTGTTGAGCTTGGGAAGTGATGATAATTATGTTACAAAAGTTGTCTTTGTGTTTGAACAACTTTTATATGATGTATGTGGAGTGTTTGGATGGTTTGTTTGGAGAAAACTTGCAAGGTATGAGATTCAAAGATTTGGACTTCAAAGCTCAAAAATGGAGGTTTTGTGGGCAATTCTGGTTTTTGACAGCAAGAATGATTTTGAGTGTTAATTTCCCCTTCTTTTTTTCTGACCTTTTCTATTGCAATTGGCCTCTCTATTTATAGATAAGGTTTGAGACTTCAAACAACTCAGATTTTGAATCACATGTTATGGTTATCTTGCTTGTTTTTGAAGCAAGCATGAAGAACATGTTTCCAATGCTTGTACCAAGCTATCTAAAGTGGTTGATCACTTTAAACATGTTTGTTCTGACTTGTAGAAGTTGAGTGTGATTATAACAACAAGTTAGAGGCTCAAGAAATTGACTTTATGATTAAAGTGAACTTTGCAAGAATGGCAATGGTGCGTTTATGCTAAAAATGGAAAGATGCAATGGACAATACTTGAACCACTTGGATAATGGTTCAATCAATTGTGTAAACATCTGAATATGGATAGATTTTCAAGTCAAGAGGCCTACAAAGTGAAGATTATGCAGCATGGTTAAGATTTTTGTTCCTTATTCATCATAAATCTGCCTTGTAAATCAAGAATGAATGTCCAACTTCAGATTCTTGTATCTCCTAGCTCAAATATGATAAATTCATGCTCTTAGATGTTTTAGAAAGCTTGAAACACCCTCTATGAATTTTATGTTGGCCGTTATTACAAAATCATCTTATAACTATGTGAAAAAATGCCAAGAAGTTGGGATAAAATCCTGAACAAAATCTGTTGAAGATTTCTCTAAGTGTTAAATGAAAATGTCATGACTTTCATGAATTTATAACTCAAAATCCAAGCACTTCTAGGATTTGATCAGCAAAGCAAAGTTGTAGATCTCATCGGGATCTATAACTTTCATGTTGAAAGTTTTCCTTGAACCGTCTTGCATCTTGGTGAAAAATTGGCGTGAAGTGATGAAATTATCATGTGTAAAAACACTTAGAAAATTTCTAAGTCTTGGAAATCTTGACTTTTCAAGTTGACTTTTGACTTTCTTGACTTCTTGATGATCAAGCTTAATAGTCTTGAATGTCTTGATGAATTTTGATCTTTGGAATGTAATGTTGACCAAAAAGTCAAAGTTTGACTTTTCAGAGTATAGTTGACATTTTCATCAGTATTATTGTTTTTAGGTCATCTGATCAATTGACTGAATAATTTTTTGATCCAAGGCTTGAAACTTGACATGAGAAATCTTTGCAAGTCCATAATGATCCATGAAAGTCATTTGAGGCATTAAAAGTCCAATTGTCCTTGTGCAAACTCAAACCCTTATTTGATGTATCAGTGTTGCAAACTTGAACCATTGAAGATCTTGTGAGAAATGTTTGGAGAAAATGAGAGGGCAAATTTTGGGGTACAACAGCTGCCCCTGTTCAATCTTCTTAAACCTGAAGAGTTAGATTGGCGAGTTTTCAATTTGTGACTCGAAGGTGGAAGATGATTGGACATTAGAGTGCCCAGTAATCTGCACTCGATAATGTGATGGTTGATGGTATAGGAAATGGGCTTAAAAGATGCCATTTGGAGAGGAGATGAAAAGTTGTTGGGGATGGGCTTGTATATGCCATCCAAAATGATTGTCGTATTTGAGAGCTAAATCTAAATGAGTGTCAGGATGGCATCCATGTCTGGAGCGTATCTAAACTGTATCTGAAAGCTGGATCTGAATGAGTATCAGCATGGCTCCCGTATCTGGAGCGTATCTGAAATGTATCTGAAAGCTGAATATGAATGAGTATCAGGATGGCATCTGTATCTGAAGCGTATCTGAACTGTATCTGAAAGTTGAATCTGAATGAGTATCAGGATGGCATCCGTGTTTGGAGCATATATGAAAACTCGGCAGAATGATGAAGGAATCTTGGATGATTACTACCTCAGCAGGATGATGAAGGAATCTTGGACGATTACTACCGCAGGATGATGAAGGAATCTTGGACGATTACTACCTCAGCAGGATGATAAAGGAATCTTGGATGATTACTACCTTAGCAGGATGATGAAGGAATCTTGGATGATTACTACCTCAACAGAATGATGACCTTTATCTGTTGATTGATCTTTCCTGAAAAGGTAAAGAGTTAGTTGTATGCAATGTCATGATGTATGCATTGTGTAATGATGTTCTCAAAATAAATGAGATTTATGTTATATGTATTTTGTATGCATATGCTATGAATGTTGTTGAAATGTAATTTTGTCTTGGAGAATAAATCCTTGACAAGTGTTGGGGAGTTACTAAATCCCGGATTGCTGTTGAAGAGTAGGTGCGTCTTAAAACTTTGCTTAGAATGTTTCCACTGAGGATTCCTGTTTTATTGTTTGAGGAGAACTCCACTGGGGGATGTTGAAAGCTTTGTATAGAGTGTTGATTCCTTCTTGGGGAAAAGAGTTCAAGAGTCTTAGTCGTCCGTCTCTCTACTGGGGAGTCGAAGTTGAATTAATATCTGGTCGGGTCCAGGTTTCACAGTAACTTGTTGGGGATTGTAGAGTAGTCTACTGGGGAAGAGGAGTTGTGGTCCTTTGATTTGTAGTAGTCGTAGAGGCCATATAAAGCTGGGGAATCCTGCCGTTTTTTAGGGAAATAAACCTCGTTGCTTACTCTATTGGAGAGGCGGCGACTTCATTGGCAGAAATCCTCGAGGATTCTTGAAGTCGACTCAGTTGGAAAGAGGTTTTCAGATATTGAAAATTTGGCTGGGGAATCATCCTATGAGAAGGATTTTAGGGAGATTTGTCACTTCCCCTGGTAGCAAGTGTTTGTGGCACTTCCAGGAACTAATTGACTGTACCTAACCCTTTGTTGGGATTTGTGTTCAATGCCCCAAGTAATGGAGATGGAGACCTGCCCCTGGTTATTCTGTACTTCTTGAGAGATTTCTTGGAATCTTGACTGGACTGCCCCAGGTGTGCTTAGATAGTGACATGTCATGCCCCCTTGTTGATATGATATTTGTCATTGTAAGTGTCATCCAACTCGAAGTGATTTTGTTCACTGGGAGAGCTTTCGTTCATCCGATATTCGTTGTGTGAATTTCTCTGCTGTCAAACAAATAGCGATATGAAAACAACGATATTCAAATAATGCAAAGTTTATGCTTGTCTTGAAGTTTTGAAAATTCATTTTAACAAGTAAAGAAATTTTGTAAGAAAATTCAAACTCAGGATTTAAAGTAAAGCCTTACAGGAGTCAGGATACCTTTTGTAACATTATGCTTTCGAACTAACCCATGCTTCAATTAGGACTTTTGAAGGGTTGTAACGTGGCTTGGTTCACGGTTTAAGAAACAAAGGATAAAGGCTCAAATTGTATTTGTACCCACCCGTTCTTCGTAATGTTATTCAGTCTTAATTTCAATTAATTGTACGTTTGAACTCCAATTGATTTTGGAAAGACATTTTGGTGATGGTTCAGACAAGTTAAGTTTGTCGGAAGGCAGTCAGTTTTGCAACATTTTTTCATGTTGTTAAGGATTTGTAGTGACCTCTTTCTTTTGATTTTGTATCCCTAATTTTTTCCTAATTGTTTTTGTTTTGAGATTACGGTCAGCGGGATGCCCCATTTTTTCTTAAGCCTCCTTTGTAGGTTTTGACTTAGTGGGTTTTTCCTTTTGAGAGATAATGACTTCCTATTTGGTAGGGAACCATCACCGTCTTTTGATTCCAGAGAAATGTTTTGATGTCATTCGTTGTATTTATGATATGAGAGTTTGTGATTTGAACGCGCATTTGAATTAACTCAGAGACTACCCTGCCCCAGGTTTTGATTAAAGGTTTCAAATTTGTGAAAAAAGGAAAAACTTCTACTTCTTTGGCTCAAAGGGGTTGACTAGGGATTATCTTCCTTATAACTCCAGTGTTTAGGATTTGAAAGAAACGCCTGTACATTGTCAGCAAGGTCTGTCCAAAAGCATATTGTATGAGATTATGGCATTGTTTTCGTCATCCTCCCTCTAAAGGCTTGTATCTTTTAGCAAGAGTTGAATGTCATAAAGAGAGTAAAAAGCCTAGTTTAAATGAAATGAAAATGAATGAATCAATTCAAGACAAACATATGCAATGCATTAATGAAACAAAATTTGACATTAATAGATAATTGTTTGAATAATAAGAGGAATTACAAATGAAAATTTAAAAATGAACAATACGTTCTCAATGATTTGGCATAGGAGCAGTGATCACATTTGGAGTCTCCGGAGGGTCGAACTCGATCTCCTCGGCATCAATCAAGTATTGAATCTTGTTCTTCAAAGTCCAACAACCGTCGGTGTCATGTCCGGGACTTTCAGAATGATAGGAACATCTTACGCTTGGATTTTAGTTAGAAGAGGAGGTGTCGGGATTTTGAGGAGGATCCTTTAGTGTGATCAGTTTCACTTTCAGCAAATGTTGTAACACTTGAGACAAAGGCATGTTGATGTTAGTGTACTTCCTTTCTTGATATCTTACCCTACGCCTATTGCTCTGTCTTTGTTGAACAGGTGTAGGATTAGAGATCAAGATTGCCCCTACATGTTGATCATGATGACTCTTTTGACCATACACAACATTGGACTCTTTCTTTCCACTGTATGGCTTTTTCTGAGCATTAGAAGGTGTAGCTCCTTGGATCTTTCCACTTTTGATGCCAGCTTCGACCCTTTCACCGGTCGGTATTAGCTCGGTGAACCCAGCTGAGGAGCTTCTGATTAGGTGTTTGAAGAAAGGCCCTGTCAAAGTTCCCATGAAGATGTCAATCAACTCCCTATCAGTTAAAGGGGGCTGCACCCTACCAGCTAGACCTCTCCACTTTTGGGCATATCCTTTGAAACTCTCGTGGGATCCCATGGTCATATTCTGCAATTTCACACGAGTTGGTGTGAGATCAGTGTTGTATTAGTATTGCTTGTAGAAAGCAGCAGCTAGGTCCTCCCAGATGTGGATGCGAGAACTCCCCAATTGATAGAACCATTCAAGTTGTGTCCCAACTAGGCTCTCCTGGAAGAAATGGATCCAAAGCTTAGGATCACTTGTGTATGGCTGAATCTTGTGGACATAAGACTTTAAGTGCATCTTAGGGCAAGAGACTCCATCGTACAGGGCAAAGGTAGGGATTTTGAACTTTGGAGGGATGGCCACTCCAGAAACCAAACCCATGTCTCCTAAGTCAAAACCTAGCACAACTTGGATCTCCATAGCTTTTAGTCTGTCTTCAAGTTGTTTGTATTTTTCATTCGCCGGTGGATACCGCTCCTCAGACGAGTCATCGCCATCAGTAGCTATGTTAGCTCTAATGCTTCCAGCTTCCTCTTCTTGACTATCTTCAGAAGAAGCATCTTTTTTTGAACTAGCTGGGCATGCCCCATGGACCTTCTCCTTACGTTGAGGATGACCGACTTTTTCTTCTTCTTGCTCTCTTTGGTGAAGAGTGTCTTCAAATCTTCTTGCCCCTTGGCCAAGTTCATGAGCGCTTGTTAGAACTGAGCGTTTTGAGCTTGGAGATCTTTCACCGTTTGTTCCATATCCATCTTACTGAAATAAACAGTAGGAAGATAAGGAGACCTGTATGGGAGAAACCTGTCATGATATGATGCATGATATGTGGATTCATGTTTTCAAGGATCTCGCGGGGTAAATGTTAGTAGTCACTTACAACTTTGATTGAAGAAATTCATATCCGTGGATGTCCTTACATGAGAGTTAACATCACCATGTCAAGTGGGTTGTAGCCCTTGACTCAAGTTTGTTGTACTTGATTTTTGACGATGTTTGGTTAAAGGAAAATAAATCTTCTTGCCCCCTGATAGACGTCTGGTTCAATGTAACCCTGCATCAAAGTCCCTCGAGATCCTTGAAATGGTTATTGAAAATGTTATGGTATGATGTTATGATGTTATGTATAAGGATTCAAAGTAAGCAAGTTTATATAAATAAACATATACACACAAAACAGACAAATCCTTAGGTTTATGCTTGCATGGAGTTTGTAGGTAAGTACCCTCTTGAAGTTTAGTTGGCTCAACCTGTCCTAGTTAATAGTAACCGAGTTTTAAGGGATCTCAATATCACTGACCTTTCCCACAAGCTTCGTCCGATAAGAGATTGACTCGCAACCAAACAAAACTTAGGAGTCAAGTCTCAATGAGTGTAGCATCGAGTATCAACCAACTTCGAACTGCACCAAAGCCGGTCATCTCACTACGTCCTAATGGCCAAGTTGGTCAAGTAAAGGTTCTAAAAGTTAGTTAGTGCTTTATGACATCACTCAGCGGCCCTGTATTCTCCTTGACTACTCAAGGGCTACCGGTACCCACAAATATGTCACACTAACGTATCCATTGCTTAGACCATGTCGGTATACCCCGCATAGTTTCCACAATGTATTTCTACTTACCTATAAGGTATCCCAAATTCGGGTAGAGGATTCAAGGCCAAACAAAGAACCAAAATGTAAAGCATACAAGTCAAACAAAGAAAGCAAATAAATGTAATCTAACCCTAAGGTAACCCCGCTTTTAGAATTTCCCCAACAGGGTCGCCAGTTCTGTGATACGGTGGGAGAACTGACTTGAAGGTTTTGCGTTTGATCGCAAATGTTGCGGTTAGCAAGAGTCGCCATCGACTTTTCTTTTATCCAAAAGGAAAGGTGAAAAAGTACAGGAAAGACCTTTGAGATTGTTTCTTGAGTTTGGGGGGTAGATTATGAAAAGGGAAGGAATTAACACCCTTTTCATCCATGGTTTTCCATGGGCTCTTAGTTACTTGCTAGATCACTTTCTTTTGTTTGAAATTGTGCTTTGTGTAGTTTTTGAAATTATTTTGTAAAGTGGCCATTGTTTTGGCAAACTTTGTAATGATTCTCGTTCGTAAGAATGTATACAAAGTGGTGGTCTTTTGAAAATGTTTTCAAGTTTTGTAAGATGTTTTGAAAGTGTAGATATTTGTTTTGAAAATAGCAAGGATGTTTGGTTTTGAAATGGAGCAAGTAACTAGGAGCATTCTACCTACTTAAAAGTCTTTCATGTTCATTTCTTCTTTCCTTTAACATTGTTATCTTACCATTGATTTGGTAATTAACCCTATCTTTGGATGTAAACGGGACGGGTGTGGGTCATCGTATAAACATGATTAGCAATGTTGCAAGGTATCTTAGCATTTTTATTTAGGGACTAAGATCATTTTGAAAGGCAACTTAGATAGCTTCATCGAGGGACTATGATCTTGTTTTTTTGCTTGTTTTTGCTAAGATACCTCACATGCGTAATATGGCCATTTATAAGGCAACCAAGTGGATTTTACCCTAGGGGTGCTTGTGTGCAAGTTTATTGACTTTCATGCTTATTTTGTCTTGTATTAGGGTTTTCTACTTGTTGATTTTATCTTGCCATACACCCCCTAATTACTAACAATTATATTAAAGCAATAAGTTGCGCGTTGTACCCCAAAATTTGCCCTCTCATTTCTCAAGAATTTTCTCACAAGATCTTCTATAGCATCAAGTTTACAGCACTGATACATCAATTTAGGCTTGGGATTGACATAAGGGCAAAATGGTCATTTGCACACTGAAAAGTCAAACTTTGACTTTTGGGTTAAAATCAAGTTTCAAGAATCATATTTTCATCAAGGCATGTTGAGATATGAAGTTTATTTCATCAAGAAATTCAAAAGTCAAAGCTACTTTGGAAAAGTCAAAATTCTAAATACTTAGAATTTTCTCTAAGTGTTTAAGAAATATGATAAACCCAGAACTTCCGGCCAGATTTTCACCATGATGGAAGTTGATTATGGAAGAACTTCTGACACGAGAGTTATGGACTCCAACGAGATCTGAAAAATTGCAGAACATAACTTCTCATAGGAATGCTGGGATTTAAAGTTATGACTCCTTAAAGACACGTCCATGAAACGGAAGCACTCAGCAAATTCTGGACAGTTCCAAGACAGAGTTTGGTTACAACTTCTGGGCCAGTTTTCACAAAGATTTAGTCATAGTTTGCAAGGGTAATTCAAAGAATGTTTACAAAGCGTGTTGCAAGCTTCCCGGAAAGTCTGAGAGCTCCTTCAGAACATGCTGGAGCAAAGAGATTTAAAGATCAGAAATTGGATGCCTATTCTAAGTTATGCTGAAGCTGAACTTCTGATCCAGAATTAAGCAATGATGCAGAATCTCACATTGCATGATTTCTGGTCTGATAAATGTCATCATCATTTAATGCTCAAAACCACTTTTGAGTCTTTATCCAAAGGATCTCCCCAGGTGTGAGATAGAAGTACCATTGTTGTCCTTGAAAAACAAACTTTTGTACAAGGTCATGTTAGACCCATGCTTTGCTTTTGCCTCTGAGGGTACTTTTCCTTAATTCATGCTTACAAGTCCAGCTTAGGCACGGCTAAAAGCTGCTAACCACCATACTTGATTCAAGAACAAGGAAACACCCTAGCATGTGAAGTCTATGTTCAACGCTTCGGTCAGAACATCACCAAATCCCAAAACCTCGTTTAAATAACCTACCGCACTACTACAGCACAGTCCTATAACCAACAGCTAATCCAGTCCACGCCTGCATTTTCCCAAATCCCATATTTGTACCAAACTAGCATACGAAAACCGTGTTTAAAAAGAAATGGAATAGTATGCCAAAAGGATTTTAAAATCCCATTTGTTTTTCCCCCCAAAATCACAACAAACCCGTCTATAAATAATTTTCTCCATCACACGTTCAAGGGGCTGGTTTTAGAGAGGGTGAGAATTATAAAAGAGAGAAAAATAAACAGTAAAAACCTTCACAAATACTAAACAAAACCTTTGTTCTTCTCTTTGAATCAAATAACATAACCACTATTCCATTGCTCTCACTGACTCCAGAACATCTGAAGGCAGCAACTCAAGTTCCAAGCACACGCTTCAGATTCAAGGTAAGTCTTTTTGACTTTGCATATTTTCATTTAGAACATCCTTAAATATGTAAATATCATAGTATTGATGCTGGCCATATCATTGCATAAGTAGAAGAAGCTATGGATCAGAACTTCTTGAATAAAGCTAGGCTCAGAATTAGAATTAGAACTTCTATAAACTACTGTGCTTTTATCCTTCTGATTTGATGTTAAGAACTGAATAAATTGTTGATATGCTGATTAATATAAGGAACGAGTTGAAATGTAACACATAACTTCTGATTTCTCCTCACTGTTTTAACACACAGAACTTCCACGATTTTCTCACTGTTTAAACACACTGAACTTCTTATGTTCACTCATTGTCTTAGCACATACTGAACTTCTGACTTCTCTTAACTATTTTAATACACAGAACTTATGAGTTCTCCTCACTATTCTAACACTCAGAAGTTCAGCACATAGCAACCCATAACTTCTGTATTTTCCCTCTAACATTTCTTGCAGGACCTCAGAGTGTATCAATCCATAACTTCTGACGCTTCTTTCTGAACCACAGCGCACCCGGCGTCAGAACTTCTGATCCCCTTTGTTTTTCTTTCAGCAGCATGTTAATCCTATCTCTCATTATTTTCCCTTTTTATCATTTTCAATATTAATACCTTTTTTTTATTAATATAAAAAATACATAAAAATATTTTCTTTTTATTAATTCATTAAGACAAAAAACCATTTTCTAAACAAGTCCATTTCAATTCTTGTACATTATTTCAATATGGTTGTAATAGATAATTAGGACTTTAATTTATTTCAATCCCCATTCATAAATTTGTACCCCCATCCCCTAAAGCTTTGTAATAGCTTAGTATTTCTATT
Organism: Vicia faba; assembly: GCA_948472305.1. Taxonomy (NCBI): domain Eukaryota; kingdom Viridiplantae; phylum Streptophyta; class Magnoliopsida; order Fabales; family Fabaceae; genus Vicia; species Vicia faba. Next base: position 114,947,425 of record OX451737.1, read on the forward strand.
TTCCGCAATTTAATGCTTTATATACAATGCTAGTAATTAGGGTTTGTATGGAAAGATAAAATTAATGCTTAGCAAACCATAAACAAAGACAAATCAAGCATGTAAATTAATACACTTGCACACAAACACCCTTAGAGTAAACCCACTTTGTTGCCTTACAAAAATGGCCATATTATGCATGTGAGGTATCTTAGCAAAAACAAACAAAATACAAGATCATAGTCCCTCGATGACGCTATCCATGTTGCCTTTCAAAATGATCTTAGTCCCTAAAGAAAATGCTAAGATACCTTGCAACATTGCTAATCATGGTTATATGATGACCCACGCCCGTCCCATTTACATCCAAAGATAGGGTTGCTTACCAAATCAATGGTAAGATAACAATGTCAAAGGAAAGAGGAAATTAACATGAAAGACTTTTGAGTAGGTAGAATGCTCCTAATTACTTGCTCAATTTCAAAATAAACATCCTTGCTATTTTCAAAAACAAACACCTACACTTCCAAAACCTCTTACAAACTTGAAAACATTTTCAAAAGATCAAACATCTTTGTATACATTCTTACGAACGAGAATCATTACAAAGATTGCCTAAACAATGGCCTCTTTACAAAATACTTTCAAAAAACCACACAAAGCATAATTTCAAACAAAAAGCAAGTGATCTAGCAAGTAACTAAGAGCCCATGGAAAACCATGGATGGAAAGGGTGCTAACACCTTCCCTTTTCATAGCCTACCCCCAAAACTCAAGAAACAATCTCAAAGGTCTTTCCTATGCTTTTTCCCCTTTCCTTTTGGATAAAAGAAAAGCCGGTGGCGACTCTTGCTAACTTCGACTTTTTCGATAAAACGCAAAACACTCAAGTCAGTTCTCCCACCGTATCACATTGCAGAAATTAAAATCCTACGCTATTACATCATTTGGGGGATGGGGATACAAATTTACGAATGGGGAGATGAAAGTAAATAAATCCTAATTTACTATTACAACCATATTGAATGAATAGATAATATACAAAAATGAATAAATAAATAAATAAGAAAATTGTTTTTTTTTTGAAAAAAAAATTATGTATTGACACATATACTTCTGTATTGATACAAAAATTTTATATATTGACGCGTGTCATTATGTATTGATACGAAAACAATTTATGTATTGACGCATGCCATTATGTATTGATACGAAAAAAATTTATGTATTGACGCATGTCATTATGTATTGATACGAAAATAGTTTATGTATTGACACATGTCATTATGTATTGATACGAAAACTTCCTTGCTGTTGAAAAATGAAAATTAACTCAGTATGAGTCGACGCGTTCGTATTTCGTATCGACTCATGCAACATTTCATATCGACGCATAATATCTTGCATCGGCTCATAACCTGTTTTGGACATAATATGTGTCGACTCATAGCATTTCGTGTCGACGCATAATTGTTGTTTTTAGCTTTCATCACTGTTTTGCTACATGTAAAAGTTACTTCTCAACACATCGTTAGTGAAAATGAAAAGCAAGCATGTGGTTATCTTAAAGGCAATTATATCTACATTTTATCTTCATAAATAAACCATTAATGATGCTTGTATGAAGAGTTCAAAGTCAAGAAAACTTACCTTGAAACTGAAATTTGTGCTTTGAGTTTGAGCTACTGTATGGGCTGTTTTTGAGCTTGGGAAGTGATGATAGTGATGTTACAGAAGTTGTCTTTGTGTTTGAACAACTTATATATGATTTATGTGGAGTGTTTGAATGATTTGTTTGGAGAAAACTTGCAAGGTATAAGATTCAAAGATTTGGGCTTCAAAGCTCAATAATGGAGGTTTTGTGGGAAATTCTAGTTTTTGACAGCAAGAATGATTTTGAGTGTTCGTTTCCCCTTCTTTTATTCTGACCTTTTCTATTGCAATTGGCCTCTCTATTTATAGAGAAGGTTTGAGACTTCAAACAACTCTGATTTTGAATCACATGTTATGGTTATCTTGCTTGTTTTTGAAGCAAGCATGAAGAACATGTTTCTAATGCTTGTACCAAGTTATCTAAAGTGGTTGATCACTTTAAATATGTTTGTTCTGACTTGTAGAAGTTGAGTGTGATTAAAACAACAAGTTAGAGGCTCAAGAAATTGACTTTATGATTAAAGTGAACTTTGCAAGAATGGCAATGGTGCCTTTGTGCTAAAAACGGAAAGATGCAATGGACAATACTTGAACCACTTGGATAATGGTTCAATCAATTGTGTAAACATATGATTATGGATAGATTTGCAAGTCAAGAGGCCTGCAAAGTGAAGATTATGCAGCATGGTTAAGATTTTTGTTCCTTATTCATCACAAATCTGCCTTGTAAATCAAGAATGAATGTCCAACTTCAGATTCTTGTATCTCCTAGCTCAAATATGATAAATTCATGCTCTTGGATGTTTTGGAAAGCTTGAAAAACCCTTTATAACATTCATGTTGGCCGTTTTAACAAAATCATCTTGTAACTATGTGAAAAAATGCCAAGAAGTTGGGATAAAATCCTGAACAAAATCTGTTGAAGATTTCTCAAAGTGTTAAATGAAAATGCATGACTTTCATGAATTTATAACTTCAAATCCAAGCACTTCTAGCATTTGATCAGCAAAGAAAAGTTGTAGATATCATCGGGATCTACAACTTTCATGTTGAAAGTTTTCCTTGAACCGTCTTGCATCTTGGTGAAAAATTGGCGTGAAATGGTGAAATTATCATGTGTAAAAACACTTAGAAAATTTATAAGTCTTGGAAATCTTGACTTTTCAAGTTGACTTTTGACTTTCTTGACTTTCTTGACTTCTTGATGATCAAGCTTGATAGTCTTGAATGTATTGATGAATTTTGATCTTTGGAATGTATAGTTGACCAAAAAGTCAAAGTTTGACTTTTCAGGGTATAGTTGATTTTTCATCACTATTCTTGTTTTTAGGTCATCTGATCAAATGACTGAACAATTTTGTGATCCAAGGCTTGAAACTTTACATGAGAAATCTTAAAGGTCCATAATGATCCATGAAAGTCATTTGAGGCATTAAAAGTCCAATTGTCCTTGTGCAAACTCAAACCCTAATTTGATGTATCAGTGTTGCAAACTTGAACCATTGAAGATCTTGTGAGAAATGTTTTGATAAAATGAGAGGGCAAATTTTAGGGTACAACAAAGGGGTTTAGTGAAAACATCATCCCATTGATGGTCTGTGTCTATACATTTTAACGAAAGAATTCCTTTTTGAATATAGTCCCTAATAAAATGATGTTTAATTTCTATATGCTTAGCCCTAGAATGTAAAATGAGATTTTTTTGAAAGACATATAGAAGAAGTATTGTCACAGAGAATAGGAATGTTACTATTATATATGTTGAAGTCTTCAAGTTGGCTTTTCATTTAGAGCATTTGTGTGCTGCATCCAACTGCTACTAGATATTCATCTTCAGCAGTTGATAATGTAGTGGTGGATTGCCTCATGCTGGACCACGAGATTAGATTGTTTCCTAGAAATTGGCAGCTTCCAGAAGTACTTTTCCTTTCTATTCTGTCTCCAGCGAAGTCAGCATCACAGTACCCTACTAATTTGTATTATTTGGTTTTTTTATAACAAAGACCAAGATTATTAGTACCTTTCAGATACTTAGAAATTCGCTTAACAATTGTTAAGTGAGATTCTCTAAGATCTGATTGGAATCTAGCACACACACAGACACTCTTGTTTTTTCCAAAATGCATGTGGGATGCATAGGAGTTTTGGCTGGCTTACATTCTGACAAGTCAAATTTCTTCATAAGTTCTTTGACATACTTGCTTTGATGTATGTAGGTTCCTTCTAGAGTTTGATTGATTTGGATACCCAGAAAGAACTTGAGTTCTCCCATCAAACTCATTTCAAATTCTGCCTACATAGATTTATCAAATTCTCCTCCTAAAGAGGCTTTAGTAGATCCAAAAATAATATCATCTATGTAAATCTGACAAACCAGAAAGTCATTTTTAAATAGTTTACAGAATAAAGTAGTGTCCAACTTCCCTCTGGTAAAATTATTTTCTAAGAGAAAGTTACTTAGTCTTTCATACCAAGCTCTGGGAGCTTGTTTCAGACCATATAACGATTTCTTAAGTTTATAGACATGATCTGGATGTTTTGAATTTTCAAAACCAGGGGGTTGGTGCACATAAACTTCTTGATCAATCTAACCATTTAAAAATGCACTTTTAACATCCATCTAATAAAGAGTGATGCCATTATTTACTGCAAAATAAATTAAAATTTTGATAGATTCTAACCCGGCGACTGGAGAAAGGGTTTTTGTATAGTCTATCCTCTCTTGCTGACTATAACCTTGTGCCACCAATCGTGCTTTATTTCTAACGATGTCTCCTTGTTCATTTAGTTTGTTTCTGAATACCCATTTGGTTCCAATGATGTTAAACCCTTTTGGTTTAAGAACTAGATCCCACACATCGTTTCTGGTGAACTGGTTTAATTCTTCCTGCATTGCAAGTATCCAATCATTGTCCAGAAGGGCTTCATCAATGGAAGTTGGCTCAATGAGAGACACTAATCCCATGATGGGTTCTTTAAAATTTATGAATGTAGATATTATTCTGATTGGGTCTTCTTTCTTTCCCAGAATCTTGTTTTTCGGATGACCTAAACATCTTCTGGATTTTTTTTAAGGAGAGGTTCTTCAGATGTTGCTGTAATGTTTGTGACAACTTCTTCTAGAGTTGAATGTGATTCTTTGTGAGCAGCTTCTGATGTAGTGTCTTCAATACCTGTAAATTAAACTTCTATATCTGCAAAAATTTTACCCTGCTTTGACTTTTGAGAGCCAAGCTTATCATCAAATCTGACACTGATAAAGTCTTCCACAATACGTGTTTCTGTGTTATATACTCTATAACCTTTTGAACATTCATAGTATCCTAACATGAGACACTTTTGTGCTTTAGAGTCAAACTTGTTCAGATGTCCTTTAGTGTTTAGAATGAAACAAGTACATCCGAATGGATGAAAATAAGAAATGTTGGGCTTTTGTTCTTCCATATTTAATATGGTGTCTTATCCAAAATAGGTCTTATGGATATTCTATTCTGAATATAACACGCTGTGTTAATTTCTTCTGCCTAGAAGTTCTTAGCAATGTTAGTCTCGTTGATCATGGTTTTGACCATTTCTTGTAAAGTTCTATTTTTTCGTTCTACAACTCCGTTTTGTTAAGGAGTTCTAGGACAAGAGAAATCATGAGAGATGCCACTCTCATTAAAAAATAATTCAAATTTTTTGTTTTCAAATTCTCCACCATGATCACTTCTGACTTTAACAATTCTAATATCTTTTTCATTTTAGACTTGGTTACAGAAAGCAAAGAACACATAATGTAACTCGTCCCTGTGTCTTAACAACTTTACCCATGTCCATCTGCTATAGTCATCTACGATCACTAATCCATACTTCTTGCCACTAATGGATGCAGTTTTCACTGGTCCAAATAGATCTATATGCAGAAGTTCTAATGGTCTAGAGGTAGAAACAACATTTTTTGTTTTGAAAGAAGGTTTCACAAACTTTCCTTTTTGACATGCTTCACACAGAGCTTCTGAGCTGAACTTCAGGTTAGGAAGTCCTCTGACCAGATTGAGTTTGTTAATCTGAGATATCCTTCTCATACTAACATGCCCCAATCTTTTGTGCCAGACCCATTTCTTATCGTTAAGAGATAATAGGCATTTTACATTATGACTTTTTTGTTCAGAAAGTTTTATTTTGTAAATGTTATTCTTTCTCTTTCCATTAAAGAGGACAAATCCATCTTTTTGACTAACTGCTTTATAGGACTTTTGATTGAAGATTATATCATAATCGTTATCACTTAATTGACTTATGGATAACATGTTACCCATTAATCCATCTACTAACAGAACATTAGTTATAGAAGGAAGTGTACCATTACCAATAGTTCTAGAGCCAATAATCTTTCCTTTTTGATTCCCTCCGAAACCTACGCAGCCTCCAGATTTAAGCTCTAGGCTTTGGAACATATGCTTTCTTTCTGTCATGTGTCGTGAGCATCCGGAGTCCAGGTACCAAGATTGGTATTTCAATGTTGCTGTTAAAGACATCTGCAACATAGACAATTTTGTTCTTAGGTACCCATATCTTTTTGGGTCCTTGTTTGTTAGAGTTACCAAAATTCTGTTTGAATTTTGGTTTAGCAGAAAAAGCATTAGTAGTATACTTTATGTCATGTGTGTGCCCAAAGGTGAAGTGAGAATAAAGAGGTGTGTGTTTTATGACCATATCCTTAACTTTCTTAGGTTAAGATACTTTACTCTTGTATCCTATTCCTTTTCTCCCATTTCTGCTAACTTCATAGATCATTGAAACCATCTTGCTTCTATCTATGTTTTTAGAAAGAAATTTTTGAAAGCTATGATCATATTCCTTTATGATCTTATCATAGTTACTAGGAACTTCTGAGACAGTTTATTTCTTAGCCTTTTGTAATTTATTTTCTAGTTTAGAAATTATTTCTTTAAGCTCAGAGTTTTTTGATTTCAGTTTCTTAGTTTCTTCAGAGTCATAAACTAGATTCTTTTTCAGGTTCTTGTTTATGACTCGAAGTTGCTGATATCTTTCAAGAATTTCTGACAGACTTTCTTCTAAATGAGATCTAGAAAAGTTAGAGAATACCTCTTCTGCCTCTGAGTCTGATTTTGATCCAGATGATCCAATGTCATCTGATACATTGGATATTAGGGATATGTTGGATCTTTCATCTTCTGATTCTGTTTCTGCTTCAGAAGAGTCTGAGTCATCCCATGTTTCCATGAGGCTTTTCTTATTTTCCTTAAAGGACTTCTTTTTAGGTTTCTATTTTTGAAGATTTGGACAGTCGCTCTTGTAATGCCCTTGTTCATTGCATTCGTAGAAGACAATGTCTTTGTTACTTGATTTTCTACATCCAGAAGAGTTCAGAATGATTTCTCGTTCTTCTGGAAGTTCTGAACTTCCTCTGCCTGTGCTTCCATAACTTATTGACTCTTCTGGAGAGAAGAGACAATTCATATTCTTCTGATGAGGATCCACTAGAGTTTTCTTCTTTTTCCTGCAAAACTTTCGGTTCATATTTTTTGTTAGATTTAAGAGCTAAAGACTTACCTTGCTTCTGGGGATCATCTTCTTCTAACTCTATCTCATGACTTCTCAGGGAGCTGAAAAGTTCTTCTTCGAGATATTTTGTTCAGATCTTTGGCCATTTAAGAGCTGTGACCATGGGTCTCCATTTCTTGGGTAAACTACTGATGATTTTCTTTACATGATTTGTAGTTGAGTACCCTTTATCCAGAACTTTTAGCCCAGCAACCAGAATTTGAAATCTTGAGAACATTGTTTCAGTGGTTTCATCTTCTTCCATTTTGAAGGCTCCATACTTTTGAATGAGAGCAAGAGCTTTGGTTTCTTTGACTTGCGTGTTGCCGTCACGCATCATTCTCAAGGAGTCAAACATGTGTTTTGCTGATTCTCTGTTTGTGATTTTCTCATGCTCTGTGTACGAGATAGCACTCAAGAGAGTTGTTTTGGACTTGTGATGATTTATGAATTCCCTCTTTTGATGATCTGTCATTCTTTTCCTGTCAATCTTCTGACGACTTTCGTCAACTGGATGAATGTACCCATCAGTCACCATATCCCAAAGATCAGCGTCATGAGCTAGAAAGAAACTTTTGATTCTGTCTTTCTAGCAATCAAAGTTTTCACCATCAAAGATTGGAGGTTTGCCGCTGATTCTGTCTTTCTCATCATGGTAATCATTCCTGATGTTCTGACTTGGTCCCACCATAGTGTTTTTCTTGCTTGGATCTTTTTCTGACACAGTTAAGTGTTTGTACTCAGAACCAGGCGCTCTGATGCCAATTGAAGAATGGAAAAATAGAAGAAGGGGGTGGAAATAGGGTTTTTAAAAACTTAAAGTAAAAGACACGTTGGTTATCCTGATTCGTTTAAACTCAAACTACTCCAGTCCACCCGCCAAGGTGATTTCGCCTCTCTCAACGAGGTCTTAATCCACTAATCAAACTTGATTACATAGATACGATGACAATCATCAATGTCTTCTTGAGTTTAAACCACAACCCAATTTTCTCAAGGAATTAAGCAACACAATATTTGAAAGCGTGTAGAATATGTGTTTTCTAACAAAATAGTATCACACAAGTGATATTTTACACAAATGAATTTTTGTAAGTGAAGGTGATGAAAATATCTCGTTTGTAGTGCACAACAAAATCATAAATGATTTATCTTCAAGTCTTGTATATATAGGCAACACATGTGAGGAGCTTTTGGAATGTTGATAAATAGTAATTAAAGAAATTTCCAAACATAGAGATTCTTGTCATCTTTCAGTCGTTACTTTTGAATAGCCATAAATGAAATGTAATGCTTTAGAACATGCTTGCTTCAAAATGCTTCAGAAGATGAATGTTACCGTTAGGACTCCTTTACTTCTTTCTAAAACTATATGAATAGGAATAAAGGAGTTCCTGTTTGCAGTGTTTAATGCACTCAGAAGTTGTAGCTTGAGAACTTCTCTATATAAGCGTGTTATGCGGATTGCTCCCTATATAAGATATGTTGAATCAGAGTTTAAACAATGATCTAACTCATCTTCTGTGCTTCTTCCATCAGAACTTCTCTGCAAAATAAAATAGTTATTTAGGGAGCATAATTATTCTTTGAGTGTTTGTTATCATCAAAACTCTTACAAGGGTTATAGAATCAAACTATGTTCTAATAACTTCTGGCTTTGATTCAGAAGAAGTTGGTTCAGACCACGCCGCCCCCTGCTATACCATCACCTTTACCCTGGTATTATAAGGCAGACTAGACGTGTGCTTTTCATTAGGGAGCACCAGGGCACGATATTGAGAACTTTTATCCTTTGAATTCTGAAGTACAAAAGATGGTGAGATATGACCTCCTATCCTTTAAAGATGTTGGACCTAACGTGAAAGATAATACTTTGCCAAAGTATGGAGGAATAAATGCTTTAAACATGGTTGCTGGTTGTCTAGGGGACTTCTGGATTTTTGATATCAACCTGGTTAGAGGAGATTTGGTAAAGATGCATGCTGACCTCTGCGAGTTCAATTACTATACACACGACCATGCTGGTTGTAGTATTTGTAGTACAGATATCACGTGACGTGATAAGATAAAAGTTGATCTTCAGAAAATGATGGACGAGGGCCTCATTCATATAATCAGGCCTAGGGCAGAGTACGAAGAATATGTGAATATGGTCTTTGGATGCCCTGGAGAATTCCAGATTTTTTATGTGAATCATATGAATGATGATTTGGTGTAGTTGCACGCTACCTTCTGTCACATGGTTGGTCAAAAAGAACACCATTACAAGACTTGCCAGATCTGGTGCAAAGAATCTCGTGGTTGTTCCATAGTGAGAAAGGGTATTCAGTTTTTATTGGACAATGGTACTGTCAAAGTTTCAGACAATAGAGATGATTACCATAGGATTAATGTGATTGAAGATTGCTTGGCCCAGACTGTGTTGGACGATGAGTATGTTTCTGCAAATGAATTCTTTTCCTCAGATGAAGATGTGTTCTCCAACAATGATTATATGGTGTCTAAGTATTATGAAGAGGGGGTGAATGTTATTGTGCCTTGTTTCGGTGTTCCCTCCCCTATAGAGATTGAGTAGCATAGCAAGCCAGCTGTTTCTCCAGTGGTGATTTACTTACCGGGACCCGTTCCTTACGAATCAGACAAAGCCGTGCCATATAAATACAACACTACAATCTTGGAGGATGGCATGGAAGTCCCTATCAAACCTTTGTCTAATGTCAAGAATATTGCTGAAGCTAGCCAAGTAACCCACAGTGGGTGTGTTTTTGCACCTGTCATTCGAGGGAATGTTAATGCTGATTAAAAGGTTGTTGAAATTACTGAACCTAAGAAAGCAGTGGGGAAATCTAGCGGTACTACTCCGGAAAAATATGTGGATTATATATTGAAGGTTATCAAGATGAGCAACTACAGGATCGTAGATCAATTGTTGAAGACTCCATCAAACATATCCATTATAGCCTTGATAATAAACATTTCTGCCACAAAATCTTTGATGAGAGTATTGGATCAAGCTTTCATGGAAATTGATATGCCTTTGGACCAACTCAGTAGTGTTTTCGGGAATATTACATCCTATAATAACCTGAGTTTCTATGATGACAAATTTCCGATGAAGGAAGGAATCATAACTTGGCTCTCCATATTTCCATGAACTGTAAGAACGATTCATTATCCAATGTGCTGATTGACAATGGGTCCGCTTTAAATGTCATACCAAGGAACACGCTCATGAAGTTGAAGCACCAAGGAACTCCCATGCGCCCAGTGGCATAATTATGAAAACTTTTGATGGATCGAGGAAGTCTGTTATCAGGGAAGTAGATTTTCCTATTCACATAGGCCCACACTTATTTCAGATTACTTTCCAAGTTATGGATATTGTTCCCGCTTACAGCTATTTACTGGGATGACCGTGAATCCAAGAAGCAGGGGCTGTTACTTCAACTTTGCACCAGAAGCTTAAGTTTGTTCATGAAGGAAAGGTGGTCATCATAAAAAGTTAATTTCAATTATTTTGTTTTTTAGGGCAAAACCCTAATTTCTTAAATAAATAGTATTATTTATTATTTATATACAATAATGTATTAATTGGTACAAAAATATAAGTATATTGAAAAAATGGTATTTTTAGTATAAAATATTAATAAAAATAAAAATAGATTATTTTTGTGTTTTTTGTCCTAATTAATTATATATATATATATATATATATATATATATATATATATATATATATATATATATATATATATATATATATATATATATATATATATATATATATATATATATATATATATATATATATATATATATATATATATATATATATATATATATTTGTGTGTGTGTGTGTGTGTGTGTGTGTGTGTGTGTGTGTATTAAATATATTAAGTATGTATAAAAAATAAAATAAATTATTTACAAAAAGGTATATTTTTCAAGAAAATGTTTTCAAATGTGTATAAAATAATAAATGAAAATAAACATATTTTTCACATTATTTTTAAGTTTTAATAAAAAGAATATAAAGTATTTAAACACTTTTATACTAGTAAAATAAAAATAAATATCAAATAAATATGAAAAAAATATAAAAATAATTTTTATGGAATTTTTTATATTTGGATATAAAATAATAAAGTCAGAATAAAAATAAAAATACAAAAATGACAAATATACAAAGAAATGGGCCAGGGGGGTGTAAACTGAAAAGACAGGTGTTAGAAGTAAAAACAACCAGGCCCAACCCAATCAACTTCATCTTCTTCCTCAGTTCAAACCAAAACGCGCGCTTTGTACACAAAATGCTATCTCCTGATTCCTTGATTTTTTGACAAAACTCATAACATGAAACTTGTAGAGCATCAAATAACGAATCTAACCATATAAAAAACTTAAGCTAACTCTCAAAGACCAGAGAGAATTTCTCTGGCCCTAATTCTTAACCTAGTTTTTTCAGAAAGTTCATGAACAAAATTCTCCTAGCACGATTAATATAAATGAAAACTAAGCACATGTATGGTTTCAGGGCTATGAATACAACATCTTTCATTCACAAACCTAAGTCTAACTATTCTTAAATAGAGAGGTAGAAGTTCATGAAATACCTGTTTCAGTTGACTTCGAGCTGGACAATGCAACAACTTCTAAGGGTGCTTGAGGTTCTTTTGAGCTTGCCTGAGGTCCACTGAAGCTTTCCCAATGCTTGGCTTGTTTTGAAGTAGCCTGAATCGTGCTACAGAACTCAACCTACAAAGCTTTCAAACAAAAATGGCAATGTGTGTTAATGGTGTTACAGCTAGCAATGGAGGTATGGAATAGTTCAGGTGAGTTGAATGGAAGATATTGGAACAAGTTTAAGGCAAAAAGCACGAGGGAAAGTGGAGATGGAGGTGGTTCTGCAGGGCTTGCCCTGTTTTGCAGAAAAATGGTGTTTTGGAGTATGAGGGTGCTTTAAGGGTTAAAGGCTCGTGCTTCTGACTTGTGAGGATATGCAAAACTTGTTTGACAACTTTGTTCTTGTTGGTTTTATCAAATATGAGAGATATAAGCTTTTGGCCCTTTTACTTGTTTTGAAAGCAAAGTTGGAAGTGAAGTGTGATAGGCCTGTACAGGCTATCTCCAAGCATGCACCAACTCCTGGTACCTTTGCCTAAGTTTGTGGAATCTGTTTGCTGCAAAGAAAGAAGTTCAAAGCTCAAGAAAGACAACTTTGCAAAAGTTCATGCTTTATGAAAATGGAAGTGTGGCCTTTATGCTTAAAATGGCAATGTTCATTGTACAAAGCTCTTTTGATCAGAACAATGCCAATATCCAATGTATTTGCATTCAATTTTGGAGTGTGAATTGGTTTAGAGCCCTGTAATCATGTACTAAGCTACTTTGGTTTGAAAATGCAAGTTGTATGAACATGTATTGGCCATGGATCAAAGTGAGTTTTTGCCAACTTCAAGCATTCGATTCTCTTTAACCACAAAGGTGTTTGAGGGGTTCTTGGATAATTTGGAAAGCTTGCAACATGTAATATAATCCATCTTTGAAATTCAACTTGAAACTCCAAGTGGAACTATGTGAAAAATGGCCAAGAAGATGGGTCAAAATCCTGCCTAAACTAGGGCAAAATTTTTCTAAGTTAAAAGTTTTAGGTACCCTTGTTCCGAAAATCATAACTTGATATACAGGCTTCTTTTGAAAAAACTTTGTGAATATAAGTTTTAGACTTTGTGATGGACTACAACTTTCATGTTGCAAGTTTTGTTTGAATCCATTTGCATCTTGGTGAAAAAATGGGACAAAGTTAGGAAAAAAATAAGAAAATTTTATAACTTAGAAAAATTCTAAGTTATGAAATTTTTCCCTTTTAAACCCTAATTTGCATTTTTGGGTTTATTGATGAAAAAGTTTCATAATTTGACATGTCTTGATGAAAAATGACCCTTGGCACTTGATTTTGACCAAAAAGTCAAAGTTTGACTTTTTAGTATACAGTTAAATTTTGATCAGTTGACTGAAAAATTTATTTGTCCATCCTATGCATTTGAGATCTTTTGAACTTGTTGAATGGGTCAAGACAATGTCATTGAGTCCTTGAGTCCATGGTTGAGCTTGATTTGCCATTGGCTAGGTCAAACAGTCAAAAATTGTCTTTGTACAGTTAAAACCCTAAAAATGACCATTTTACCCTTTTGGTGATCTGATCAAATTTCTTGTGGAATTGTGATCCAAACTTGATCAAATGGTTCATATGAGTTCATAATGTTCATGTGGGTCAAAATTTCATGAGGTTTGACTGTCAATTGGCCACAATTGACTTTTTCCCAAATACAGCTGATTTCTAGGTCAACTGTCCAATTGACTGGGCAAAAATTTGAATCAAGGCTTGAAACTTGGTATGGAAAAACTTGTGAGTCCAACATGAAGTATGAAAGTAAATTTGGGTATTGTAGGTCAAAACATCACTGTGTAAACTCAAACCCTAATTTAGGTCAACAGTGTAAGGAGGTGTCTTGAGCAGAGCTAACCCTAGCTTGATCTTGAGTTCCAAGAGTCTTGTGATGAGAAATGTTGATGAAATAAGAGGGCAAATTTTGGGGTACAACAGCGACCAAATTTTATTTTAACCAATATTTAGGAAAGGTGAAAACAACAGGAAAGACCTTTGATAGATTTTGAGTTCAGGGGGTAAGTCATGAAAAGGGAAGGTGTTAGCACCCTTTTCATTCGTAGTTATCTACAGGCTCTAAATTGCTTAACTCACTTTTAAAAACTTGCTTTGTGTGTGATTTATTTGAAAATATTTTGAAATGCCAATGTAAGGCTAACTTTGTAATAATCCTTGTGTCAGTCCACAAGAATGTATACAAAGTGTTTTTGAAAATATTTGTTCGAAAGTGTAGTGTGGAAAATGTTTTGTTTGTGAAAAAGGTTGTGAGCAAGCATTCACGAGTTCTTACCCACTAAAGTCTTTCTTGTTATTTTCCTTCTCCTTTGGAGATATTATTATCCACATCATTAGTTGGTAGGTAATTCTATCTATTGTATGTGAATGGACAGACGTAGGGTCATTGTATGGTCATAGAAGACAACATGTAAGGATACTTTAGCAATTGTATCGAAGGGACTATCATAATTTTGCTCGTAGGGTTATCGAGGGACTAGATAATTTTGTAGGAAACTCGGAGGTTCATCGAGGGATCATGATCTTTATTCGAAAGGGACCATGACGATATTGTTAAATCGAGGGTCTTTTGCTAAAGTATCCCTACTTTCGAGGGACATGACCAAAGTATCGTAAGGAAACAAGAGAGGTTACCCTAAAGGTGCAAGTGTGCAAAGTATATTAATTCAGTTATTTAATCTTGGGAATTAGGGTTGTCTAGATTGCTTTTAGTCTTGCCATACAAACCGTATTTACTAACAATTATAAAATATAACATGCGGGAAGTAAAGTGCGGAAATTTAAACCTAAGCTATTACATCTTGTGAGCAGTTACATAATTGGAAAAAATGCAAGAAAGGATAAATCTACGCTATTACATTAGAGAGTTTGATCGTATACACTTGATCTATGTATTTAAATAGCAAAAGATGAGAAATAGAATGTTAGAAAAAAAATTAAAGACCTAAAGTTCTAAGTTAATGTTTTTGGTGTTTTTGTGTTTTTAGAAAATGATTTAAATGGTAATGACAATTAAGACTTAATTAATTAATTTAGTTTAATTAATAAAAAGGCTAATTAATTATTTAATAAATAAAAATGTCAAAAATTTAATTACTAACTAAAAAAAACTTAATCCTAATTTGTTATGGTTTTGAAAAAAATTTAGGTTTGTTAATGGTTAATTAGAAAATAATTAGTAAAATGGAATAAAAAAACTAGGTTTAGGAAATAAGGAAACAAATGCATGGGGTGGGAGTGGAACCCACGCATTTTCTTTCACCAGTATGCCCTTCTACTACTGCACCATAGTGTTGTTTGTGATATGGAATACGAATAAATCGATTTATTATAAACTCGTGTGTTATCCTGAAAAAACAAAAGAAATTGACAAAATCTAGGATCGAACCCACGCCTTTTGCAATACCAGTCATCACTATTACCACTTGCCAATTATGTTACATGTTCATCATCCATGATTTTGGGTCCCTATGATTTTGAATGGACGGATGAGAAGGGAGCATTGAGCCATGCGTTTTCTCTGGTCGGTCAAACCACCATGGGCGGTGTCTACAACCGTCTTCTTCGGCCACTTGAAATTGCTAACCTGCGAAATAAACAGAATTGAAACCCAAGATTAAGGCTACCGTCCTAAATCGACCCATGTGAATTGATTGGTGGCGTTAGTTTTTCCTGAAACGGTCTGGAAATACTGATACGAATGGAACAGAAGCATTTTTCCCTAGCCATGGAAACTCATCGTCCCTACGTCAAAGCTTGCAAACGATGATTCTAAACAAGTCCAAACATCATTATAAATAGGTATATGTGCATATAATTAATCAACAATGCATGAATTATAAGTTTGAGTTCAAGAAAGTTCAACAAACCGGTGATACTTGGTTGTGATGATCTGGGATGCTACGAGCTTCAAGGATGATTGGAATGAGTTCCTGGAGTCTTCAGGAAGCTTGATTGATGCTTTTGACTGAGAACTGTTGGAGATAAGGGTTTTAGTTTTCCCTAGTTCTTGAAAAATTTGAGTTTTTAGGGTTCTTCTTGAGAGGAAGTATGCGTGTTCTTCTTGGTCTGAATATGTTATGTATTTATAGGAGAGAAGATTAGGTCAAATGGTGGGATTGGATACCTCATGAAATCATATCTTTGATTTTGTTTGAAAATAAGTTGAAATCTTCCAAAACTAATGAAGATTTGTTTCAAATATAGATCACACGATTTCTTCAACTTCAAGGTAGATTTTTGGGCCTCCAAGATGATTAAAAATATTAACCATGCACCTTAATCCAATGTTCTTATATTTTATTTGATTTAATTTGCATTTAAATGAATAAAATCCAAATAAAAGAAATATAAATCATAAAAAATATGTGAATGGATTTAGGGGTCTAATATGAGGTCATGAACTCGTTTGAACCAAAAAACTTAGGCCCATTAGCCCAAAAATTAAAGTTTGCTCAATTTGAACTTCATGCATTTTCTTAAAATTGCTCAACTTGCACCAATCACAACTCTCTCAATTTTTATCATATGAGGATGATCTTGGACTTTTTGGAAACCTCAAGATGTCTCCTACAACTTTCCTGTTGGTCATTTTTTTCATTTGAATCCTTTGTCTTGATGTAAATTGATTTGACAAAAAATATCTTTTTGTTGACTTTCAAAATGACCTTAATGTTTTGGTTCATATCTCTCAAATGAAGCATTTTTGGCCTTGAGCTTAGAGAGATAAAGTTGTAGAGAATTGAATTTCCTTCAAGGTAGGGTTTGGTTGAGGAATTTCTGATGAAGTATGTGAAAGTTATGCTTGGTAAAAGTTCAGTTGACTTCTCCTAAAGAAATGGTCAAAAACCTTAATTTAGTAACTTTTGAATTATGAACATATCTTGACTTTCTTGATGAATCTCTTAGAACATAGTTTGGTTCTACAACCCTTTTATTTTAAGATTTTTGATGATAAAGAACACTCAAAGAACAATTATGCTCCCAAAATAAGTATTTTGTTTTGCAGGGAAGTTCTGATGTAAGAAGCACATAAGATGAGCTAGATTGTTATTTAAACTCTGATTCAACACATCTTACGTAGAAAGAAAAATCTACGTAACACGCTTATATAAAGAAGTTCTAAAGCTAAAACTTCTGAGTGCACTAAATGCTATGAACAAGAACTTTGTTATTCTGTTATGTACAGTTCTGGAAAGAAGTAAAGGAGTCCCAACGGTAGCATTCATCTTCTGATGTAATCTTTAGCAAGCATGATCTAAAGCGTTACATTTTATTCATGGCTATTCAAAATTAATGGCTGAAAGAGGACAAGAATCTCTATGTTTGGAAAGTTCATTAAATATTATTTATCAACATTCCAAAAGGGCCTCACATGCGTTGCCTATATAAAGAAGACTTGTAGAAGAAATCGTTTACAATTTTGCTTCGCACTACAAACGAGAAAAATCACTACCTTGAATCCATTGATTTTAATTTGTGTAATACATCACTTTTGTGATACTATTTTTTGTTAGAAAACATATCTTGTACACGCTTTCAAATATAGTACTGTGAAATACCTTGAGAAAACCGGGTTGTGGTTTAAACTCAAGAAGACTTTGGCAGTTGTCATTGTTCTTGGGTAATCAAGTTTGATTGGTGGATTAAGACCTCGTTGAGAGAGGTAAAATCACCTTGGCGGGTGGGCTGGAGTAGTTTGAGTTCAAACGAACTAGGATAACCAACATTTCTTTTGATTTAAGTTTTAAAAACCCCAATTCAAACTCCCTTCTTGTGTTTTTCCATTCTTCAATTGGCATCAGAGCGCCTGGTTCTAAGTGCAAACACTTAACCTTGTCAGAAAAATATCCAAGTAATAAAAACACTATGGTGGGACCAAGTCAGAACATCAACAATGATTATCATTATGAAAAAGACAGAATCAGCGGCAAACCTCCAATCTTTAATGGTGACAACTTCGATTACTGGAAGGACAGAATCAAAAGTTTCTTTCTACCTCATGACACTGATCTCTGGGATATGGTGACTGATAGGTACATACATCCAGTTGACGAAAGTGGTCAGAAGATTGATAGAAAAAGAATGACAGATCATCAAAAGAGAGAATTCAGAAATCATCACAAGACCAGAACAAATTCTCTTGAGTGATATCTCGTACACAGAGTATGAGAAGATCACAAACACAGAATCAACAAAGTACATGTTTGACTCCTTGAGAATGATGCATGAAGGTAACACGCAAGTCAAAGAAACCAAAGCTCTTGCTCTCATTCAGAAGTATGAAGCTTTCAAAATGGAAGAAGATGAAACCATTGAAACAATGTTCTCAAGATTTCAAATTCTAGTTGTTGGGCTAAAAGTTCTGGATAAAGGGTACTCAACTGCAGATCATGTAAAGAAAATCATCAGAAGTTTACCCAAGAAATGGAGACCCATGGTCACAGCTCTAAAACTGGCCAAAGATCTGAACAAGATCTCTCTCGAAGAACTTGTCAGCTCCTTGAGAAGTCATGAGATAAAATTAGAAGAAGAAGAGCCCCAGAAGCAAGGTAAGTCTTTAGCTCTTAAATCTAACAAAAAAATATGAACCGAACGTTTTGTAGGTAAAAGAAGAAAACTCTGGTGGATCCTTATCAGAAGAAGAAGAATTGTCACTTCTCTCCAGAAGAGTCAATCAACTATGGAAGCACATGAAAAGGAAGTTCAGAACTTCCAGAAGAACGGGAAATCATTCTGAACCATCTTCTGGATACAGAAAATCAAGTAACATAGATATTGTTTGCTACGAATGTAATGAACAAGGTCATTACAAGAGCGAATGTCCAAATCTTCAAAAAGAGAAACCTAAAAAGAAGTTCTTTAAAGAAAATAAGAAAAGCCTCATGGCAACATGGGATTACTCAGAATCTTCTGAAGCTGAAACTGAATCAGAAGATGAAAGAGCCAACATAACCCTAATGGCCAACATATCAGATGACACTGGATCATCTGAATCAGAATCTGACTCAGAGGTAGAAGAGGTATTCTCTAACTTTTCTATATCTCAATTAGAAGAAAGTCTGTCAAAAATTCTTGAAAGATATCAGCAACTTCGAGTCATAAAAAGAACCTGAAAAAGGATCTAGTTTCCGACTTTGAAGAAACCAAGAAACTGAGAACAGAAAACTTTGAGCTTAAAGAAACAATTTCTAAACTTGAAAATAAATTACAAAAGGCTTAGAAAGAAATTGTCTCAAAAGTTCATAGTAACTCTCATAAGATCATAAAAGAATATGATCATAGCTTTCAAAAATTTCTTGCTAAAAACATAGATAGGATCAAGATGGCTTCAATGATCTATGAAGTTAGCAGAAATGACAGAAAAGGAATATGATACAAGGGTAAAGTATCTAAACCTAAGAAGGTTAGGGATATGATCATAAAACAAACACCCATTTATTCTCACTTCACCTATGGGCACACACATGACATAAAGTATACTAGTAATGCTTTTTCTACTAAACATAAATTCAAAGAGAAATTTGGTAACTCTAACAAACAAGGACCCAAAAAGATATGGCTACCTAAGGACAAAATTGTATATGTTGTTGTCGTACCCCAAATTTTACCTACCTTTTTTAATCTTGTCTGGCTTAGACTTTGGCTCCCATTTGCATCATGTTCACTATGTTATTTGCATAGCATGCATCTCATGGAATCAGGTGCTTTGGCTCAAAGCATTAGGGTTGTGTCGTCCTAATGTCTAATTTTTTTTTGAAGTTTCTTCATCAGGTTAAGGACAAGTTTATCTAGGTCTTGAGTAGTGGATCATAGAATCAAGTTCTGAGGTGTCTTGGGTTTCTTTCTCATCAATTTACAAGGTTGTTTCTTACTCAAATTCCTCAAAGCATGGATTAGGGTTTATTTCCCTATTTGTTCGTCAAGAATCTCTAAGTCACCAAGTCGAGAGTTTGAAGTTTAAACCGATGAATATGGAATTCGGGCGCAAGAAATAAGGTGGGAGGTTCATGGTGATCAAGGCATGTTTTTGTTGCTTCAGTTACAAGTTACTGGTGGCTTAGATATCAAATTTACAGTTCTTGTTGAGAGTGAAAGTTTGGTTTAGACGTGATAGGAAGAATGAATTTAGAAGACAAGGCATTGGGTTTACTTGAAATACAAGATACAAAGGTCATGTGTGATTTCTTGAACTTCAAGTTACAAAGTGAGGTGTATCATTCGAACCATTCAAGTGGGAATTTCTAATTTCAATCAAGATTCAATAGTTTGTTTGATTTCCATACAATAAATTCATCATTCAGAAAATTCACTCAATTTTTGTGTTCAAGTTACATATTTACACAAATTACAAAAGGGATTACAATGCGTAATACAAGTTGAATCATAACTTACCATTATTTTTTTACAAAAAAAGAAAGAAATGCTTCTTCTTCAAGTCTCTTTTCTTCCTCTCCAAGTAACTCGTCCTCCTTTCCCGCCGTGACGTTTCTTCATCTTTAAACCCCGCTTTGGGCGTCCAATCCTTATGCTCATGAAATAGAAAAAGAGAAAGTTAGCAAACAATCAACATGTGAAAATTCCAATCAAGAATTAATGGTTTAAAGAAATTTGTATCTCATCATTAGGATTTGCATTTTGGAATCAAAAATTCAAAAGGGGTTTTCGGTCATAGGTTATCTTCTCCCAATTGAAGAACACAAAGTTTGAGCTTTGGTTCACAAAAGGAAAACCAATTCAACAAGCACTACTACCAGCAATTTGTTTCACAGAAAAATCTGCACATATACAAAATGGCTAAAACAGCAAAGTCAAGACTGCTAAACATCAGCAGCAAAAGGCAAAACTGTCCAACAACAGTAAGCCAACAAGCGCACAAAAACAATAGGCCAACAAGCACGACAACATAAAAACAGCAAGCACAAGCAACAAATATACACGACAACCAACAACAATAAGCGCAACAAGTCAAAACAACTCAAAACAACAAAACTGCCCAAGGTAGTGAAACAATGTACACAACAAACAATAGCAAAACAACAACGCAGGGAGAAAGATGCTAAAGTCACAAAACAACATAGCAAATCTGCAATAAAGCAAGCCAAGGCAGCAGCAAAAGAGCCAAAACACAAAACAACAGTGCAAGCTAGCACTATCTCACAAAGCCATATATCATCATTTTCCTAAATATTACAAACCCTTCAGGAAATTTCAAAAAGGAAAAATAGTTTGCATCATTGAAAGATAAAGAGAAAAACAATAGGCTTGAAAAGATATCACCTAGCCCATACAACAGTCCAAACAACCTACAAAACTTGCACCTCAAATGTGCCACACCTGCTCCAAACAGCCTGAAAATGATATCAAAATAGGCAAACAGAACCTGTACTAAAAAATCCCAAAGTTATCATACTAACAATGTTCAAAAAATTCACCAATTCCCTCCAATTTTCCACCCTTAACTCATTATAAGAAGGGCCACTGTTCCATTGAGAGAAGGGAGATTTTACCAAGCCAAAAAAACTGAAAAGAGAAAAAAGGAAACACTGCAAGTATACAACTTCAAAGAACAAAAAATAACCATTCTCATCATCATCTATAACCTTCAAACGAAAATCACACAATACTTTTTGTAATATGCAAAGCCCAAAGCACAAAAAACTGCCAAGAAATCCTCATCGAACAAACAATACATCATAGAATAACCATAACCAAAACTATAACAACTTGCCTTATAGAAACTTTCAACCATTTCCTGTCATAGTGTAATCTCTAAAGCTCACCCTCAACAAAAAACAACCAAATCTTCATCTTCCCTTACCAACGTCCAACCTTCAACCATCTTGTAAATCTGCTATCCTTTTCTTCACTATCAAGCCGCAATACCATGGTCCACAACCAAAATAACACCCCTGCAAATACACAAACCAAGACACTTCAGCTTGTTCATTATTTCACACAGATTCAAAACAACACAACAAAAACAAATCAAATGGCGTAACAGAGAAGTAGAAGAAGAAATGCACGGAGTTCAAAACTAGGAATTGAGCGGTGTATACATACCTGAACAAGAGATTTAAGATCGTTGGAGTTCTCGTATCATTGTCAAAAAAAAATGCTCCCAATAGTTCTCCGTTTGGTAAGCCTCATTATGTCATTTCTTTGCATTGAATTGGTTATCACATTTTGCATTTTTGTCTGTTGAAACATGAATTCCAACGAGTGTCACTAGTCTATGCATTGTAGTGCACCAAGACTCGGTCCTCTTGCCATCATGTTTGGTTAGGTTTTAAGTGTATAAGCGATATATCAGCGTGAATGAAAGGGGGGGAGGGGGTTTACTGCGAAGGGAGGGGCCTCAAGGCCATGCAGAAGTGTTTTGTTCAAATTGGAGTAGGAGGCATCCATTTAAGAGATGAGGATTTTTTTTACAGCAATGGAGTGAATAGCGACTGAGATTGAGAGTAGCGAATAGAATAGAGATTGAGGTTAAGGGAGAGAGGTCAGAGGCATATGGAAAGAGATGAGGGTTTTGTTCTTTACAGCAATAGAGTGAATAATGGTTGAGAGTGAGAGTAGCGAATAAAATAGAGATTGAGGTTGAGGGAGAGAGGTTAGAGGCATCAAGAAATATGAAGGTTCTGTGTTTAGGGTTTTGAAAACCCGTGAGGAAATTTGAGAAGGGGGTGGCCTTAGGTCGACCCGGTTCGGCCCAGACCCACTAGTTTTTTTTTATTTCTTTTTTTATTTAATTAAAACTATGCATAACAAACTTGGGCCATTGTCACTCTTCAAACACCAGCCCAAACAAATTTCACACATACACCCCCTATTTTTACTCTCCCAAACCCAATTCTTTTGTTTCTTATATATTTTTTGTTTTGTTTTATTTTGTTTTTGAAAATAATAACTAATTTGATAAAAATATATATATACCCCTTTTTTTTGAATTAAGGTTCGATTTTATTTTAATTTTATTTACTGAATAAAAATCTTAATAAAATATATATTTAGAATTAGTTTATTATTTTTCTTTTAATATTATCTTAAATATACAAAAATACAAAAATTTGATTACTTCTTATTAAACTAATTTCCTTTTTGAATAGTCATTTTAGAATAGTTAACTTTTGTAGATAATTTAAGTAGTTTATTTGTTAGTTTTCGATTTGGTTGTATTGCTTGATTAATTATTGAACTTTCGATCCGATCCATCCCTATTCATCAAAATTGTACCCCCATCCCCATATGGTCTGTAATAATTTAGAATTTTGTTCTTTTGTTATTTTTTCTGTATGTTTAAATTGCTAATTATTCATATTTTGTCTAATGTAGAACACTTGGCCTCCTCTTGGGCTCATTGTTGATGAGCAGGTATCCACTGACAAAATGCACACCCGCACACATTTCATAGTTTGGTCCTGAGATTTCTACAGTGACAACTATTCGAATGATTGTTTCAATTGTTCGTTTAGAATACTAGCGCCACGCTAGTCCCACTTTTAGGAGCATGCATATAGCCACCTTGTATGGGCTTTTTTTTTATCTTATCCATTGAAGCAATTTCCATCCCCTTGGTCCACATGCCAAGCATCTTTTTAAAGGGTCTCATAGTTGATTTTGGGCATGGCCATTCTCACGAGGTTAATCAAGTTTTTCCCTTGGTTAACCATAACCTGAATCAACCAGTTTGGTCCATATACCAAGTGTCTCCATGCACAAAGGGTCTCATAGTTAAGGGTAGGAGCACCCACTCTCACGAGATTAATCAAGTACACCCCTTGGTTAATCATAACCCGATTCATCCCCTTACACCAAGCATTCCATTCACACCTCTCCTAATACTACACATTTTGTCACTTGTGCCATGATCACCACACACGGTCACTCTTCACAAACACCACCTCCTTTTACCTATAACATGCTCCCTTAGGATGATAGTTTCCTCTTCTTTAAGATGTGAGCTAATTATACCTTAGGTTGAAACCCATGCATGACAACATTAGGGCTTTTCTAGTCTCCCTCTTAACTTTTTTTGTAATTAAAACTCATCATTCACAAATCAAAAATCCAAAAACACTTTTAATCATTACTTGAAGTCATTCTAAAACTTGAAAAAACACTCAACCAATCAAAACTCCCCTAAAAGGGCATGTTATCTCCGTTCTACCGTGATATAGGATGTGCCTATTGCTATAATGCGTGCGTTAATGTTGCCCACTAAAAAACACCAACAAACTAACCATTTTATAGAGGAACTACTGTGTTCTAATTCCTTCATGGGATACGTAGGCAAAGGGCCACAAACGCAATAATAAAAACCCCTTTCTTTTCCCTTAAGCGAGTATAGTTGTAGATAAACACACCCTTAGAGACAAACAAACAAAATGAATCTCATTTAGTACAATGGATGTGAGGGGTGCTAACACATTTCCCTCGCATAACCGACTCACTTACCCTTTCTCTTGGTCGCAAGACCATCTTATCCATCCTCTTATGGTTTTATCGATATTTCCCCTTCCTCCGGGATAAATAAAGTTCGATGGAGGCTCTGTGTTTTCTGCCGGTAGCTTCAGTTGCAGATCTCTTTAACAGGAAAATTGAAACACGAATCTTGGTATCTAGACTCTGGATGCTCTCGACACATGACGGGAAGAAAGCATATGTTCCAAAGCCTAGAGCTTAATTCTGGAGGCTACATAGGTTTCAGAGGCAATCAGAAAGGAAAGATTATTGGCTCTGGAACTATTGGTAACAGTACACATCCTTCTATAACTAATGTTTTGTTAGTAGATGGATTAATGCATAACCTGTTATCCATAAGTCAATTAAGTGATAACGATTATGAAATAATCTTCAATTAAAAGTCCTATAAAGAAGTTAGTCAGAAATATGGATCTATCCTATTTAATAGAAAGAGAAAGAATAACATTTACAAAATAAAACTTTTTGAACTAAAAAGTCAGAATGTAAAATTCCTAATGTATATTAACGATGAGCAATGGGTATGGCACATAATATTGGGGCATGTTAGTATGAGAAGAATATCTCAGATTAACAAACTCAATCTGGTCAAAGGACTTCCTAACCCAAAGTTCAACTCAGATGCTCTATGTGAAGTATGTCAAAAAGGCAAGTTTGCAAAACCTTCTTTCAAAACAAAAAATGTTGTTTCTACCTCTAGACCTTAGAACTTCTGCATATAGATCTATTTGGACCAGTGAAAATTGTATCCATTAGTGGAAAGAAGTATGGATTAGTGATCGTAGATGACTATAGCAGATGGACATGGGTAAAGTTCTTAAGATATAAGGAAGAGTCACACTCTATGTTCTTTAATTTCTATAACCAAGTCCAAAACGAAAAAGATCTTAGAATTGTCAAAGTCAGAAGTGATCATGGTGGGGAATTTGAAAGCAAAATATTTGAATTATTTTTTAATGAGAATAACATCTCTCATGATTTATCTTGTCCTAGAACTCCTCAACAAATGGAGTTGTAAAACGAAAGAATAGAACTTTACAAGAAATGGCCAGAACCATGATCAACGAGACTAACATCGTTAAGAACTTCTAGGTAGAAGCAATTAACACATCGTGTTATACTCAGAATAGAATCTCCATAAGACCTATTCTGGATAAGACTCCATATAAATCGTGGAAGAACAGAAAGCCCAATATTTCTTATTTCCATCCACTCGGATGTACTTGTTTTATTCTAAACACTAAAGAACATACGAACAAGTTTGACTCTAAAGAAAAAAAGTGTCTCATGTTAGGATACTCTGCATGATCAAAAGGTTATAGAGTATATAACACAAAAAAATGGATTGTGGAAGAGTCTATAGTGCCAGATTTGATGATAAGCTTGGCTTTCAAAAGTCAAAGCAGGGTAAAATTTTTGCAGATATAGAAGTTCACTTTACAGGTACTGAAGACACTGCATCAGAAGTTCCTCACAAGAATCATAGTCAAATCCAGAAGAAGACGTCAGAAACATTACATAAACATCTGGAGAGCCCATCCAGAAATGACAATCCAAAAGCAGTTTAGCTCATCCTAAAAATAAGATTCTGGTTAAGAAAGAAGACCCAATCAGAACAAGATCTACATTCAGAAATTCTGAAGAATCTCTCATGGGATTAGTGTCTCTGATTGAGCCAACTTCCATTGACGAAGCCCTTCTAGACAATGATCGGATACTTACAATGCGGGAAGAATTAAATCAGTTCACCAGAAATGATGTGTGGTATCTAGTTCCTAAACCAAAAGGGTTTAACATCATTTGAACCAAATGGGTCTTCAAAAACAAGCTAAATGAACAAGGAGAAGTCGTCAGAAACAAAGCACGACTGGTGGCACAAGGTTATAGTCAGCAAGAAAGGATAGACTATACATAAGCCTTTTCTCCAGTCTCCAGGTTAGAATATATAGGACTTTTAATTTCTTTTGCAGTAAATAATGGCATCACTTTTTATCAGATGGATGTTAAAAGTGTGTTTTTAAATGGTTACATTTGTGAAGAAGTTTATGTGCACCGACCCCCTAGTTTTGAAAATTAAAAACATCAAGAATATGTTTATAAACTTAAGAAATCACTATATGGTCTGAAACAAGCTCCCAGAGCTTGGTATGAAAGACTAAGCAATTTTCTGTTAGAAAATGATTTTACCAGAGGGAAGGTGGACACAACCTTATTCTGTAAACTATTTAAAAATGACATTCTGATTTATCAAATTTACGTAGATGATATTATTTTTGGATCTACTAAAGCCTCTTTGGGAAGAGAATTTACTAAGTCTATGTAGGCAGAGTTTGAAATGAGCTTGATGAGAGAACTCAAGTTCTTTCTGGGTATCCAAATTAATCAAACACCAGAAGGAACCTACATACATCAAAGCAAGTATATCAAAGAACTTCTGAAAAAATTTGACTTGTCAGAATTTAAGCCAGCCAAAACTCCTATGCATCCCACATGCATTCTGGAAAAGAAAGAGGTAAGTAAGAAGGTAGAACATAAGCTCTACATAGGCATGATTAGTTCTCTCTTATACTTAACAGCTTCAAGACCTGATATTCTGTATAATGTCTATTTGTGTGCTAGATTCAAATCAGATCCTAGAGAATCTCACTTAACAGTTGTTAAGCGAATTTTCAAGTATCTGAAAGGTACTACTAATCTTGGTATTTGCTATAGAAAATCTAAAGAATACAAATTAGTAGGGTACTGTGATGCTGACTTCGCTGGAGATAGAATAGAAATAAAAAAGACTTCTGGGAGCTGCCAATTTCTGGGAGATAACCTAATATCGTGGTCCAGCAAAAGGAAACCCACTATTGCATTGTCACCTGCTGAAGCTTAATATATAGTAGCAGTTGGATGCAACACACAAATGTTCTGGATGAAACGTCAACCTGAAGACTTCAACATATATGAGAGTAACATTCCTATCCTCTGTCAATACTTCTACTATTTGTCTTTCAAAATATCCCATTTTACATTCTAGGGCTAAACATATATAAATTAAACATCATTTTATTAGGGACTATATTCAGAAAGGAATTCTTTCATTAAAATATATAGACACAGACCATCAATGGGCTGATGTTTTCACTAAACCCCTTTCTGAAGATAGATTTAACTTCATTCTGAAACATCTCAGCATGAAATTATGCCCATAATGATAATTCTATTTCGGTATACTTTAACCCTCCGAATTTTTTTGCTTTATTTTGTGTGTGTGAACATCTGATCAATAGTTCTTTAGAAGTAAGAAGGAAAGTTGTATCAGGATCTATCTAAGAAGATCTGAATGTTCTCAAATGATTCATTTCAAAGATAGAAGAATGCAGTTCATAATATCAACATTTGTCAACTCTACGCAAGGTTTTCCTCTAAGGCTGAACACGTGTTCAAATTTTGAAGAGACTGAAACATTGAGTTGATGCATTAAGGCTCGTTTCATATCAGTAACTGTTTCATATCTTTACACTATCCCTCTTTTCAGGAATCATTAATGCACGTAATCATATTACTTAAATATATTTCTTGTTAATTAAGTCTTCTATTTTCTTATATATATTTACTTCGTTCACATTCACTATCACTTTTTCACTCTCAATCCCTCTTTTCTCTCTTAAATTTGTTCAATCTTTCAAAAACTCTAAAAAGAGTTTGTGTGAACAAATGGTTTCCTCTCAAAAACTTGCTTAAGGCTCTCAAAGCATTCCTGGCTCTTCTTACTCAAAAGCATAAAGGTACGAAGAATCCTCAAGAACTCTCCTCACACCCATTGATTCACTGAAAGTTCTGTGTGAGCTCATTGTAGATTTCGTCAGCATGAAGGAAAACGAATACGATTTAACCTCTGATGTTAAGTTTTAAGGATGGAATAGGTACTTTGATCGCCTCTTAGGTCCAGTTTTCCCAAGACTTATTAAAAAATTCTGGATTCACGCTTCAGGTTCAAATCACCAGGTTACTTATTTCGTTATGGGAAAAAGAATCGTCATCTCTAAAGATCTCATTGGACAACTAATAGGTCACGACGGCGGTGGTATTCATTGCAGTGATATGGCTGACAAAGGCTCCGACCTAACCAAGATTTC